>OX459099.1:2282115-2607115 GCA_949775045.1 Metridium senile | reverse complement strand
ATTATTTGTTCTTTTTATTCCATTTTGACTGAACGCAGTTTTTACCAATCTTATTTGTCGAGCGTCAGTGAAAGGGAATGATGTAAATAGGGTACTAATGTATATGTATAGCAAATATACATACCCACTTCCTTTGAATACTGATACATAAGCGGTCTCTGTGGTTCGTTTCTTAAAACGAATACAGGTCTTCTGGTGATACTCAGCGATGGCTTCGTTCAACCTGGCCATGGCGCGTGGCTCAGAAGCTGTTAAGATAAAAAAGAATCGTATATAAATTACTGCGCAGATCTGGGCTTGTAGATATTAATACATTTTTATGTTTAGTTTATAAACGGGAAGAAGGAGTGAGGAGAGGAAGAACAAATTGCAAGTTTATGACAGGATTAGGAATGAGATAAAATGGTGAAAAGCTAGTGAAAGTTTTACAAATGTCAAAGAAATTGCAAGAAAAAGACTGCAGTGGCATGGAAGTGGAGAGGACAACGTCTGTAGAAGTTAGAGTATTGGTTATGCATGGAGGTGAATGGAAGAAGGAAAAGAGGAATACCCAAAATTCAGTAAATAAATAAATAAAATACAAATGAATAAATGAAATGGAGCTTTCTACTACGTCTCCAAACGCTTAGCAATCAAAAAATAGAATTTAACTTGAATATATTATGTGTATTGAAAGACTGTGAAAAGTAGCTTGCGTAAGATTATGGTCTGGGAGAAGTTGATGTTGGCGGAGAAGGTGAAGTAGGCTCATCAGGAAAAGCGGCGATCCCATGCATATAGAGATGGGGCGAAGCAGAAGATAAAGAATAAGATTAATACATTGTAAGATATTATGTATGACTTACAGATTGATGATTCAACATCGTAGATTATCTCAGCTTTAGGCCATAGTCTGGTGTTGATAGATGCACGTTCTCCTCGTGTTTCTAACTCTTCGCTTTGGTCCTCGGTGAGTTTGATGTCTCCCTCAAAGAGGTCTGGATCTTCAATTTCTCTGTTTTCTACAGAGAACAATTAGAAATTATCACAAAACGTTAGAAAAGTTGACTTCATTTGATGATAAAAGTATGTTATGAAATATGAATAAAAATCTTATATTGTTAAATAATGTTTAGGTTGCTACCATAAAATCTATCTTTCCATGGGAAGGGCGTTTTGTGAGCACATCAACAAAAACATTTCTCATATCAAAATTATTCTGATCAAAGGCAATTAATATTTCATATAGCTTCAAATGAATACAAAAACAGTAATAAATAAATAGTAAATAGAATACAATGCAGGGTTAACGTTTATCTAGAAAACGAGTCTAGAAACTTAAATCATTACCGAATTTCTCTGATGAGTAAAATTATCCTTTCCTATAAACTTTAATGTCCCAATAAAATAGCCCCCATTCCATATAATTAAAGTGTTTAACCACCTTTTACAAAATTAACTAAATCAGTTTCAAAATGGAGCATTGCAAAAATAACAAGGATTTTATACCTTCGAAGTTGGCAAAGGCGACCGCAGTCAGGACGAGTAAGCCCAAGATTGTCCTCATCGTGGATTGATGTGATTTTCCCCTACAACACCCTCTTCTTTTATACTCTATTCGGTACACAATGTCTTAATCATTCAATACTAGTGTTTACAGAAAAATAATAATAGAAAGAAAGGGATTATCAAACATTCTGTTAGCTGGTGCAACACTGAAGTGAAGCTAACAAGTAATGTTTACGTAAAGTTGCTGCTTTTGTGAATACAGCGAGACATTTTACGTAAGCAAAGACCAAGTTTGTTTAATCACATCGATATTGTTATTGTAACAGGGTTTATTTTAATATCAACTTCAACTTTTATTTTCATTATTATTGCGATTAATAAACCTGGTATTGCTGTCTTTTTGATATTTATATATTTTGATATTTTTTTAATAAAAAAAAACAAGAGTTGATGGTAAATGGAAATCAAAAAATGATTATGATGATCACAATGATGAAAATAAAGTGTGATGCATGATGTTTGGAAAGAAAAGATAATGATATTTATGTTTCTATGTCGTCGCTATAATTGTAATTATTATAGCTTCTATTCAGTTCTGCAAGTTGGAGGTAAAGGGAAATCATAACGATGATGACAATGATGATAATAATGTATATTCATGCATGATGTTTGGAAAGAAATGATTATGATATTTAATGTTGTTGATGATGATAAAGATGCTGATAATGATGACGAGACACAGTGATGTTGTTATGGGTGATGATGATAAGGATAATGATGATGATGATATGATAACGGGGTAATGATGATCATAATGATGGTAATGATCATAGAAATATATTGATAGTTATAACGATGATAATGATGATAACGACCGTATAATGATAATGATGCATGATCAAAATGTTGTTAGTTATAGTCGTATAAAGCCGGCAAATGATTTTATTGCCATTTTATAACTATAAATACAGAACTTATGCATTTATTTAACGTGGTCCATGGTAGCTAGATTAATTATCTGGTCATTGTGTCAAAATCATCCAAAAATATAACAAAAAAAATCTGTATCAATAAGCAGCAAACAAATATTACCTGTATTTAGTTTTAATTAAAAACAAATGATCAATAAAAGTCCGTTGTGTATTCTTTGCATTGTCCAACATGACTACCGGCTTGTTTGTAAAGTTTTATTATTATTTGAGAAGAACATATTACACTTGCACTAACCAGCTGATTTAACTTCAGTATATTAAACTACAATTGTCATTCAAGAGTTTATAACTATAAGCACAAATTTATTACTCTTACTACAATTGCTTCAATTTCAAATCATTATTTTACGTACGAACTTATAGTGTTTTTACTAGTATGTATTGTATTAAGAAAAAGTATATATATATATTGAGTTTAGTATAGAGTAATTTATTTTGAGATAAATATAGCATACATTCACTTTGATTATATTCTGATCAAAATACCAAGAAAATTATAATTTTAAAATTATTTTTAATAATTTAAATTGTTTTAATTCGTATGTATGATAAAAAGAAAAAGTAATTATATAAATTTATTTTGAGACAAATATATCAGTTTAATTCAGTAGTGTATATTCAGGTTGATAATATTCTGATCAAAATACCAAGAAAGTTATAAATATTCTTTCAACTGATTTCAAAATTATTTTCCCCAGATTTAAATTGTTTAATTCGTTTGTATGATAAAAAAAAAAGTAATTATAATATATTTTGAGATAAATATATCAGTTTATTGTATATTCAAGTTAACTTTGTTCTGATCAAAACTCCAGAAAATATAGGCATGCTTTAAATTTCAAAATTATTTTTCCCAGATTTAAATTGTTTTAACTCGTATATATGATAAAAAGAAAAAGTAATTATAATTTATTTTGAGATAAATATATCAGTTAAGAATATATTCAAGTGTAAATTATTGATTTTATTCTGATCAGAATACCAAGAACTGATTAAGGTATGTTTCAATTTTAAAATTATTTTTCTCTGACTCTGAAGTATTTTAAAGGAGTCTTCGGGATAGTATTAAGAAGGAGAAATGATTATTTTATTTTCAAGATAAGTATACTTCTAGCCTCCTTTGTCGGGCTTTAGACGACCTAACGGGCGAAAGAACAAGAAAAAGAATTGCGGAGGAGGCTGTTTTACATAGTATTTATTCCAGTATTAATTGTTTATTATATTCTGATCAAAATATTATCAAAATTATTAAAATGTTTTTATTCTTAAGATAAGTAAAATGATCTACCCCTGATAATTATTATCACAGTCCCTTACCGACAATCGCCTTGAAAAGTCGTTTTTGATTTTTAACTTTTAAACACAGTTTAGCGCTTCTTTTAAAGCTAAGTCTTTTAAATCTTTTAAGTGCTTCTTTTAAAAAAGTTTAGAAATGACGACGTAACGGCAAAATCAAGACAAATAAAATCATGAAGAAAGTTGATAATCGTGACATGCGCATTAGTTACATGACGTCACTCAAGTCATCGAATTCAAGCTCGTCGGTTGTCCTGGGAGATAGATCTCCACCATTTGTTCTGCCATTTAACCAGTAGGTTACCACGTGACCTTTACCCTGACGACAACAAGATATAATTATTTTTTGGAATTAGTTCCACGTTAGCTGTGTTTCTGTTTTTTTTTTTTTTTTCGTCTGTATGTCTCTATGGCTAAAGCTCGAAACGTCAGTCAGCTAAGTCAACAATTTTTACGGTGTTACAAATTTCATGATATTGCCTGTCGTTTATATCAAACGCCGACGCAGCCTATATTTAATTACTCGCTAGTTTCCATTTATATATCAGAGTCATTTAAACAGTCAATCAACCAATCAGTTATGATCAGTTATGACCGTTTTTGTTTGCTCTTTAAATTATACAAAATGAATAGATTTTCTTTAACAACCCCTTCCCGACCAATGCAATGTTGTTTGGCCTTTGTCATGAGAGCTATTACACATTCTAAAAATTCGAATTCAACATTGATTCGGGGGAGAGGGGGGAACGTAATTTTTTTATAAAAGTTAAATTTAAGTTAATCCGATAGGTAAAATAATGAAATTTGTTGAGGGAATAGAAAACGCGCGCGCGTGGTGTGTGCAGTTATAAAGCACGCGGGGTTGTCAGAACACGAGAGAAGTGTTAAGAGAAGCACGACGCGAAGCGGAGTGCTTCTCAACACTTCTCGAGTGTTCTGACAATCCCCAAGTGCTTTATAACTGCATACAGCACAGAAAGCAATTTTTTTAATTTCTTTTATACAAATTGATCAACATGCAAACGCGCGTGCTGTGTGCTCTCATAAAGCACGCGCCTCAACCAATCAAAATACGTGATTTCAAATAGTTATTTTATAAAACACCGTAAAAAAAGTTGACTCTTAACTTTACTGACGTTTCGAGCTTTAGCCCTTCGTCGGAGTAAAAGGCTAAAACCGGGTAATGTCCCAAGAGAGAGGGGGGACGTAAAATATTTATAAAAGTTTTTCAAAGTTAAAACCGGGTAATGTAGCAAGATATTTTTCATATAATTGTAGCTAGTCAGTCAAGTCTTTTATCAGGTTGTACGAAGGGTGGATAAAGTTAACCGCGGATAAAATTTATCAACTGCATAGGTTTTTTATAGATTTTATCCGCTGGATAACAGGGTCTGAATGGGGTTAACTGTTAACTGAGAAACGGCAAAAAAATTAACTGTTAACTGAGAATTCCGTGTCTTTTTAGTATAACTGTTATCTGATATTTCTTTGTTTTTAATTATAAATTTGAAAATGCTTCGTACAACCGGCCCCAGGGAGTCATGTTTGTTTGTTGGTTATTGTCATATACCTTCAGGTAAACGCTCCCTCTTTCAACGACGTCATAGCCACCAAACCGATCAAGACATTGCTTGGCTTCTTGGCTTAGGTGGATCCTTGACGCTATAATAAAACCACAAAAAAATATTGTGTACATTGTATAATTTACCATGTTGGGGGAGCGTGAGTGGTCGCCAAAAAAGGCCTCTACTAGAGCTCTCCTCTCCTCTCCTCTCATGTGTAAGTTTGGAATGTTATTCTCTCAAATGCCACCATGGTTTTTCTCAGTGAAACGAGCTTTTGGCCGGACTCGAGTGTTGTAAGTTGTACTGAATACTGAGTGCGGTGGCGTGGTCGTGGAGCGAGCCTCACGGAAGAGCTCCGAGGGAAGTAATTCGCTTTTATGACGGGCCGCCATATTGATTAAAACAATACGTTTTGAATCCCTTGGGTCCCCTTGTCCTCGCTTTCATGCGTTTCAGAACGTTCCAAACAAAGGTTTTCGCTCTCATGGGAATAAACATGGCAATCGTTTGATAAGAGCCCATGGTTGTTAATCTGACTGAGTTTAATGATAGTGCATGTGAAGTGAGATTCAGGGTAGAGGCTCTCGATGGCTATAAAAACGTTAAAATCCGATTTCTTCTTAAGAAGCACTGAAAAAGTCTACTATTTTTTTATCGTTACAAGAAATTTAAGATATATTCACGAAATGCTACCTTCTCCGGAAGACTCGATTCTAGACGCCATGTTGACTGCATCTCCAAATAGACAATAGCGAGGCATACGAAGACCAACAACTCCTGCACATACATCTCCTTAAAATAAAAAAACATTGTAGTCGAGAAACGAATTAAAATCTCTTCTGAGCCCCTCCCAGGGGGTGCATGCTCCCATGTTCCCTTGATCTTTTTGCATTTTCTCCCTTGTAAGTAAAATAACTGTTTCCCTGAAATATTTTACCTTAATTATGATCCCATGATCTCCAAAAACTATTATTTTATCATATTTTGTTCCCTTGTTCCTTGAAAATAATTTGGCATTATCCCTTGTTCCCTTAAAATAAATGTACTTGTACCCTTGCTCCCTAAAACCCTTCGGAGGGGCTCTCTTCTCCACCCCGTTTCACTTCCCTCCAAAGCAACGTTTATGTTTGTAAGTGTTTGTAATGAGTTTGTGAATTCATGTATTGAATGCTAGTGTGTAGAAGTGCAATAGAGAGAAAACACTTAATCCGTGAAATAAATTAAATTGAGTTCTGTGTAATATATATCTCTTGTTTTGTGACTATTAGTTACTATCAAAGACAATTGTAACCAGATATTGTTTCCTTTTAAGTTTATGGTTGCATGAGTGACAGTCGCGACACTAAATAGAACTGTTCTCATTAACCCGTTTACCATTCTTCAGTGTTTTACTTTTTAATGCACCTTAATTTCTTTGTGTTTTTTGTTGTTGTTATTTGACTAATATTTTTTGTTTCACGGCTTACTGAAAACATCTTTAGAAACTACAGTGGTACCTCTATTAAGCGGTCACCCTCGGGACTTTCCAAAGCGGCCGCTTAATAGAGGTTGGCCGCTGAATAGACGGGTATAGAATAGGTATAGGAATAGATTTGGGACTTTTTATTGTGGCCTCCTAATACAGGGTGACCGCTTAATGGGTGACCGCTTAATAGAGGTGCCACTGTATAATTTTGTATCTATTGTGTTTGTATTTCATGGTTTTAGTGTTTTATCGATCTAGCTTTAAAACAAAACATGGGCAATTGTTCAACAATATCCCATCATCATACCACTGTGTATTCCGATACGTAGTTTCAGTTTATCACGTGGTCTATGACGGATCAAAAATCTTTGCTGGGCGTATAAAAACTCGAGAGCCATGTTAGCAATCTCTCGCGCATGCTCGTGACCATTACGAATCGGAAGGCCGCTGACCACAACATATGCGTCTCCAATCGTTTCGACCTAAGGACAGAAGTGAGATGGTATTAGTCTTGGAATCAATTTAATCTTTTTATAATGGTAATTTAGATGTCTCAACTGAATGTTATATGGTCACTATGAATAGGCTTTTGCAACAACAGGTCACGTGACCCTATACCCCCCTTTAAATCGAGCAGCTGTGCTAAAATGAACATCAGAAATGAAATGCCAAAGCTTTAGCTTATAATGTTGAGTATAGGAGAAATGGCATTAAATATAAAATTCAATATTTTATAAGGATTTTCCATACAAATCCTCGTAATCTATTGAATTTTAAATTAAATGCCATTTCCCTCGTGTTACATTTTATGAGCTGATATTTCGCCTTCTTACTAATGTTGAGGTGCCCTTTCATTTCTGATGTTCATTTTGACACAGTTGTTCGTTTTAAAAGGGGAAGGGTCACGTGACCTGTTGTTGCAAAAGGCCTATTCAGAGTTAATATTATAGACCGGACATCTGACTGTTAAGTATCAAGGGTTTCACAGTTGGTTAGTGTGGCGTGATAGGTCCCGAATTCGATTCCCAGGTGACCTCACATCCTTGTTTCGACTTCTCTCATTTCCATGTCATTTCTATTATAACAAGGTAACCGGAATCCGGAATCCACGAAAAAATCTACTTTGTGATCCGGAATCCAGCTCTCTGGAATCCGGAATCCAGGTCTTGGGATCCGGAATCCAGTTTATATTGGAATGCGTAATCCACCATATTCGAAAAAAAATTATAATCCGGAATCCGTACACTCGGAATCCGGAATCCAGTGTTTCGCAATCAGGAATCCAGTGCTTGAATTGAAATCCGGAATCCACTACTTTTTCGGATTCCCTTACATGGGGCGACTATTATAACTCTAAAATTTTGCTTTCAACAGTTACATTAGACTGGTGAACAATGTAGCTATGTCTATTCAGTATTCACAATGCAACCATTATATTATAGTTTGTACCTTATAGACATCGCAGTTTGTGATGACACTGTCAAACAGAGTGTATAAGTCATTCAGAAAAGTCACAATCTAGAATGTGAAGTAAATAAATTGAAAGAAAACTAGATCAAAGAGGATTATTTTCAATAAAATTGTAGTCGTGATGACAACATATCCCGGCGTACAACTTGTCTGTGGATATGTTGTTATTCATTTACAACGTTAACTTATCAGGATTTGAATTTAGTAATTTGCAGAGCAACTGTAGCAGTCGCGCATTACTGATTGTTATTTATGCAAAGAGTTTAAATTATAATTGATTTATCGTGTACTGACAGCATCAAAGTCCCAATCCAAATAAATCACTTTTCACGCTATATTTATCAATGTTTGGAAAGTGAAAACGTTGTCTACTCTTTTAAAGAAGAAAATTTGCAGCAACGTCATATAACTTCTGAAATCAGTACTGTTATCTGTAATTCAGCACCATATAAGTGTGATTAAAATAGTGCATTATATCTACAACTCCTATCGGTCTCAGATCAGCCATTTCCAGATGATTTACGTTAATTGAAATAGGTGTGTATACGTACCTGCATTGGTGTGCTTAAAGAGCATAGGGCTGTAAATCCAACGATGTCACTGAAGAATATCGACACCTCATCGTAGTGTTCAGCTGTCACGTGCTTGCCCGCCATTAACTGGTCTGTTACACTTCTACAGGAATAATAACACCAAAGATATCACATTAAAAATCATATTTGATCACACTGTTTTTTCCACTGAATTCCCCAATAAAAGATCGAGAATATAGACGATTTCCTTTTTAGTCAGGAGACTCTACACACAGTAAATTAATTAACGATGTTAGGCTTTTGGTGATGTAAAATGTCGTTCAATGCGAAGCCCAAAAAGAACTTGTGTGTCGAACATATAGTTACATCGTCCGTTTTCTGTATAAGAAAACATATGGTTCACATGACCATTAAAACATTATTTGAGTATTGCATGACATACTTTGGAAGCATACTGTGCAGTAGTTCTTCAGTTTTCTTCTTTTCTTCTACCCACTGTCCTGTACGTTCTCTCACGAGATCCTCCAAATGTGAAGAGTAATCTTCCAGTAGGAGGATAATCTTATCGACAATGTTTCCTCTGCAAGTTCAATAAGTTGTGGTAAAATTCCAAAAGATGGCGAAAAAATAAATATTTTGTCTTCCCTATCATGAACCATAGGCATCATTATATTAATCATAATCACTGATTATTAGCATCACCATCGTCATCATAATCGTTTTTATAATCATGATCATCGTCATCATTTTTATTATCATATATCATCATCAACATGAATATGATTATCTTCAAGGCAATCAGTGCAATCATGCATCAACCATCATTATATCATTTAGTCATCATCATTATCAATATACTCAGAATTGCCTCTTCGCAGTCAATACTCGCTCGCTTCAGTTGGGGCTTATGTGGAAAGATAAGAAGGACTTGGCACGAATTCTAGGGAGTCGTCTTATCCAATTCTTGATACAGGAATCCCGGCAGATTACCTTCAGAGGAGGCTATACTATATTTATTATATTTATTATTATAACTACTTTGTATTATTTACCAAATCTCTCAAGACTCTAGATCTTTTCTGGCCTAACATTTAAAATAATTTTTGTGGGTATAATTGTGTAGATCAGTATTCCAGCTGTTACAATTACCAATGTCCGTAAAATATGTAAATTTGTTCCTTTATATGTAAATGTAGTAATCTGTGACAAAATTAAAGAATCTTGAATCTCTCTCTTGAATCTTGAATCTATACTAAGAAGTACTTCGATAAGAGTTACAGAAACTAATATACGAAAATTGTTCACTCACTTTCTTTCACCATGAAGAGTTCTTATAATTCTCCTGATCTCTCTAAAACTTGGTCGTTTGTAAGGTATCTCTTCCCAACATGATGCCATTAGCATACATAAATCGTCAAACTTGGAGGCTGGGGCCATTTTTGGACGAAATGGTTCACTGTCAAGAGCTTTGACACGATCAATGATCTCTGAAAATAATCAAAATGGTTTCGTGAGACAAGATTCACTGACGACAAATTAAATGCACATGATGCATGGTGAAAGTGAACATTTATAAGTGGGTTGAAACCTGAATTTGCCTTGTTATTTGCTCGAGAATATTTAATACTTTTGGTTGAATTTTTCCCCGTAGTTACTTGCTTCTATTATTTGCTTAGGCTTTTCAAATGGTTTTTGTAGGCTTTTTCAAAGGCTTTTCTTGCCGCATTGTATCTCAACCCGTTCCTTTTTCGCCCATTCCTATATCGCCCCATTCTTATATCCTCCTTTGCAATCTCACCCCATTGCTAATTCACCCGATGGTTCATAACTCGCTCCATTGCTGTCTCGCCCTATTGTATCTCGCCCCATTTTTGTCTCGCCCCATTGTATCTGGCCCCATTGTCATCTCGTCCCATTGCTGTCTTACATAGTAATGAGGGAAGATTAGTTCTAATTTTCCCTTATTCCTATTCATGAAGAGAGATATATAACATGTAGTGTTGTACCTTTCAACCTCTTCTAAGTGGGTGAATGTTAAGGAGCTCCTAACTTTTTCAAAATTGAACCGTTAAATAATTGTGTACTGACGAATTAATGCAAACAAAAAAAATGAAAGTATCTAAAAAGAGGACATTATTTCTTGCATTCATGACCAAATCTGTTGGTTTGATTTATACTGACCTCCTGCGTCGAGGAAATACTCGTAGTAGGGCGGTAACCGCGTTTCTAGTTCTTGTAGAATAATAGCAAAACTGTAGACATCCCCATATTGTGTTCCTACGGGGTGGAAAGATCGCAGCAGTTCTGGTGCTGTCCACAGTAAATCTTGAAATTAAGATAAAAACAATCTGTCGATTTATACACCTAATTCAAAAAAGGTTGACGGGGCGAACGGCGATCGGCGATTGGTGATCGGCGATTGCACGTCCCGAAAGAGACTGTGGATAATACGAATTTCAATCGCCAATCGCCGTTCGCCCCGTCAACCTTTTTTGAATTAGGTGTACATCTCTCCGACCATCTAGTGATCATTTTGATTTAGGGAAAGGTCAAAAATTAGAGGGGGGAGGGCTGGTACAAATGGTGGGAGGATCATTATGTTTCATGCAGTCTAAAAGGGAGGGCCAGAAAGAATTGTGCAATTATTAAGGGGAGGGCCAAACTTTTTTTGTGCATAAAATCAGGTCAAAAGAAACGTAAAAAATTAATGACAACTAATGTAACAACAAGATCGTGAAGCAATTCGTTTACTGCTATATTAAAAACAAGGTCAGCCTAAATTATAAGTTATGGGGGAGGGCCAGAAAAAATTGTGCAATTATTTAGGGGAGGGCCATATTATTTTATATATAAGGAAAGGGAGGGCCACTAAAAACTATACAGACCAAAAATAAAATGCACCAAGTATTAACATGAAACATACTAGGTTTCCAAACCCTTCCCTAAAAAACAAACATTATTTTTATCCATTTTTATATGAGAGTTCAGTTACTGGAAGAACTTTGAAACCCTTCCCTCCAAATATTATTGTCTTCCATGCGGTAGATATTTAGATTCATCTACGGGAAGAAATTTGAAAGGCTAACTGATATTTCATCCATCCATGCCATGCAAGTGTGCAGAGGGCCATGTATACAGTTTATTTGTATGCAATTGGGGCGTAAGCTCTGTTTCCTACTCCCGTCACATCTTTATATATTTTATATTTTTATTAGTATTATTTTTGTAATTGTATTTGTGTAATAAATAAACTAAACTTTAAAGAGGGATTACCGATTGTGTTACACAACATAACTGGCACCACAATAGATATAGAAGATAGAGGAACGGATCATGCAGGGAAGAGGGAAAAACACGGTTGAAAATACCTGATATACACTAAAAAATACATGCACATGAAAGAAAATAAGGAGGGAGTAGCTATAAAAATATTTTAAATGATTTGGAGATGGAGATTGAGAAAATAGAGAGTAAGGATATGTTAATATGTATACATTTATTTTACTTACTTTTACAATCCTTCCTGTTAGATTCATCCCTAAATTTACTTAGTCCAAAATCAATGAGCTTGACAACCCAGCGACTGTCGACGAGACAGTTGGTTGATTTGAGATTGCCGTGCGTCTTGATGTCGGTCGAATGAAGATACATCATGCCCTATAATAATGAGAGGATGTATGTAAAGCTGCTTGAATACTGGGGGACTCAGAGGTAAAAGTATCGGGTATGCTCGTCGGAAATTTTCAAAAACATGCCTAAACCCGGCTGGGTTTCCTTTGTCACCGGAGTGAAATGGGCCCCTCACCCCCTCCCCCCACCTTTTGTTCCGCCACAGGAAGCCCAGATTAAAGAGTTGCCTGCGGAGGAGGCTACCTAAAAGATACGGGAAGTGTTTTAAAAAGGGCGTCGCACGGACACGACTTTTATTCCCTAAAAGATACTAACACACAAAAAGAAAGAAAAAAGCGCGGAAATCTATTCGATTTTCATTTTTTGATACCCTATAAAATACCAAGAAATGTCGAAATTTTAAATTTTTATACCCGAAAAGAGACCAAATCGTTTATTTTATTTTTTTTTTACCACTAAGAGATAGGACTAACATATGCCATTCTATTACCCCTGAGTCCCCTTCCCCAGGAAAACAATACCCTCAGAGACGAAAACTTTCACGTTATTCGTTTCATTTTGAGAACCTTTACCTCTACGATGTCTCCAACAAAAGAGTTTATGAATATTGTGTCCAGCTTGATGTCATCGTCTAGTATAATATCCTGATGAAAACAAATAAACAGAAAAAAACATATTCTTTATTACATTTTGAATTTATAGTTTCATATTCTTATCATTATTGTGGCTGCTTAATTCGTGGCACGATCTTTATCAAATGAATATATTTTTTGACATTATTTTGACATTTTTTCATCTCAATCGGACCAATCAGGTACAAGTTTATATCGACAGTCGGAGCTTATATCGAGAGGCGGAGACTTTAGAAACTTTGATGTCTGTAATTGGTCCGATTGAGATGAAAAAATGTCAAAATAATGTCAAAAGTTCATCAAAAGTTTTTGTAAGTGACTACGGTACGGCGAGTCGCACAGCAATCAATGTTGTGGCTGCTTCGTTCGTGGTACGATCGTTATCAAATGAATTGATTTGAGAGATACAACGGTTCCGGCATTCGACTACTACAGTAATATAGCCCACGTATAAGAATCTGGGTTTTAAGATCCTGTTAGGCTAAAAGTTTCATTTTAAGCCCCCTCCACATAAGAACCTATTAAGGTTTAAGTACCATTTATATAAGAACCTTATAAGATCCTACTTAAGCTAAATTGAAAAATTCAGGTTCTTATATGTGGGCTATTACTGTATTAGATTCTGAAATTACATTTTTATCAATGTTGCGGCTGCTCAGTCGATCTTTGTAGTGTCCCTCGCAGCCGTTTTTAGAGTCGGGCTCCTTATAAACGGCTGCAAGGGATACTATGATCGTGGTACTTCGATCAGTTATCAAACGGAATTGGCCAGTAACAAAACGAGTAGAGGACTGGGTACTACTTTGCCTTATTAATGTAATTAAGAAACAGACCTCACAATTAAAGAGAGTACATCAAGATATGTTAGATTCCTGAGTTTGGTTGCATTTGGTTGTATTCTGACCAAGATACACCCTCATAAAAATGCCTAAAAATAGAAGGAAATGTATGGTTTGGAAGGACGCCTGTCCCTCCAATCCATACATTCCTTTGTAATTTTGGGCATTTTTGAATGGCTGTAACTCACTCAATATTCAACCAAAAGCAACAAATCTCAGGAATCTTACATATCTTGATCTGCTCTTTTATATTATGAGGTTCATTTCTTAATTACATTAATTAGGAAAACTAGTACCCAGTCCTTTACTCGTTTTGTTACTGGCCAATTTATTTGAGGGCCGGGTTGCAACTATCCGGCGTTGTGCGAGTACTGATAGGTTAGTAATAGTAACCTGCACTATGGCGCCTCCCCCCCTCCCCCATTTTTGGGGGGAGGGGGTGGTCAGAGATATTGTATGATTACTTAGGTTTGATACTTTGACGCATGATGATTCACGTGATACTCACTTGGCCTGGCAAGCACATGCGCAGTATAATAACGAAAACACGTGGTGTATCATGTGACTTAGTTATAAAGTAAATTATACTGCGGGTTTTATTTGACGAGAAATGCATACTCTGTATATTTGGATAATACAGCAAAGCCAGAAATCATACAATAATGATAATAATTAAAAATACATATGTTTATGATCTAATGCGCAACTTCTAATACCCTATCCAGCTATACATATCCGTATAGCAAACATACGGGAGCACCCCTCCCCCTCGGGGTATATAAACGGTGTGCCTTACCTTTAAACTACCTCTTGTACAAAACTCTGTCAGCAAGTAAACGTTTGGTGGTTCAGCGCATGCGCCAATGAGCCTAGCAAGGTTGGTATGGTGTATATCGTGGACCTGCGACATTATAAAAACATTATAAAAATATTATAAGGCAGACCATGCATTTAAAAACAACTACACGCTCTAGGAGCGTGAAGTCGGGCTAGTCATAAAATCAACACAGGAGGCTAAACAATTCTACGTTGGGCTTCTTGTGTTCGTTCCCAAAGCATCATGGGGGACTATACGCGACATGACAGATAGATATATAGATATATAGATATATAGATACATACATAGATTGACTAAAAGGTAAACCTAGCCCGACTAATTAAAAAGCAGACCATGCTTGTCACACAATTAAAGATACACAGTATAGAGCATACTAGCTTTCAATAAGAAACATGACTAATATGACATGATAATTAATATGATGACTAATATTTCATGTCATGAGACGTAAAGTTCAGTATTTCTGCACTATTCCACTGAATGAATTCGCCAACGCAGAATCAGTTGCGGCCTGGTACGAATGAAGTCCCGCAAAGGTGCTTGGGATCGTAACATAGGACAGTGACGCCTTTTTGCTATTGTTACGCCACATGTAACAATCCCAAGCGCCTTTGCGGGACTTAACTCGCCCCAGACTGCATCTGGATTCTGCATTGGCGAATTGCATTTCTGTACTGTTAGTTCAGGCTCGATTAGCTTCAGTTTATGATTAGGTTACTTTAAGAGTTAAGGCGCGATTAAACGTTGTAATTTTCTCTGCAACTTATCTCGCAACAGCGTTGCGACACAAATTGCACGAAGCACTGCAGCGTGTAACCTATACGGCGCAACTTGAAAAAATGTTGCGAGACGAATTGCAGCAATCGATATCGTTACGAAAAGTAGAATTTGTTTCTATTTTTGACAACGATTGCGTCTCCGTTGCATCGTGTAGCCACGAACTCTGCAACATGTCTCGCAATTTTCTTGCACCGTGTAATCGCGCCTTTAACCATTAGCTTTAACCTGCTTTTGGTCAACTAAGCATGTGATTTATGTTTGTGTTTGCAAGCCATACCTGTTTCAATTGAAGTAGACTATCGCGCTTTAGTTCAAAGTGTGGTTTCTCGACTCTTTTGACGAACACGTCTGAACCCTTAATAGGATAAAATAAAAGCACATTGAAATGATCACATTGGCAATAGTCCAGTTTAAGTCTAGCACCGCTGTACTATTTGACGAAAGGAGCATTTACACAGGGATAGCCTCAATTTAGAGTAGATTCAAATGAGTTTTCTATTGTTAAGCGATAATATTTTATCGTACTTTGGTTGGAATTTGTGACAACAAATCGAGGCTTAGCCTATACAGTTGCGCCCTTTTTCAAATAGTACAGCGGTGCTAGTTAACATGGGTACGGAATTCCTAACTAACCTTGTAATTTCCAACTTGAAAGCTTGAAAGAGGACGCGACGAATAGTAGAATGAACTCTAATTTGGAAAAGACAGGTACAATTTCAGTAGTGTGCTCTTAGATTGGTTCATCATAATAATAATCAACGGCATCATCATGATCATTATTATCATAACAATCATAATCAAATTGATGGCTATGACCATCATCTTAATGATCAATATTACTACCCGTGATCAACATCAACAACAACAACATCATCATAATCATATCATACAAATCATTATCATCGCCACCAAAACCGTCGTCATCATCCTCATCAACATCATCTCCATAGTCATTATTTTTATCATCAACTACAACTATTACCTTTAGCATAATTATTATCATCCTTGTAACCATCTAATCATCATAATCATCATTATCATTATCGGATATCTCGTATCTATTTCATACCATAGACGAGCGTGTCCTGCTACTCTGCCATCGTGGAATATGAAAGACAATATCATTGTAATTGACTTTCCAGGCAAGCTTTGTCAGCTCTATCTCAAACCGCCTTCGTCTAGAAAAGATCAACATGTAATTGAAAGATATATGACAGTGAACTATATAGTAAAACATAACACGTACAGTTGTTTAAAAACTGTGGTGTGTGGACTCAAACCATGCATGTGTAATGCTCAGAACGGGCATCGAACGCGGAACATAGAGCTGAAAGACAGTAATCCAGCACCAGTCGAAAGCTGCGTTTTCGTTGTCCTCCTAATACAGTACCGCTATTGTTTGGTTAGATTTAGGGCAATTATTTGGAAAGACTCTATTGCTTTTTAAACCAATCCTAAACGATGTTTCGATTTGGTGCTGACTGTCCCCTGAGAGACCGGCGCTCTCTCTCTCTCTCTCTCTCTTCTCACTCTGTCTTCATTACTTTTCAATCACATTTTTTTCTAAAAAGGTTGTCGGGGTGAAAGGCGAAAGGCGATTGCATGCACGACCAAAATGAATTGTGGTTACGCATAGAACATATGCGAGTGTTTTACTGTATTGCTAAGCAACGTCTCATAAACTATAAGACTCTTCTTAACTAACCAGGTATTGTGCAGTTGTGGCTCTTTAACTGACTAAGTGACTAGCTTTTTTTTAGATCTAATTAATTGTTAAATTGTTGTTAAGTATGTTGATGTATTTATATCTATTTCTATAATTATTGTAAAGCACTATTGGACTTAGGGAAATAGCGCTACATAAATTCACATTATTAATATTATTATTGTGCAGTTAGTTAGTTTTCAGCCACAAATTAAAGAAGCATAAACAAATCAATATCAAAGACCCAGAGTTCTTTCGGTCGTGTAATCCCCGTGTGCCATTCTCAACCAACTGCGACATCCTTTTTGAAATAGGTGTATAAATCATTCAATCAAGATACCTGTAGAGCATAGTCAGCAGTAGAGACACAGTCAGCAATAAAATGGCAGAAAGCGTTAACGTAACGATGAGATAGACAGTACTGTCATCAATGCCATCTGTTAAAAACAAAACAAACATATACATGATGTTCAACGGAATTATCGGCCAAACCTTTACAGTTCGCATAAATATTTAATTCCTTCGCAGTCCTCCATATACACCTATTTCAAAAATCTTTGTCGCAGCCGAAGCTACAATCCACACTCCGAAGCCTGCAAAGGATGTTGGTAATATGAACTGAATGTGTGATTTATTACGATGTTTTTAAGAAACATTTGTTTCATGATCTACCACTGCAACAACTTGTTTTGTTCATACTGACACAAACACGTACAATCAAAATATGCTATGAATAAATCGATAACAAGAATAGAAATACCAACATCCTTTGCAGGCTTCAGAGTGTGGACTGTAGCTTTGATTGCGACAACGATTTTTGAAATAGATGTATATAAACACAAATATATAATACTAATTGTCAGTCCTACTTTGATAACAGTCGTCAATGACAGTAATTAGAAATTAATTTTAACAATATTTCTTAATTGTTTTAGGCTTTTTATATTTATGTACTGTTTTTATTTGATATCTTTCTTGTAAACCCGAGAGTATATCCCGCAAGAATCCCGCAAGGAGCTTTCAAGACAGGGAGCCCAATGTTTAAACTTTCCGCTGCACCTGTTTTCAGTTGATCAATTCCCAGTATATTTTGTATAGCAGCTAGCATGCAGCTATACTGTTATTCAAGAGCACTTACTTGTTTTTGTTGGACATAGCTCATTCATAAAACCGCACTCAGGTGTGTCTGCAGGCGCACTTTTTTGGCCATTCTCAGACCACTCGATTTCCTTATTTGGTAACAACTGCAGTATTTGGGTTCCATTGGAATCCATGATCAACTCTCCGACTGGAAGCATCTCTATGATATGAAAACAAAGTCACACAATTTAAGAATTAAGAATTAAAAATAAATCTATTATTTAGCCTGAGGATCAGGCCTTCTAAGGGGACCGAGGAGGGCTGGCGAGAGGGGTCTCTTTTACGTACGTTTGTGCGTGCTTTATACAAGGTTTATAGTTTACAATTGTTATCTACAATTCAATAAAACAAAGCATAATAAAGATGAAAGAGGTTATCAATAACTTTATTTATGCCAATCCTTTAATATGTTTCTGATGACGGAGAGTGTTAATTCAAACCAGTGACAACATTTAACTATATTAGGCTGCGTTCATTATGTATGGCAGAGGAAGGGGGGCAGGTGAAATTTTTAAATGCAAAAAAGAAATCCCAACACCCCCCTCACAATTCTCAAAAAATTTAACAATCCCTCCTCTCAAGAATAAAAATTTATCCACTCCTCCTTGGTATCCCCCCACTTTTCTGATAAAAAAATTCACATCCCCCTTTTCTTGTAATGTTTTTTCCAGAACCCCCCTCAATTTCACCTGCCCTGCCCTCCCCCCACCCCCACCCCCATCCCCTCTGCCATACATAATGAACGCAGCCTTATGTCAATCCTTTATTGTATTGCTTACTATAGTACTGTTGGGTTGTGATATTCTTACCATTTTCTCCTTTGGCATTTTTTTGCAAATCAAGCAGTGTCATGTTGAATTCTGCATCTCCATTTTGATCCAAGTGAACATCAAAACCTGTTATACCTAAAAACAAATAGACGACGCATAATTTGCAACCTTTCGTCTGGACGAGCTCAGTTTTCGTCGTTCAAGATAAACTAGTCGTACCTATTATCGCGCACATCCTATTATCGTGCTTTTAGTAAAAAATAATATACTTCTAAAAAACTATCTACTTCAAATTAACCAAAACAATTATGGCTGCTTATTCTGTTACAACCAACTTTTTTGGTCCACTTTTTTCAAAAAAAAAACGTTTACTCAGAATAGAATATATATATTAATTTTACGAAATAATAGGATGTGCGCAATAATAGGTACGACTACTTTAAATACGGCCATTACATTGTACAAATAATTTCTTACTCTTATAGCTTGCTCCGCGTATGTTCTCAAAGAAATGGTGTCCATTTGTAGGGTCCATTCCACGTGCTATGGTTTTGTTCACGGTCAGTGCATACAGATGTACTGCATCGTAAAGATATGCCGCAGAGTAGTGTGGCACCTACACAACGGTACAAAACATAGAATAAAAAAAACGATAAACTATTTCACTTTTCTCTTTTCTCTTTTCTCTTTTCTCTTTTCACCTCGATAGAGCGTAATATGTTCTTTAGAATTTGACTATATATGACCCGTGGAATTTTTGAGTATTTCAATTGTTTGGTAATTATACATATTGATACGCGTAAAAATTACCACGGGCTGTAGAGAAATTCTCAGTAAAGAATATATTACGCGCTCTCGAGGCGGTGTTTGATCGAAGAGAACTGTGAAAATTAAAGACTATTGACTATTAGCATTTTTGGTTCACTTTTTTTGACATCGCAGCTTTTTCAAAATCGCTTTACGCATATAGCGAACGAAATTTCTTTGGAAGTTAAACCAAGTATAGTAAAATATATGAATGCACCAAACACATCTTTAGTAACTTAACAATTATATTATAGGTAAAAGAATGAAATTTGTAACACCGTAAAAATTGTTAACGGAACTGTATTGACGTTTCTATCGAGCTTTTTACTACGACGAGAAATAAACCTCGAAACGTGAGTAAAGTTGAGTTAAAGTTTTATTCTACGATCGGTTACAGATTCATTATATTGCCTATCGTGTATATCAGACACCGACGCAGCCTATACCAGTTTACTCGCTAGTTTACATTTAAGTTAATAGAGATGCCAATTTTAAAAACAATAAAATATATCTAAAATAAAGATTAATACAAGTATAATACTATAACAAAATCGTTATTAATTAGAATAAAATATGTATATATTTATTTTTAATCCTTACCCCTGGCATATTACTAAAAAATGGATATTCTTGATTTTTTTCAATAATGCGACTCTCAAACTGTGCGTACTTAGTGATATTATAGGGTCTTGGCACCAGCGCTAATACCGAATGGAAAGCTCTCTCGGCTGCAGGTTCTGTTGGGTTCATGTCTGCGCCGCTCGGCATGCCAGTCCACCAGTATGTTCGGCGTGATTTCATGTACTCGTAAGAGTGTTCGTTGATAATGTAGACATACTGTCCATTTGTCATGCCTTTCTTTAACGCGGCCACAAGAAATGATTTAAGGTAGTAGGTACTGGTGGACAGTATCACAACTAGAATTACAATATTAATAATAATTCAACGTTGTTGAGAAGATAGAATAAAGAGCAACCTGAGGTATAGTCTAAAAGCTTGTTTGCACTGGCAAAATTTACTGCGCGACAAAATCGGCGATTTCAATGACGAATTAATCCAACTTTGACGCCGCAACTTCAAACAGGCCAAACATTTAGGAGAGAGAGATTTAGAAGGGATCGCAGAGCCGATTGCGCTAAGATTTTAATCCTACTTTATAATATTGTAAATTATATAAATTTTGTATATATATGATTTAGAGGGCCTCCTGAAAATAATCAGTATTGTAATGGTGTACCCTGTCCAATTAAGTTATTATAATAAATGCTCATTTGTGAAATCACTAATCATCATCATCATCAATGTCATCATCACATTCAGTTTAAATATTCTTTATCATCATCATCATCAATGTTATCATCATATTCACTTTAATCATCATCATCATCATCAATGTCATCATCACATTCAGTTTAAATATTCTTTATCATCATCATCATCATCAATGTTATCATCAAATTCAGTTTAATCATCATCATCATCATCAATGTCATCATCACATTCAGTTTAAATATTCTTTATCATCATCATCATCAATGTTATCATCATATTCACTTTAATCATCATCATCATCATCAATGTCATCATCACATTCAGTTTAAATATTCTTTATCATCATCATCAATGTTGTCATCAAATTCACTTTAATCATCATCATCATCATCAATGTCATCATCACATTCAGTTTAAATATTTTTTATCATCATCATCATTAATGTTATCATCAAATTCACTTTAATCATCATCATCATCAATGTCATCATCACATTCAGTTTAAATATTCTTTATCATCATCATCATTAATGTTATCATCAAATTCACTTTAATCATCATCATCATCATCAATGTCATCATAACATTCAGTTTAAATATTCTTTATCATCATCATCATCAATGTTATCATTCACTTTAATCATCATCATCATCATCAATGTCATCATCACATTCAGTTTAAATATTCTTTATCATCAATATGTTATCATCATATTCACGTTAATCATCATCATCATCATCACAGCTAAAATTCTCGTTACCTCGTGCTGTTTTCTGTATATCGTTTAAGATCTTTTCTGTTTTATTCACTTCATGTTCCAGAGGCAGAAAGTTCGTGTATGACACATAGATCCCATTACTAGTGAAAAACTTCTTCATGTCATTCATTTTACCTCTGACCCTGTTCAACTTGTTACAAACTGTAGGGTTACAGTACAAGATAGCTATAACTCGCCAGTTGAATTTCTTTAAAATCGCAAGTAGGCTTTTGCTTGCCTGTGAGTTTGGTGGTCTGGTGCGTGCGAAGGTTGGATACAAAGATTTGTTGGAAACAATGTCTTGAGTGCAAAGCTGAAGTTAAAAATCACAATGAGTTAGAGACGGATCATTAGATAATGCCCCTCAAATTATTCAAAATCGGCTTTTACGAATTTCTTCAAACTTCGTATACTTATAGGCAAACAGCTATATATTAGCACTGTGAAGGTCGTTTTAAAAGTTTAGATTGGAAAACGGGTAAAATCGCTGGTGATCAAAAACTGCGATGTCATGGTTTCGTCGCTATGGTAACCCCGGTGTAAACAAAACATACACCCTCACAAACTTTAATCTTTATGTAAAAAGTAAGAATTAAAAGTGTGAAAGCTGTGGGTGTTTGCATATCAGATCTACAGCCGTTTAAAGTTGACCGGTCAAGCACAAGAAAAACTGTAGAAGGCCTCCTTAAAGCTATGCTCAGATTGTTTTTGGTAATTCACAACACCCCCGGCCTCTCTCTCCCCTCCCCCACCAAATATCTAATAGTCGGTCCCTTATATATTAGCAAATAAGCGCATTAGACTTTTAAAACATACTTAACAGCTTAACAAAGTAAACATCATCTCAAATTCGTAAGTTTAGTCTCACGAGCAAACAGGAACAAGCTGTCATGAAAACAAACACTGCTGCACAAATTTCGAATAAACTGTAAGATATGTCTATTCTAAAGTTTGTTTTAGTAGAATTCTTAATAGCAATTAATAGAATTTTATTTCTTCTGCCAAAAACTAGCCTTCTGCTCAGTAGTTCTTAGAGTCGTGTGGACACCAACCGATTCTAAGAATGGCTTCGAAAGAGACTAGCTAAGATGATGCAAATGAAATTGTTGAATTTATATCAATTAATGTGTTTTTCCGGGCACTAACTTTCCTCGAGAATTAAGCCGAGAAACATTTAAAATATAGGGATTGTATCAGACATTTTAAAAAACATTTACAGGCAACACATATAGATAACTTTTACAGTGAGGATACTCGAACCGTGAACACTTCACTTTTTTCATGTTATTATTTGTTGAACCTCTACTGCTTCAAAACCTCTAAAAATGAAGCAGTGAGTTCAAATACACAAAGTGTTCATAATAAATCTTATTTCTAATCTATTCACTCATGGGATGCGAGTCAAAAAAAGTAACAAATAAACTCAAAGTGTTCACGGTTCGAGTGCCCTCACCGTAAAAGCACAATTACATAAAAACAATATTTCTAATTTTTATGATAGTTATTAAATGTTACATAATGCGAAAATTTTTAAGACAAGATTATGACGTAAATCTTTCTGTTTTGGAAGATAATTGTTCGTCGGTCGTTTTTATACGAAAAACTGATTAGAGACCGAAAGGTCTGTCTTGCGGAAATAATTCAGTAACCTTAACTCTCATTATCGACTTTTTTCTAGGTGTATTTGAGATGGAGGTTTCAGGTAAAATTTCTGTAATTAATTCTACTCAAGATTTCATAATACTTACATATGACACCATAGGAATATTCCATGCCGCTGCCAATCTGCCTGCCGTAGCGCAGTAACTTGAATTCCCCGGTCCGATAAAAGCGTCTACACCTTGAACAAACTGCTCAGTCATTGCTTTAAGGGCGACTGTGTCCTCGCATTTTGTATCGTTCCATAAAAACGTAAGCTCAGTTGACTGAAGAAGACTAGAGCTTTCGTTAACTGCATCGAGCGCTATAGTGAACGCCGAAGCGAAGGGTATTTCAATATACCACAGGGTGTTGTCGTGCTCCTTATTGCTCAAAGGATAGAGAAAACCTAAACGAAGTTTGGAAGTTTTCAGCCCGTGTATGCTCGAGAAAAAGCTGTTTAAAACCAAGAGGAATAATAACTTCTCCATTTTGAGAAACGGCTTAAAGAAAGTGGTGAAAAATACTTTTTCTTTTCAAGAAAGTTTAACATGTTATGTGACGAGTGTCAGAGATATTGATCTTAGCTCTAGCCAATCAAATGCCATGAAAAGAGCGGGGGAAAAAGACGCGCGCGTGCGTTTTTACAAAAGCGCCAGAACTGGAACAAATTAAAGAACGAAAATAACGAACAAACAAACGAACAAGTGAACAAACAAACAAAAACAAAAACGTCCTTATTGTAATGTTTTTTTAATAATTTAATAACATAATTTTACAATAATAATTTAACTATACAACATTTTTTTAATTTAAGATCAATAATTCGAATAAAAGAACTTCTACTAATACAATTAAAAATAAATATTAGCGATATAAACTTTAAAGTTTAACGTTAATAACTCTACTGAACAATTTTCACTCACTTAGTCCTGATGATGAAGTCATGGAGACTTCGAAACGTCGTAAACTTATATCGCTTATATTTATTTTGAAGTGTATAAGATCAATTAAAAATATAATTCATCTATTGAATTTGTAGACCTATCAGTTAGCACAGTAAAACGACAAGTCACTCAAAATTGAGTTTAAAGAATTTCTGTGCAAAGATGTCAAGTTTGTTTCTCATCAAATTGAAGTCGGATTTGAATTTGAATTTGCTGCGTTCCAGCTATTGATGAAACTGTCATTTCAGCATAATAAAATAGATATCCAATTATAACTCTATTTCCAAAGCCAGATTAGTGATAAAACTGGGTTAAATTTAAACAAATTTAAACAAACTGAGTTCTTGGGTCAGCGCTAATCCTGGTTTAACTCTTAATACAACCTTTAAAGTTAATTCTGGGTTTATGCTAATTCTGGTCATATAGTCTAGAGTTAATCCTGGGTGAGTGGTGGTTTTTCTGGATCAGCGCTAATCTTGGTTTGGTTCTAAACAACTTTTTTATAGAGTTAATGGTGGGCTAGTACTACTACATTAAACGAGCTTAGAACAACAAGATTCTGTTGTTTAAATATATTGAATTTTCTATAATACACATAAAAATAAGTTAGTTATGATGTCGATGACTGTATCTGTATGTCAAATGTATTTCACCTTGTCAAAAAGATGACTTCAGCCAATTAATAGCTGGAAATTTAAAACTCGTCCTTAGTGCTCCCCGTCACCATGGGGACCTAATGATTGAAACTTAGATCCTGGTTACGTACGAGGTGCAGCCGCTGATGAATTAACGCGCCTGCGTTACTAAATCTCAGCGGATGGCAACCAAGCCTAGCAATGTCGATGTATCGAACTTTAATAATGGTACTCTTAGCAGAGTATTTAGAGACTTATTTTCAAACTAAATCGACAAAAATATAATAAATAATTTATCCCCACAAATAAAACTGAACTAAAAACATTACTCCCGAACATTACATTATTATAATACCAAAATAATAATATCATTCTGTAACTAAATAATGTTTTTATATAATACTATTTTCAAAGAAAATACTCTAATTTTGTTTAAATGAACTTTTGATGCGTAAAGACCTGGTAATCATCCTGGAACTTTTGCTCTAACAGTCGAGTGCATTAGATGTTTATTTATTTATTTATTTATTTATTTTTAAAAACACCTATACCTTCTCAACTTAACTTGCAACGTCGCAAGGGTAAAAACAGCAACAATGTTTTTGCACTAGTAACATTCTACGCAGCAGTTGCGTTGTGTGTACGCGAATTCTCAAAGTAGACCACTTTCATGTTATCTAGCACCGCTGTACTATTTTACAAAAGGTGCATTTGTACAGCCTTCAGAGTAAAATCAAATGTCTTTTCTATTGTTAAGCGATAACATTCTTTCGTGCTTTGCTTGGAATTTGAGAATATTTTTTACAGAAAATTGAGGCTTAGCAAATGTTGAAATGAGCTACTTTCTCTGTACTGTCATAATTAATTATTTTTCATTAGTAATTAAATATGATTTTTCTTGCTTGGCAAGAGTATTAACGTGAAGTAATGCAAGTCTTGCGTAAGTACGTACGTTTACGTAAGGATAGTCATGCTCTACTTTTGCATAACCATAATGCCTTCTGTTTTGTTTGTTTGTTTGTTTGTTTTTTTTGGGGGGGGGGGGGGGTAGATATTGTAATTCAAATTTGTTTGATTTGAATTACAATTTGTTTGATTATAATTACAATAGCTATCCCCCAAAACAGAATGCATTATGGTTACTTTTACACAGGATACCAGCCGAGTAACCAAGGTACAATAACACTTTTGATTCGTGTAGAATATAATAATAATAATAATTTTTTGTCTGATAATTTATGAATTCAATAACGAACCTATCATATAAAAAGTTATATTTGGTAATAAGTATAATTATTTTAGTAGAAACCCAACGATCTAATAGATAATATCTATTTCCATTGATTTGAATTATTTTCAAGTGAGAGCATAAATAAAGGCCATTAGTCCCTTGCACAGTTCTCTGCGCCATTTGTAAAGGAAGCCATGCCTTTGCATCGAAGTGAGACGAACGTTTAGCTTACAATGATAGAGACCTATGAATAATTGTTAACGTTAAAAAATGTTCTCTCACTACAAGCTCAGCGATCGTTTCGCTTCGATGCAAAGGCACGGCTATCTTTCAAAATGTTCAATGTACAAGCGCTTTGATACACGTTGAATATGGTGTTTTTAAAACAACCGAGTTATCTCTATATATATTGTTATAGAATGGGTTTCTACTAAGTTAAATAATCCAAAAATCGTTTTCGTAGGAAAAGCTACAAGTCAACAATCTAAGACTGCAAAGGATGCCGGTATTGGAAAACCGAACATCCCGGATAAAGCTTGCGGTTAATGAATTCCCGACACCCTTTGCAGTCTTGGAGAGTTGACTGCTGCTTCGACTTCGACCTTTCAAATAGGTGTATTATTTAAATAAATATCCTACATCACCGTAATCGACCATTGGGCTGCACTTTACCTATTTCTGACTTAGGATCGGGTGATCTTGAGCTCCACTCAACTTCGCTGCAAGGCATTAAATGAGCGCACTTTGGCGCATTACCATCAACAACACAGCTCCCTTCAACTGTCCAAAACTTCTCCACTACTTCATCGATCCACTTATGAAGTTTATCGCCATGCTTTCTCGCATTGACCGTCGCTTCAGTGACTAAATTGTCTGTGTTTTTTCCTTCTCGATCGAATTCAATCAAATAATCATTGTTATAAACCCCTCCTGGCGGTCCATGATTGTTTTCTATAGCTTTTTCTAAAGTGATCTCTTTTCCTTTGTGAAAGGCCAAAGGGACGACTAAAAAGCTCGTCTCGCCAATAACCATATCATCACCCTTGTCAGAGTATAACATCTTTAATATCCAGCGGCCTGGTCGCATTGGCTTTTTAAATGTAGGTTTATGGAATGACACAACCCAGTTTTCGACGACGTGCATTTCGTAAACTCCGCTGACCACGTTGATTGGGTCAACCCACATGATCTTGACGTCAAAGTCCTCTCCGTGGACCCAGCGATGAACGAGAACGGGGTCATCATAGGGGGACATCAGATGAGCATGGTTCCTAAACACCCGCTCCTTTTGGTCCCAACCTGTACCAACCTAAATAATAAATTTGAATGTGTAAATATTAACATGAGACAATTTTGAACTTAAGTGCAGTCTCACATATTGTTACGGAAAGAACCGGCGTAAATGCAGATTCGAGTTTTATAGCGGTTTCAATTGCAAGATGTTACGTAAATTTTAAGGCACCAACCTACGTAAATGCAGATTCAAGTTTTATAGCGACATGTTTCAATTGCAAGATGTTACGTAAATTTTAAGGCACCAACCTACGTAAAGGCAGATTCAAGTTTTATAGCGATATGTTTCAAATTGAAACTAGGTTACTTAAATTTTAAGGCACCAACATATACGTAAATGCAGCCGATACAAGTTTGATATCGTTACGTCTCAAGTTGCGGGAGGTTACGTAGATATGATGTTACGGCAAGAACCTACGTAAATGTGGATACGCGTTTTATAACGCCTCAACGTTTTATAATGTCGGGACTGGGGTTACACCAATTTTACTGCACTAACCGTATATGTATATATACACGCTACTTTTTAAATTGCAAAAGGTTCGAGTTATCACGAGTATTGTATTCATAATTCAGGCAACACTCACATCAAGAGAAACAAGTCTCTGAGGTCCTTTCGTCATATTAAGGTTCATAAGTTCTTCTTTAGGTTCCATAGATACCCATGATTCCACAGTAATCGTCTCCTTTCTGCCGTGCTCCGTCATGAACTCCACGTCATACAGAACTAACAAACCCGCCAAATGATCGTGCTGGTTTAAATAGGACACTTCTTTGATTGGTCCATTTCGTTTTAATTGACAGCTCCCCTTACGACCACGTGATAGCAACCTGGTTGCTATGCGAGCGAAGGAGTAGAAATATGTACGGTATGCGTCTGATGTTTTGGTCAGCGTGTCGTCTTGGTGATAAAGATTTTCCCAATAATAATGAAGACCTTTGGTGTCTGGTGGATATTCACCGTACAGCCAGCCGTCAAGATCATTAATCACCTCCTGGTTGACGATTGCTTCGAATTTACGCGCGAAATAGTTTTTTGTTTGACTCTGTGAAACAAAAAGTCAAGTCAATGAATTATACATACAAACAAACCAATCAATTACCTAGTAAGTCAGTCCGTAATTCGTACAATTATTCATTTATTCAGTCAAACATTCATTTATTTATTCATTCATTCAGGCAATCGCTCATTCAATTTTCCATTTATTCTTCCATTCATTCAAGCATTCATTCATTCAATTATTCAATATTCCCTTCAGTCAATCATTCAGTAAATAGGTCTGTCATTCAATCATTCCATTATTAATTCCTTTATTCAAATGTTAATTCCTTTATTCAATTATCCATTCTTGCATTCAATTGTTAAGTCAGTCGGTCAGTATTTCAGTCAATCATTAATCACTTGTCAGTCAGTCAGTCAGTAGTAGTAGTCAGTCAGTCAGTAGTCAGTCAGTCAGTCAGTCAGTAGTCAGTCAGTCAGTCAGTAGTCAGTAGTCAGTCAGTAGTCAGTCAGTCAGTAGTCAGTCAGTCAGTCAGTCAGTCAGTCAGTCAGTAGTCAGTCAGTCAGTAGTCAGTCAGTCAGTCAGTCAGTCAGTCAGTCAGTCAGTAGTCAGTCGTCAGTCAGTCAGTCAGTCAGTCAGTAGTCAGTAGTCAGTCAGTCAGTCAGTCAGTAGTCAGTCAGTCAGTCAGTCAGTAGTCAGTCAGTAGTCAGTCAGTAGTCAGTCAGTCAGTCAGTCAGTAGTCAGTCAGTACTCAGTCAGTCAGTCAGTAGTCAGTCAGTCAGAAGTCAGTCAGTCAGAAGTCACTCAGTCAGAAGTCACTCAGTCAGTCAATAGTCAGTCACCCAATGCCACACTTTGATATCAGTGACGTCAAGTGAGCCCCCAAACACGTCCAATCATCTGCCATACCCTTACTACCACAGGGTACCCAGTCATACCTTTATTCTAGGCATATCCTCTGGCTTGAAATCATTCGGGGAACATCCACACCAATCAACAATGTGTTTGTACTGACACCGACAGCCCAGTTTTCTTTTCCAGTTTGTAAGACGTAGATTGGTTGATATCCATTTCTGACACAATGGACCATTACGCAGAGCAGTGTGGAAAAACGACTACAAAAAAACAAGCACATTATTAGAAAATTGAATTTATGTTCTGATTACTCCGAGACGTTATAGTAATATCTTGGGTTTCCGTATATGGTGTGTTTTCATAGTTCTTACTTTAGCAACTGCGTTGGATATGGTTAGATACCAATAAACTGTTATAAGTTATTCAACAACGGCCATCACCATCAAAATACTATTATTGAGTCCACATCTGAAGAGGACTTTAAACAAGCTCTGACGTTGAAATGACATTGAAATGTCAAACACTGATATGTCAAACATATACTGGCATAAACGATAGGTAATATAATGAAATTTGTAACACCGTTAAAAATGTTGACTTAACTTTACTGACATTTCGAGCTTTAGCCCTTCGTCAGAGTTAAAAAGCTAAGGGCTAAAGCTCGAAACGTCACTAAAGTTAAGTCAACATTTTTACAGTGTTAAAAATTTCATCATATTACCTATCATTTATATCAAACACTGACGCAGCCTAAACAAGTTTACTCGCTAGTTTCCATTTATATACTGGCATATACACTGGTATGTCAAACATTGACACACAAAATGAGCAATCTGGAGAGACGAAAAAAGCTAAACTGACATTTCAACTGTAGGAAAATTTAACACAAATGTTTGAAATTAGCTGCAAAGGCCCTCCAGACCCCCTTTATAGGCTCAATTATAGGGATCATTGTTATATACGCCTTTTTCAAAACATCCTTGTCACAAACAAAGCCACAGCCCACACTCTGCAAAGGATGTCGGTATTTTGTCTCTTGTTATCGATTTATTTATAGCATATTTTGATTGTACGTCTTTGTGTTTGTGTTATATGACCATTGTTGTTGTGGTAGATATAAATTGAAATATTTATTTAAAAACATGCAATGAATCACAAATTAAGTCCATGTAACCGACATCCTTTGCATGCTTTAGATTGTGGACAGTAGCTCTGGCATACAGTATTCCTACAGTTTTTACCTCAGCTGGCAGAAGAGTGTATTGATACATATGCTTCAGTCCCGTCACCAACGAGTCAGTTGATGTCACAAGATAATGACAAAACTTTCGGTTTAATGCTATCCAATCGCTCCCCCCATCAATCTCAATCTCAGGGGGTAGTGATCGATTCCCAAGTCTCCACATGTGGTCATCACATTGAATAAATGTTCTATCAATGCCTTGCTTTTTGATGAACCTAATGATCATTAAAGAAATTATGTTAGTAAAAAATATTGTTGTGGGCTCCCTGTGGCAGTGCAAAGCAAAGCAATCTGGCAGACCTGTTGTAAATACAGTAAATAGATTATAGAATTAATGAATATTACAATATACATACCTGTTCAGATCCCTGCCGTGAGGCTTGAGGAAGTTTTGATCTCTAAAACCTCTTAAAAACCTAGTTAAAGCAGCATTATCTCTGTTGAAATCAAACAACAAGGTTGTCAACCTAACTACAATAATTTATTAAAAGTCAAACTGTTTTGGTCACAACATGAGATTGAAGATCTAATGAATACATTGGTAGGCTCCACGCTGTGACTGACCAAAAGTTGTATTGATTAAACCATGGGTCTGAAATGTCTCACAGAGTTGTTATTCCTGCATGAGATCCATTATTGAGTAAATTAATGAAAAAATGAATGGATGGATGAATAAATAAATGGATAAAAAAATGAAAGGATGGATGGATGGATGGACAAACAAATGAAGAAATGAATGGATGAATGAATGAATGAATGAATGAATGAATGAATGAATGAATGAATGAATGAATGAATGAATGAATGAATTTAACAATGGATGAATGCACTGATGGATGAAGTCTTTTGACAAGTTAACAAATAAATGAAAACACAGCTATTCAGATACCGGTTAGCCTGCGTAGCAAGGAGAAAGGGGGAGGGAGAAAAAATTGAAAAATCGTTTTTTTGGGTTACCTGTGGTGCAAAAAGCGGCCATATTGGCGACACAGCTATCCCAAAATACAATTTTTTCTCTTCCCTGAAAAGAAACTCTTGCTACTCAGGCTATATACCGGTATTTCACAGTCATAAAATTAACCAATAACATATATGAAATTGCTTTATACTCACTTGATTGGGTAGTCTGACCCACTAATATTTATAAAGAAATCCCATTTCCATGCTGACTTGTTGATCAAGTCTTCCATACATTTAAGTAACATTTGTAACAGTGTTGCGCCTCCCCATATAGTAGACATACTCCATGGCGCTAGGGCTGAATTCGGAAAGTCTTTTATAAGCTTTTGAATTTCTCGACGTAGGTAATCAGATCTCTGAAATATAAACATAATGTCTCATTGTCTCTTGCAATAATGTAAAGGATGCTATAATGCCTTCCTATTCTAAACTGGCTAACATGAATTTGTGAAGAAAAGAGCAATTGGCTATAATAACACTAACCATGACTTCTCTCAGTGACTGACTCTTACTAGCAATAATATTGTACTTACTTAGAACCTGCATAGGGGGACTTGATAAAATGACAAATTAGGAGATAACAAAACCCCTGCTCATAGACACTCTCAAAGATTGTCCCACACTAGCTATTCACCTAGGCTAACTTTTGTAATTATTGTGGATATCTTGTATTAATTAATATATATGTACACATCTCAGTTAATGTAAAATAAGTATAATGGCTTAGTTCTAAATAATAAAAAAATGTCTAACACACTGCAGTTCCCATCCCAAAAAGGCTTGTGTTTGCTAGGATATCATTACTATTTTGTGCATATCAGCCTCAAGTCCATCTATCTATCTACTTATAATATAAATACAGGATCTCAGGAAGATTGATGGTTTTTAAATATACAAGTTTTGTTATGAATAACTATATGTATCTAATGACTTACATACATCACCCGATAGAGGAGAAAGGAACACATCAGGGGGAAGGGATGAAAACAGTTCAAAAGACTTAATTATTAGAAAATAGATAAATGTGTAAACTTACCGTATCAACATGAAAGTAGAAGAAATGGTGACTGTGATAAATAGCTTTAAATAATCTCTTCACTTGTCGTATAGACCTTCCATGAACAGTCATAACAAATGCTATCCTAATTGACGGCCCACGAGGGTAAGCTTTAGCAACACTTACAGACTTGGCAGGAGATTTCCCATTCTTTGGTAAAGGACATGATCTACTAATACGAATTTTATATAGGTTTTTTGATTCTCCTAAGCAGGCAGTTTTTAAAATTTCTCGTTTACAGCTTTCAGACTTGACTCGTTTTAATGCTGATTTAGCGTCTTTATGCTTTGGTTCACATGGTGCTTTATATGGCATATCCAGTACTGGAGCATCTTTCTGTGAGTTCTTGTCTGGTAATGTTCTCTGATGAATTGAATAAAAAGAAAGAAATTATATTAAATTAATGACAAAGGTTGATTATCAGCTTATCTAAATATATCTGGGGCTGGTTGTACGAAGCCTGAATAGCGCTATCCACCAGATAAATCCCTATCCAATGGATAAAAATCTATACAAATTCTATACACTGGATAACTCTTATCCAGTGGATAATTTCATCCAGGTTTCGTACAACTGGCCCCTGAACATTTTACTTAAAAGTAAAAAGGGACAAAAAAGGTGTGAGAATAAAGAAATTCATGATCTCTAGAATCAAGTTTCTCTCTAATTACCTTCAATAAAAAACGTTTTCAATAACTATAAAGTGATGTAAACCATGCATAAGCTTGTATAAACAGAATAGATGGCTTTAAGCCACACCTGACTTCTTGTCTCTCAAGTAATGTAAGATGAATATAGAATTGAAAAGCGTTTGGTGTATAAGTGAAATACAGATACATGAGAAAAATATCATATGCCATTGGCAGGAATATATAAGATGAATATATAAGATTAAATTGAAATGTGTTAAGTCATATTTCTGGAGAGATTCCATGGGGGAAATATTCATTACTGTAGCATTAAACAGTCTGTATTTAACTAGGTCAAACCCAATTTCTCTTGAAACTTCAGCCTTCGGGCCTGCAGTGTTACCCTCCTTCACTCTTACTGCGGTTTTCGACTTTCTGCGAACTCAGACATTTCAACGGCTCGTTGTGAAATACGTTTTTAGCTGCTGTCAATCAAGGATTTAAAAGGTACCGACTAATTATTTTTGATTGACAGCAGCTAAAAATATGTTTTACAATAAGCTGTGGGAATGTCTGAGTTGGCAGAAAGTGGAAAACCGCAGTAAAATACTTTATACAACGAAAATTGATTTCATTCCATTTCATTCACACATTTGGTGACTAGTGTTTTTATTTATTTATATCCTGTCTCACAAGACAAAGGTTGTTAAACTTGAATACACAGTTGTAATTACTCTTTAGCAATTATTTCAAAGTACTGAAAATTAACAATGACAAGCACTTTTATTAGTACTACAAATATAGAGAGATAAAATGTGATGACAATTCAACAATACTATACAAACATGAATTAAATGACTGTTGGCGTTTTGCTTTTATATTTAATCTTACTGTAAAAGAGCTAGTGTTCTATCAAATCATTTACTTCCTTTAGCTATCTGAATAAATTCAATGAAGTTAACAATAAATGAGTTAAATAATTCGAGTTGGTTATTGGGGTTTCCTTTTCAAAGAGGACTAACAGGATTTTATTTTGTGAAAAGTTAAAATGTCAATGAGACACCCGTCGAAGGCCTTGTAAATAATTTAAGATTGGTGTAAGCTACGTAAGCAAACTAAGCAAAATGGCTCACAGTTAGAGAAAACGATTAATATAACACTAAATGTTTCAGTTAAGCTGTTGAAATGTAGATGTAGATATGATTTAATTAGTTTGAAAATAATAAAACATGAAACGTACACATGAAATCAAAAAGTGAGAAAGTTGCTTTCCATTCAAAATTGTATCGACAAAAGCACAACGAATCAGACGAATATAAACGAGAAAATATCACCAACACTTACTACTCTAAAAACGTCATTTCTTATTACGACCGGAAGTTGTAAAACTTAAAACTTTCAAGAGTGGCTTACCTTGATTTTGGAGCCAAACATCTGACTCACGTGTGAGAGAATTCTATCATTTGAAGACTGTATATGATTGCCTCTACTAAAATGAGGGTCGTCTAGCCAATCTTTCGACGAAAAGTGAAGAGCTACGAGTATCTGTACAACCACAATTAGTAAAACAACAGCTATTATAAATTTAACTAAATTAAATGTAAGCGCCATTTTAGATATTTTTTCTTGACCCTAGTCATCTGGAAAGATATAGATGATTGTGAGGACTGGGCACGAGTGAAGAGACTTCAATTCCAGCGTTTTGATTGGTTGAATAATTGAATAGGATGATGGACAACGGAGCGTGGAACGAAACAGCTGATTACATTGAATGTTTACAGAATATGTTTGTTCTACGGACATTTCTGTTTCTTTAAGGAAGTAATCGAATTTATTAAGTAATTTATAGTGGTAGAAATATGAGGATAAAAGTGGACTGAATGAACAAATGGGAACAAATGAATTAGTCAACTACGAAAAAGAATAAAAAAATGAATGAATAAATGAAAAATGAATAGACAAAATAATATAAATAAATAAAGTAAGTAAGTAAGTAAGTAAGTAAGTAAGTAAGTAAGTAAGTAAGTAAGTAAGTAAGTAAGTAAGTAAGTAAGTAAGTAAGTAAGTAAGTAAGTAAGTAAGTAAGTAAGTAAGTAAGTAAGCAAGTAAGTAAGCAAGTAAGCAAGTAAGCAAGTAAGCAAGCAAGTAAGTAAGTAAGTAAGTAAGTAAGTAAGTCAGTAAGTAAGTCAGTAAGTCAGTAAGTAAGTAAGTCAGTAAGAGTAAGTCAGTCAGTCAGTAAGTCAGTCAGTAAGTAAGTAAGTAAGTACAAATTCTACTGATGAAGGCTAAAGATTTAGCCGAAACGTCTAATTAAAAATCCTCAAATTTAAAAAAAATTATACCTAAAATAAAATTAAAAAAACTAATTCGTTTGTAAAATCATGAATCCTGACTACAACAATCATATTTTTAAAGTAAGTAAGTAAGTAAGTAAGTAAGTAAGTAAGTAAGTAAGTAAGTAAGTAAGTAAGTAAGTAAGTAAGTAAGTAAGTAAGTAAGTAAGTAAGTAAGTAAGTAAGTAAGTAAGTAAGTAAGTAAGTAAGTAAGTAAGTAAGTAAGTAAGTAAGTAAGTAAGTAAGTAAGTAAGTAAATAAATAAATAGACGTATGAATGAAAAAATAAATGAAACGCACAAATGAATACACTGATTTAAATCGAAAAAATCCACTTTGAAGTCGTCTGGCGTATGACGCAAAAAAACATTAATTAAATGTCGGATTTCGTTCAAAACCAATATTAAATTCCCGTCCATTTAGTCTACGAGACACGTACAAAGTCGTTTTTAAAAACGATGTTATAATTACCACGCATAGATTTTGACAAATTATATTACGATATTCACTGCCCCATTTAATGAGACATATAATGATCTACGTCTGCATGATCTTCTTAAAATGTATTAACTAACTAAATGGGGTATTTAATTAAGTAAATCAATCAACTTGTGAAGAGAGCATTTCCACCGTATTATGTTGTATTTATGTCACGGTGCAGCTGCTCTTGAGGCGTTTACTGATTTGGTTGAAAATATTTTGACTGCGTTCGAGGACTAAGTAGTGGTGACGCAAAAAGGGATTAAATCGATGTTTACATTGTTGTTTTTTTTTGTGTTTTTTGTTTTTGTTTTTTTGCTGCAAGCTTGTCCATTCACATACTAACTACTGCGGATCGGGGACCATAGGCGCTTGCTCCACCGCCCTCCTGTAGCTCGACTATCTACCTCCCTACACGGACTGAACGGTCCTCCGGTACAGTTTCGTCTAGCCTGCTGTTTTCTTCGGTTATGATACACCCGATTTTATACAAAATTAGCTAAGACTGTAGTATCTCTAGCCTGTGTTACAGCCGGAATTTTTCTCTCGAAAGTCCGAGAAATGATGAAATACTTAGTCATTCGTCCATTCGTCCACTCATTCATTCATTTATTCATTTATTCATTCATATCAGATCTATTTATTCATTCTATTCATGTTTCTATTATTTTATTTATTCATTTTCAATGATATACCATTCATTCATTTATTCAATGGTTGATTAATTCATTACGTTTGATCATTGATCAATTCTCTTTTCTCATTTCAGTATTTACATATTTACCTATTTGTTTTTTCGTTCATTTAACTAATTCATCTAATTTTCGTTAATTCAGTCGGTGAGTCAATAGGCCAAGTACAAAGTTTTCATTAACAGATAAATGAAATCAATACACCTATTTCAATTAACGTTGTCCATCTGGAATGGTTGATCTGAGACCGATAGGAATTGTGGGAGCTCGTTAAACTGCAAATGCACTATTATAATATTACAGGTGAATTCATGAATATTAATGTTTACTTCTGAAATACTGTTATCTGTAATTCAGCACCATTCAAGTGTGATTAAAACAATGTATTTGAAATTTAATGAACTCCCACAATTCCTATCGGTCTCAGATCGACCATTCCAGATGGACAACGTTAATTGAAATATGTGTACCTAAATGAGTGAGTGAGTGAGCAAATGAATAATGGACGTCCCAATGTGCACTGAATATTTTAAAGATCAACTCGGAAATAATGTTGTTTATTTTTTCTACAATAAGCTGGCCCTCTAACTCAATATTTAAAAACTAATTTCATTTCTTTTAAGTCAAGCACATTTTCAGACAGATTAGCAAAGATTATTGATAAAATATCAAAACAATATTATAATAGAACTATTATATTATTATATTATTTCCAGTATTTTACCTAAGTCAAAACGTTAAAGATGCTAGCTATAATGCTGAATGCAATGTTGGCTATGTTTTTTAAGCCCGGTTCCCATATAATCGCTACGATCGCCAGGATGGCGCTTTGGTTTTGTGAAATAATAAAAATATCACTGCTGACTAATGGTTGAATCTTAAATTTGACGAAATAAACCTAAACATAAAAATTCAGTGTCGATTTTGTTTAATCACAAAGAGCCATATTCTGATGGCCAAACATGATTTTCGGCGATCGCAGCGATCGTAGCGATCATATGGAAACCAGGCTTTACAATACGCATCGGAAAACATAACTCTGTGATTATGAACATTTGATCTTTGTCAAGCAGAAACCCGCTATTAAAAGAAATAAACATCTAGAGGAGCCTGTCACAACATAATATGACTATATATCATGTATATCCTCCGACGACCTATAACCGGCGGTAGAAACATGTCAAAAAATATATATATCATTCAAAGAGTTTACGAGGCTCTACAGTTCGCTCAATTTGAATGAGATTCTTATAAGAGAATGATAGAGAGAATACAGCGATAACGATTAGAAATCTTGCAAAGTACTTATGTTTTTATTCACGCATAGCCATGTATCACACATCAAAATGTCCGTAAGAAAATTGTGTTTGCGAATCCACAGCTACCTTTTTGATAGGGTAATTTAATTTAATTTCAAATATCGCCAAAATTATGATTTGACATTAGACTAGTCGCACAGTCTCTATTGTAAAAGTGATCAAACCGTTGCTTTCAACTCAGACAGTACGTGTACTTTTTGCACGGAAAGTAGATCAAAACCATTTAGTAAGGTCAACGTACAAAAGATTGAATTAGCTGTAGCCATGGCTACCTTTTTACTTTTCTGCAATCATTTCGAGAAAAGATCTAAAAAACACGATTTTGAGGCCTTATTTCTGCCTGTTTGTATCACGCCGTCAAGCATAAACTTTACCTGACCCAATGTTAACACGTGTTTTCCGATGTAGCTTGCTAAATCAATATTAAAAACTCAGATTTCATTTAATTTCTTTTTACTCAAGCACCTTTACAGACAGATAAAAAACAGATTATTGATAAAATATCGACCGTGTATTATAATAACCAGTTTATCCCCAGTTGAATGTTGATAATAATGCTGGCTAATACATATTTTTTTATAATAATCTAGCCTTTGTAGACAGATTAGAACAGGTTATTGATTTAATATCGAAACAGTATTATAATAACTAGGTTATGTCCAGTATTTTATCTTGGTTAAAACGTAAAATTTCGGTAGCTAATGTTTATGTAGATAATTAAAAATAATAATAATAGTGTAATATTTATGATTCGCAAATTAAGATACATGTTAAAATGATCAAATGCGCAAATCAAGTTTATTGCGTTCGGCTATAAATGGCAATAAAATATTTCTTGTTTGATTTTAGTTATATTAAATTATAAGAACAAGAAGAAATGGTAAAGAGTACACAGATAAGAAAATATAGAAAGAACACCACTAATATAGTAAAACCCCGCGTATTAAGACTGACCTAAAATTTAAGAACCTGTCAGGCTGAAATTTTCACTTGTTTTGTCTTTGTATTTTTTTTTTGTAAAAATAGAGTCATGTGGAAAAGCATTGACCTGTATTCAAATAAAATAGGAAGAAAGGTGTTGTAATGATGAAATGAGTGATGCTAATAGAACCTAGATAGCCTGATTTCTAGTTAAGCACCATTTATATAAGAACCTGTTCAGGCTGACTTGGAAAAAAAAGTATTTATACGAGGGGTTTTACTGAAGTCGCTCTTGTATTGATATCATTATCATCTTATAAAGTTAGGACATGTACAAAATGGTCGAACGTACTTGACAATTGCACCGGATTCTTACTGGACGTCACTAGTAGTGGCTCTCAGTTTATCGGGATGAATTGGAAGACCAAAAAGAAAAAATCTAAATCTTCATAGCGTTGAAAAAAAAAAATTCCGAAAGCTTAGGCACATTGCTTTTGAAAATACTGAAAATCAATGCGAAGAAATGACAATTTTAAATTTTAAGAGAATATTTAACCAACTGCGATACGTTCGTCCGGTATGCAAATGAAAAAAATCCGGCGCTTGCTCATTAAAGTTTACAATTTTTAAATAAATAAATGTTAAATAAATAAATGTTAGAATAAAAATGATACTTTGTGTGCTATAAACGAGCGTCATATAATATTATACACTAACATCCCGAACATTAAGTTAAAATTGCATTTTTCGTATAAAGAAACCGATAGCTTTTATAATATTAACTATACCCAGAGGGCATTAAAAAAGTTTGACCGATTAGGAGCTAGAGCCAGTCGGCTACAAAAAACACTCCAGCTCCCCCTATAATTGACTTCGACGGAAAACATATTCCCCGAGGCGAAATATTAATGTTGAAAAAGAACCAAGATATTGTCAAAGATATACGATATTGTCGCTTTTGACATAAATACAAATAAAGTGTTACCACGATTCATGAGGATTTAAGTGTATTTGCATAGGGGAATAATGTCTAACTTAGTTTTTAAGAATCGGATTGGATGAATGAATGAAGAAAAACAAATTCTTACCAGTAACCCACAGTGAATATAATTGAGAATACCAAAGTTCGTGCTGTCTATGTAACTCTGACAGAGATAAAGAACATTAAAAATCTGTCCGTTTGTATTCTTGGCTTTAAATCAAGCTTTTTATTCACTCTACTGGAAAGCGTCAAAAGTAAATCATACAGACAAACCACTAACTTCAAAGACTAATTCTACAATGTGGAAAACATTTTTCCTCGCTAATAATATATTTTATCATCACAGAAAACGAGGAGTCGACAGATAAGATGATAAACGAAATAACAATGTTCTATTTAATCATTTTGAGAGGTTCCGTGTCTAAAAGCGTAAAAATAAAATCACTATTAAAATAACTATTTTCATTTTTCAGCACGATAAAGTTCGTCACAGTTGTGTTTACCAACATCAAGGCGCAAGTCGCAGAAGCTCAATGTGAAATTTAACATTCGTTTTATACTCTTCAATGTACATGAAAAACACTGTCATTTTCAAGTAAAAGCTTTTCTTGTGGCCACGTTGCTGTTATTTACAATAAATATATACAAAATACTATGTCAGACCGCGTTTAGTTCGATGGTTTCTTCGGGTTTGTCCACCTTATCTCGAAGTCCGCTTGCAGTAAAATAAACAAAGACACTTTTCTTTTTTCCTTTCTCTTCGCGTTCGTTAGCAAATAGTTTGTTGCTCTCAGCACCAGCTGCTGGGTCATCTAAATCCTGCTCGAGTTGTTTCTGTTGATACTTTTTTCTGTTCTTTTTGTGAAAATAATTCCAGCAAGCATAATACGTCAAAAAACAGCCGAATATTACCAAGATAGCGGCGAAACCGCACATCAATACGACCAGCGCTAGTGCCATCTTCTCCATGTTTTAGATACTTTAAAACCAATGATTTTCACGTTTTTGGAATATAAATGTTTCACTGCTTGGAGCGATGGTGATGCTTTTCACAAGAAGAGTCTTGCTTGCTTGAGTAGCGGTTAGAATTCGACTGTGCTGGGACAAGTTAATACTGTCTTGTGCGAACTCGGACTCACTGCGTTATTATTTACTTCCCTTAATTGCAGGCTTTTCTCCACGACGAAGTGAAAAGTCTTTTTTACCTTTTAACGTACTTTTTGAGATAATTTGATAAGTTGATCCCAAGTTTTTGGACTCTTTTGTGAACACTCTTTTCGTTTCTGTCCTGATAGCTTCAGTGACGTCGGAAAAGTGGTGATCTTGAATTTGTGTAGAACAATATACAAAAAACTCCCCACAAAATATTCAGCGTTATAACTCAGAACACAAAGAATGGAACAAAATATGGTAGAATAATCAGTTGTGTTCTGTCAGTGAACATTACCGCTCTCAATTGTCTTGCAAAATAAGAGAAAATTAAGAAGACAATCACATTCAATGTCATCAGATGTGCAGCTGATGCATTTGCATATTACTTCAAGATATTTTAATTTTGAAGCAGTAGGTAAGAGCACGCGCAACGCTCACCGCTCAGACAAACACCTAATTCGTGTTCATTTGAATGATCGCCACTGGGGAGCAAAATAGGAAAACCCCAAAACATTAGCCCAAAATTAAAAGATTAAAGCTACTTAGGGTCTATGCGTAAATGGAAAAAAGATATTTTTATTGATGGCATCGATATCGGTTTTTGATCATTTCTATATCGGAACAATAAGGCCACCGACTATCAAGGGTCGATTTAGATTCCATTTTACGTATGGGGCAAAGTTAGTCGTGCGTCAGTTTTGCTTAAAACCCTTTTACTCAATGTAATTGCGTCGAAAAAAAAACCATTTAATACACATTTATCTTGAATGTTGCAACAGCTAATTCACAAAAACCACCTGTCTTCATGGGATTATGCGCTCGCAAAAAAGCTTGAGCCACTTGATTCCTTTTTTAGAGGTAACAAATCTATGGATTGCCAGAAGCGTTAAAGTGGGCGAAAATCGCAGGGATCTTGCAAATTACTCGTCTGTAAACTTCAAGATCTTCTTTAAAAAAATAATAAAACAAAAGCGGCATGGGGAATGTAAGAAGCAAAGATTACAAAAATATCACACCTACGCCATTTTCGAGATAAAACAATGACTTTTTAAGTTCCTTAAAAGACAGAAAAAATATGCGTTTAGAATTATAATTTTAAATTTTGTGAAATTTCGTTTCGAGTGTGGATCCAATATATTTAATCAGTGTAGATAATTTAACACTATTTACCTTGCTTTCAAGTTCTAACTTCCTACAATTTGCTTTTATTTATATATTTTAGCATTCAATAACAACTTTAACAAATGTATATTCGTAAATTACATCATTTTGAACATAAAGACATTTTTCGTGGTACAGTCTAAGCAATTTAGCCGCTCGCCAATTTTTCACATTGATGTAAAATGCTTAACATATGCCTTCGAGTTAAGATCAAGATATGGCGAAATTCATGATAAAAACATTAACAAAATTAAACAAAAAGAGTCAAGGATTTTTATTTAATGCATTTAAAGGCATTTTCTTATCTCCTTTTTTTTTATCTTTTTTTATCCATTTTTTTATTTTTTATTCCTACTGTACTTTCAATCGCAATATTTTCAAATGAAGGTTTTATCTGAAGTATATATCCTGTAAAGTTAGAATTGTTTTCAGTTCAAAGTTTAATAATGCTATTTAGAATACATTTCTCAGTAATTTTGTGCTTTTATCTTATCACATTTAAGTGCAAATTAATGAGTGAAAGTGCTTCCAGAATCACTTTTAAAACCCTTTCTATCTAATGGAAAACGGCTGTTTGGCTCTTCTTGTGTGTTTAAACACGTTTTAAAAAGTACTTGGACTTTCAAAACACCCCAAAATAGTAAAAAAAAAAAAAAAATTTAAGATGGCAACCATTTTTTTAAATTATGAATTTAAGATATCTTTTTTAAACAAATTTGTATGGAAAACGCCTCTTCGTTTCTTATTATAAATATAGTAGGCGAGAAATGATCCCAATGTTAAATAAATTAAAAAATGGTGGCCATTTTTTGAACTGAATTATTGATAACCAGTGCAAAAAAACAACATTTTCGTTCTAATGGAACCTGTGTTTTTTCATGTAAACATACTTAAAAAGCCTTTTGGGGGTTGAATGAAAATTAAATTTTTTTGAATTAAATATGGCATAATTTTCTGGACAATCATTAATTAAATAAATCATTCAACATGTTTTCTTTTTAAATGAAAGCGCCTCTTTTCGGTCTTTGACTTTCTTTGCATGTAATTCATGCAAAAATATCAAGCACTCTTGAGGCTTTTTATTAATTAAAAGCATCAACAATTAAGAAATTTCGCTATCCATTTTCAAAAACATTTCGTCGTATTCACCACCAAGAAAGTCTTCCGACTGATATTTTTTTTTGTTAAAAAACGACATGAAAGCCTTTGGAACAAAATGATATGCATAGTTCATTTGTAAGATAAATTGGTTGTCATGTCAAAACTGTTAAGATCATTTATCGAATTTCGAATGACAATTGACAAATTATTTTGAGAGAAAAGTGACACGAAATTAAACTTATGGACAAAAAATCACGTGACTTTTTCTATAAAAGAAAAAAAGAAAGATGATATGAGATTATTCTTGGAGAAAAAAATGACATTTATGTCACTGAATTAGTCCAAATCCACTTCTGTTTTATAATAACAAGCCTATTTAAAAGATGGAAGACTTCTAATCTGTTTTTAGCAATTGAAAGTAGCTAAAGACCTTTTATTGATTTGAGCTTTTTTCAATCACGTACCACCAGTTTCGCAACCCTCTTTCCCAGGACCTGTTAATTCCCTTTGCCTCAGTCAAAAACAACCGCGAAGACGTAAAGGTAGTGTGAACGAGGTTGATATTTTCTTTCAACTTCAGTCGAAAATAGACATTTTGAAATTTTCTTAATGGAGATATTCCTCTCGAGACATAAAGGCGTAATGGGTACACATCTAAACAAACAAAACGAGATATTGAAATGTTTATATTTATTATATGGATAATAGTGTTTTACCGGAAACTAAAACACTCGTATTTTTCTTATTTTCACTAGTGAAAATATGTAAAAGTTATGTACCAAATGTCCCGTGTGTACGCGCGCGTCCTTAAAAACATTTTTCTCTTTTTTGTCCGTATAATAAAAAGAAAATTACACGTTGGCTTGAAGATATGATAAATTTTATTTTCTTATATTCGTTCGCTGGGCTCACTCGAAAAATATTGTTTTACCACTCGAAAATAAAATTCATATCTAGCTTCGCCCCGCCGTGTAATCTATCTTCTATATATTTCACGATATACTTAATGAAAGCAACAATATATAGATAGTATTCAAACTTTGGTCTTTAAGTTCTTGACGAAAATAAATAATATGATTGAAACCACTTTGATTATATATTTACCCACAATCCCTTATTAAACAAACTTTATGAAATAGGTCAATACTTATGTATGTGACAACCGTTTTAAAAAGGGATTATATGTATGACGTATACGATTCAGTATTTTACATGTTCAGTGCTTTATTTCAATTTTGAGCCCAGTTTAGTTCAACAATATTCACATTCACCGTTAAACTTCTCGAATGAAATATAATTCCCTTAGCTAAAAATATATCGTTTTGGTATATTTAAAATAATGGTTTGTTCATGTGTTGTATTGTAGTATATTAATCGATAAAAGTTCTTGATAAAATAGCTGATTTTGTCATATAATATTCAAGCAGACGAATTCAGTGTGTAAGTTTGTGTAATTTTGCCGGGCATTCACGAATAGAGAGTACTTGTAACGTAGCCTATAAGGCCTGGCTTTCACTAGCGACGCAAACGCAAGCGCAAGAGACCTTATTTCGTCGTGAAAACCGTCTGACGCAGTGATAACGCAAGCGCAAGCGCAAGATATCAAAAAAATTTCCTTTTTTCTTGCGTTTGCGCTTGCGCTTATTCACGTTACATTTTCACTCTAAAAGTAATTCTTGTACTTGCGTTTGCGTTTGCGTTGCGTCGCTAGTGAAAACCAGGCTTAAAGCTTTGAGACCAAAATGTTATCTCAAAAAAACAGAAAAGATTTTTTATCTATTTTGTCATTGTTGCATGGTTTGTTTGTCTGTGTCAAATAAACTTACAATAGTTATCAAGTTTGATATCTTCAAATGACGTAAGAAAACGAACAATTTCCACAAATCACCGAATTCACAAAATACTGTTAACCATCTGTAATTATGCTGTAATTTTTCATGTTTTAATTAGCTGGAGCCACCCCAGAACCAGCTCTTGACATAGCCACTGATTCCCGCTGCTTTTTTTACCTCTACACGCGATTCTAACGAAGGGAACTCGACTTGGTTAAGAGCTAAATCAAAGAACAGAGGCTTGCAGGGCATGGGTTGGAATTCTGGCGGGAAAGTTGTAACATTTGGCTTTTTATTTGTGAGTGTCGGGTCTTTGTGATAGACATCAAGGCGTTCGCATAAAGGCTGAAGAAAAAAAAGATAAGAATCGGGTTAAAAATACAACAAAGATAACGATAGGAAATTTAATACTGATTGAGACGGTTGTCAAAATGTGTTGCCGGAACAGCCAGCGTCCGTTCGCACTAGAAGACGGATGAATCGTCTAGTTTATGATAGACAAGTCGTCTGGTGTGAAAACGGGACATAATTTGAGACGGAAAAGACGCCTAATTTTGTTGAATTCGAATTAGAGGGGATATTTGGAATTGCGGTGTTGATGAATATTTTTTTCAGAGTTGTGGTGCTGTAAATGCCTTCGGTGTGCGGTGTTTGCTTTTACTAATCAAAGCTGCGGTATCCGGTGAATTTTAAAGCTGTGGTGTTCGTAGTGTTTGGTGAGAGTAGTGTAATTGTGATGCGGTGCTGTTTGGGCTGTGTCCCCCTCAAATTACAAGAACAAATTATCGGACGATTTGTCCGTCCAGACGATTTGTCCGTCCTCTAGAGTGAAAAGGGTCTTTGTACTCACTTTGTCGTGTAAGGTGATGGAACTCATGTCATCCGCCACGGTTTCTCCCTCTGTTGATTAAATTCAAAGAAAAACTTAGGAATTGAATAAATGAAAAGGTGAATGAATATAAAAATGAATGAAGGAATGAATGAATGAAAAAATGGATGGATGAATGAATGGATGATTGAATAAACGAACGAAAAAATGAACGAACAAACAAACAAACAAATGGCTGAATGAACGAGTGAATGAATGCATGGAAAAATGGAAATGCCACAAAGCTGAGACAAAAGACAGGAAACAAGACACAACAGGAAAAGGAAAAAAAATAGAAAAGAAAAGAAAAGAAAGGAATGGATAGTAAATAAAAGAACGAAAAAAAGGAATATAAAGAGAAGGAAAAACTGAAAAAAAAATGATATTAAAGTATCACGGAACAAATGAAAATATCATAGAAAAAAAAAAAAATAACACACAAAAAAAATATCACATAAAAAAAAAACAAGACAAATTACAAGTAGAAACTAGAACCTCACCTAAAATACAGAAAAAAATAAAACAAGACAGATTACAAGTAGAAACTAGAACCTCACCTAAAATACAGAAAACAAAAACAAAAACAAGACAGATTACAAGTAGAAACTAGAAACTCACCTAAAATACTGGAGGCATGGGCGGAACACTTGGCGCCTCTTGAATACGTCACAAGGTCTTGTAACTTTGTAAACTGTTGCTAAAACATGACAATCTTGTGTAAATACAACGAGAAATTGAACTTAAGACCGTGATGTTTAATTAAAAACAGCTTCTTTAATAAATAAATGGAAATGTATGCTTCCAAGGGTATACATGTAAACCACCACGATTTCTTTCACTGAAAACAACCGGTCCTAGACTGGATTCAAACCATTGGTTTCTTCCAAGGGTGTGCATGGTAAACGAACACGATTTCTTTCACTGAAAACAACCGGTCCTAGACTGGATTCAAACCAGTGGTTTCTTTCAAGGGTATGCATGTAAACGGACACGATTTATTTCACTGAAAACAACCGGTCCTAGACTGGATTCAAACCAGTGGTTTCTTCCAAGGCTGTGCATGGTAAACGAATACGATTTCTTTCACTGAAAACAACCGGTCCTAGACTGGATTCAAACCAGAGGTTTCTACACCCATATATTAAGGCGGAGTGAATATTGGTAACAACCGAGACGGAGTCAAGGTTAATATTCACCGATATTCATCGGAGGCGAATAATTGTTTTAGTATAAAGACAAAAGTGATTATCTAAAAAAAAACAGCCTTTTCTGCAGAAAAACCTTTTTTCTAAAAGCGCGCGAAACGCTGTAGGTGATTATCGAGAAATAGTGTGAATTTCTAGACCAATCACGGCGCGCGATTTTCTATAAATACTGTATATTTACAAAATTCGACTCACATTTTTATTTGAATGACATAAGACAAGAAAATTGAAACATTAATAGCGAAGATGAGTTCGCTAATGCAATCAAAAGAGCACTCCACTGATCTCAGATCTCATCCTTAGTAAATACTTTTTAAACAAAAATTACTGTAAGGTATTAAATTGAGTTAAAAAGAGTAACCCTAACCCTAAACCATCTGCCGTTACCATACCTGAGATTGAAAACCTTGACTTTCTTGAAAATGACTCATGGCAGAGGTTGCGTGACTGATGACGCGTTCATACAACATGGCCGCCTCGCGCCATTTCTTCGCCTGTAGGTAGGACTTAGCAATGTAATAGCACCTGGAGAGGATTATCACATTAGTCAAATCACATTATCGTTCGTACACTAACAGGTAATGTATTTTAATGAAATCTTTCTTAACATCATTAATGTTTATAATCTTATGGTAGATATTGTGTATAACATATTTAATATTAATTAAATTTCATGCTTATATTTATTCTATCTAATTCAATATATTTAGAAAATTGTCATACGTTTTCTACATGAGCCTCGGATTTAATACATTAGTTTTGTTTATTCATTACTAATAAAAATATTTTAAAAGTATATATACATGTATATAGTGACAGGAGAAGGACACAGAACTTTGAACGTTGATTGATTGATTGATGATCATAATCATTATCATTATCATTATAAAATTCATGAATAATTAATGAGCAATTGACAAAAGAATTCACGTCCGTGACGGAGGTTGTAAATCTTATACAGATTTCATCCTGATTTGCATAAGTTTCAACTTGAATTTTCTCGGCCAGATTTACATTTATCTTGACAGTTTTAGTAAAATATGAAAGAACTAACGTTGGACTTTCATAAGTTCTATACAATATTCGCGTCCGATCTGTATCCGATATACAACGGCTCGTCTTCGACTCGCCGCTGTATATCGGATACAGATCGGCCGCTCGTTAACCGATTAACGGGTTAGCTCAGTTGGGAGAGCACGGCCTGTTAACCGGGAGGTCGGGGGTTCAAACCCCAGCCGGACCATCACTCAGGGTCTTTAAATAATTGAGGAGAATGTTATAACTTTGTATTTATTTCGGTTTATAATTGTTAGGCTTCTCGTCCTCTCGGATAAGGACGTTAAATCGGAGGTCCCGTCTCGCCACTCACACACTAACCATTAATCGGGGGGACGTAAAAGAACGACTGAGGACGCAGGTCACGACCATCCTCAGTGAAAGGCCTACACTTACACTAATATATACTAACTACTAACAGCTAACTACAATGTGTAAAGCGCATTTGAATATATACACTTAGAAAGTGCGCTATATAAATACATTATCATTATCATTATTATCATTATCATTATTATCATATTGTATATATTACTTGTTATTATGATCTGATTATCACCAATTTCCTTCACACAACATCAAAATTTAATCACCATTTCCATAGTCATTATAATCACCATCATCATCACCACTATCATCATTATAATTGTTAAAATCATTTACATCATTAGCAAATTTACCTAATTCAAGTCGAACAGTTTATCCTGGTAAAATATTCGTTATTTTTATCATTATTAATATTAGAGAGTAGTTTTGTTTGGATGATTCGACCCCTTTTTTCGAGCGACTAGGAGTGAATTGGAGCGAATTGTGAGTGACCACATAAATTAACTTGAGTGTCTGACTTAATTTATTCAAGTGACTTAATTTATTCAATGGTTTGACGTCAAACATTGAGTGAATTGGTGAATTAATTTATTCAATCGTCATGGTAACCCAATAACGCAAGCGGGCAAGTCTGAACAGTTCTTTTGTTCCACAGAATAGATATATAGCGCGGGAGTTTTGAAATTATTATTACTCTTCAAGAAATATTTATTTAAGCTCAAACGAAGTTACTACTGCAGAGAAAATGGCAAGTTTATTCAAGCTAGGTGAGAGAGGTTATCATGCTACCGTCAAAGAATTCCAAGGAAAGATTAGAGTGCATATCCGAAAATATATTGATATCGAAGAAAGAAAAAACATTCCTACGAAATTTGGAATTGCACTATCGATCGAGGAGTTTGAGGAACTGAAAAAAGTGATGGACGATTTAACCGAAATGTTGGATGTTATGATTGATACTTGTTCAATGACCACACAACCAGGAGATGACGAAGAATTATTGTCAGCGATTGAAAATGAACAACCAAATCTACCAAGGAATCAAAGTACACCAAAAAACTGTAAAAGACCTGAAGAAATAAACGAACCACCGAAGAAAAAACTATTTACGAATGCTATCTCTTGTTTTAGAACCGGAGGAAAACTTAAATCTTCATTTAGAAACTAGAATTGAATACTTGTAAATCCTTTCTGATATATAAGTCAATGTTGTGTAATTACCTTTAAGTTTTCTCAATAAAATACTTTTATGAAGTGAAAAAAGTTGTTTTGTTTATTTTCTCATCACAAAGTGAGGACATTTTGAGAATAGTTTTTCCATCTTCAAGGATTTGAAGTCGTTTGAATCCACACTGTTATTGATAAGAAGTCTTGAAAAAAGGATCCAAGTGAAAAGCGTGTAATTATGAATAATGAGTTTTCTTATGTTTGCTATTGTTTGTTAATCCTTCTTTTTGTGCTCATGTCCGTCTTTGTTTATCTTAAGCTAATTGATATTCAAACTTGGCACCAGTCCCCAGTAAACCACACAGGGAAACCAAGGGTCACCTCTTATTAGTAATTGATGCAGATCATGAGTTGCTATCAATTTTTGTTTTTGTTTTTAAAAAATATTTATTACACTTATTAATCATAAGATCAACAACAACAACAACAAAAATTCTGTTTACAATTTGGATTTAACAAATATTGAGGGATATAGAATTAAGAGTATAATTGTACGCGCTTCGCTACCCTCCGAAATCTCTCCGAAGTAAGGTTAAGTAGAGATATTTAGATCATACTTAGCGGAAAATTTCAGAAATGATATAATTAATAAAAAAGAAGACTTTTTCACAGTTTGTGGGATTATTAATGTCTATTCTTCATCATCATTAGAGCGATTATTAGGGTGGTGACTAATACCACCACAATCATTGCATGACACCAAGATACTTTTTACAGTATCATGATTAAGTGGAAAATGATGCTTACAAATAGGACAATTGACTACTTGATTTAAACGAGGAGGTCTCAAAGAAGCATCGTGCCACTGACATCTAGGGCAACCAACGATACTGTTAACATCAATATTGTAATCTCCACAATGAGCACAAGCATTTTTTTTCTCTTTTTCGTCATTTTCTTCTTCTTCTTCTTGTTCTTCTTCTTCAAAGTTTGTATTTCCTCCATCTTGATTTCCATTATCTTCACCATCGGAATCTTCTTCTCCTTCTTCTTCTTCCACTCTCTCTTCGTCATCGGAAGTCATTCTTTCGTTATTCTGTTCATTTTCAAATTTTTCCTGTTCTTTTTTCAGCACTTCATTCAAAACCTTTTTATTTTTGACCCACTTTTTGTTTATTCCGAGTTCTGCCAGCCCATCCTCAAATGACTTGAGACCGCGAGGCTCTGAAATTTCTTTGTTATAGGGGAGAAGCACATATTCTATAAGATCCACAATATTGGTTCTAGAAATGCGACGCTGATTTCGCAGAAGCTCATCGCCCGGAGTCCAAAACAAAATGTTTCTAGAAGTGGCCATACTGTGCAAAAGTTCTGATGCATGTTGTTGAGAAACTGATCCTGGGAGATCTTGTAAAACCAATTTTATAATAGGTTCATCATCATCATCATCTTCATTGTCACTCAATTCATCAGGGTCTTCTTCCTCGAAATCTGAATATTCTTCGTCATTTTCTCGCTTTCTCTTCATTTTGAACAAGTTACTCCTACCAATTACTAAAACAAATGACTTTCTAGAAGAAGGAGCTTCTGAATTTATATTAAAAGTCCAGTCAGAAAAGGGATTAGCAAATCGGGAATAAATGAGCCACCCTCTTGAACAAGAATTTGTTTCTTTTTCTTGTAAGAAATATTCGGATCTTGAATACTTTTGATGGATTCTTTGTAGGGGGTCAACATTGTAAGGTCATGATTATTCAGCGGAACATATCCCTTGCAAACATTGTGTGCTGCTTGGACTATGGCATGGACCTGTTCTGGAGTTGCAGTATCAAGTAAGAATTGTCGTTGATGATGTGGACAGGAAACTAACAGTTGAAGATAGCCACGATTCCTCTTTACTACTTGAGACATGATGACCGAATGACCTGAGTTTGAGTTGAGAGTTATATTTATACCATTTCGATCATTAACAAAGAGCTATATTTACCAGGCTACATTAACTATACCTCAAATGTAGGTTATAATATATCTGTGTTATACTCGGTTTCAGTATAAGCTATAGGCTACAATAGGTTACAGTTCTAGGCTACAGTAGGCTACAGGTGTAGGCTACAATAGGCTACAGGTGTAGGTTACAGGTGTAGGCTACAGTAGGCTACAGGTGTACGCTACAGTAGGCTACAATAGGCTACAGGTGTACGCTACAGGTGTACGCTACAGTTGTAGGCTACAGTTGTAGCCTACAGTAGGCTACAGGTGTAGGCTACAGTTGTAGGCTACAGTTGTAGGCTACAATATGTTATAATTGTAGGCTACAGTTGTAGGCTACAGTAGGCTACAGGTGTAGGCTACAGTTGTAGGCTACAGTTGTAGGCTACAGTTGTAGGCTACAGTTGTAGGCTACAGTTGTAGGCTACAGTAGGCTACAGGTGTAGGCTACAGTTGTAGCCTACAGTAGGCTACAAGTGTAGGATACAGTAGACTACATTTGTAGGCTACAATATGCTACAGGTGCATGTTACAGGTGTACGCTACAGTAGGCTACAGGTATTGGTTTTACTTAGTGGCCAGGCCTTCAATTAAAATGATATATAATTGATCTCAGAAGGGCCATTTGGTCATTTGGTCAGAGACCATGAAACGAAACTGTCCTATTTGTAAGGAGCCTAAAGCAAACCTTTGGAGTCATTTAAAAGGAGTACATCACATGGAGGGAGATATTCGCAAGCAATGGATTGAATATGAAAAACATAATCGTCACATAATACCAAGTGGAATTAATTCAGATTTCAACCAAAAAGAAAAAGAGTGCAAACCATTCTATTTAAAGCACCCCTTTACTTGTATGGTTTCTGGAATGACCGGATGTGGAAAAACCACTTGGGTACAAAATGTATTGGAACATAAAAGCCGTATGATTACCCCAACGCCCCAGAGAATAATATGGTGTTATACAAGATGGCAGCCGGCCTATATGGAAATGATGCAGACTATACCTGGAATTGAATTTGTGAAAGGAATTCCCTCTAATATCGAAAGCGATGATTATTTTAATGTCAATGTGCGCAATCTCATCGTCATTGATGATCAAATGAGTTCCGCCAGTAACGACAAACAGGTTATCAACTTGTTTACCCAGGGCTCCCATCATCGCAACCTTAGTGTTATCTACTTGGTTCAAAATCTCTTTCATCAGAGCAAAGGAAACAGGGATATCAGCTTAAATTGTCACTACTTGGTAATATTCAAAAACCCCAGAGATAAACTTCAAATTTTCACATTGGCCAAGCAAATGTACCCAAGAAAAACCGAATATTTTCTTCAGAAGTATGAAGAGGCGGTGAGCAGACCTTTTGGATACCTACTCATCGATTTAAAAACAACCACTCCAGATGATTGTAGACTTAGAACCAATGTTCTGCCTGACGAAAAGCAACAGCCAGAAGATTCATCCGTAGATAAGGTATCGAAGGAATTGATCAAATACCTCAAGCAACAAAGTATTGTTCTTCCTCCCATCGCGTCAAAAGTACAAAATTTGCAAGATCAAATGGTTGATACATTGAATGATTCCAACCTCAGTGTTGATCAAAAAGCTCGTGAGTATGTCAACCTCCAAAATGATTTTCTTCAATACAAGAAAAAGTTGAATTCAACTCCTTCGCCACTTCCCCGACCTTCTTCCAATTCAATGCCACCTGTTCCTATGGACCCACCAACTGAATCAATGCCGCCCCCATTTCACGAAAATGGTATCAGCCAATCAGAGGTTTCTACACCATTACCTACTCCTTCAATTTCAAATTATCAACCCTTTACCCCAGTGCAAACTCTGGTTCCTGAAGGGTTATTAACACCACCTCCGAGTTCATCACCTGGTGAAAGAAAACGAAAGCGACCTCGATTTGACCAGATCAAGAATATGTTGGATGATGATGCCCATAAAGTTCAAGGACCCTATTTAAAAGCTTATCGTACACGGCGATCTATGAGAATAAGGAATCGCTTTAATCCTTTATTAGACTGAACAGTGGTGATTCTTTCAGTTGAATACTTAACCACCAGTAACAGGCAATTGTGCAACTATAAATTAGTAGTCAATTGTCTTAATCATGATACTGTAAAAAGTATCCCGGTGTCATGTAATGATTGTGGTGGCATTAGTCACCACCCTAATAATTGTTCTAGTGATGATGAAGAATAGTAATAAATTATTCAACAAACTGAGTGTTCGAGTCGGTGACGTTAACCGTCAAAATCGTCAGACTCCCAATCCACCCAAAAGCTGTTATTATTGTTCTTATAGGTGAGGGTTATTTGAGCCGAACTCGGTTCCTCATGCTTTCCGGTGGCCACAACAGGACACTCATAATACAACAGAAGTTTGTACAGTTCACGTGCTTGTTTTTCATGCAGCGGTAATGTGCCGGGATCCAACCGATATTGACCGAAGTAAAAGTCATAAAACTCGTTGTACAATTCCTCGTAATGGTCTTTCAAAATGCCTATGAAAAACCTTTCATACGAGAGTCGTGACGACGCCAGGACACGGTCCTTTTCATCAAAAAATGTCACAGAGACCACGCACCCCAACGTTTCGATGTCACGGTCGGTTCGATCCCAACGGCGAGTCTGCCCCTGACCCGATTTTGGGTTCGCCCTCACAAAGTCGATCAAACTCTGAAACTCCCTGTCGGCATGGATGACCTCCCGAGGCGGTTGCACAAGATGTCGGATCACGTCAATTATGTCTTCCGTCATGGTGAAGCTTTTGATTCTTCGGGCCCCGAGATTGCAGAAAAATCGACTCTCGTAACCTTCTTTGACAGGACGACCGAGAGAGTCCAGGAGTGGGTTCGTTCGCATGTTGTACACAATAACGTGATAGTGGTCGCCAAAAAAAATATGGTTGGGGTCCTTGAGATGGCTGACCAACAAGTATTCTGTGAGGGAAAAAAAAAATGAGCCACGCCTTTGATGTCAACGTTCTATTCCCCAAACTACTTACGTTGAGTGAGCTCTTCACGACAATATTCTTATATTCCCTCAAAGGCGGCAACTGTAAAGCAGAAAAATGCAGAGCGCCGTGACATGTTCTCTCCTCGAAGTCTGCCACAGCAGTATATTAGACTATGGTTAGGAAGATTGAAGGAAAGGTTGAAGGTTAATAATAATTTCAAAACTCCCGCGCTATATATCTATTCTGTGGAACAAAAGAACTGTTCAGACTTGCCCGCTTGCGTTATTGGGTTACCATGACGATTGAATAAATTAATTCACCAATTCACTCAATGTTTGACGTCAAACCATTGAATAAATTAAGTCACTTGAATAAATTAAGTCAGACACTCAAGTTAATTTATTTGGTCACTCACAATTCGCTCCAAGTCACTCGAAAAAAGGGGTCGAATCATCCAAACAAAACTACTTTAGAGTACAAGCAATATATACCCTTTCCAAGAAACTTCGTCATCCACGAGAAAAGTCTACAAGCTAGTAGCCAATGGAAGTATGGGTAACCCTTATTTACTAAACTTGAACTGATCACATCGCCACACTTGTCAATGTGTTACTGAGAAATGATTGTTTTAACTTATTAGATGACAAAAAAGACGTGTCTATGATAGATACAGATACAGACACTCCACTCGGGGCTTTTCAGTGACTGTTTACAATTTCTTATGTTACATGTGGAGGACTTATCGGACTGCTAGAGACAGTTTACACATTTGGTTCTGAACTGATCCATGTTACTTTGTGCCACTAGCTTGTAGGGTTTTTACAGGTGAGAAACTTTCTCGAAGGGTTTATCCATGAAATACAAATGACTAAGTCATGGATATATTGGCATCACTCTACAAGTATTAAAGTAAGTATTTAATTACCTGTGTGACTTGTAAGCTAGAATTTGTGCACTGGTATCTTTACTCATTTCAAGATCATCATCAACACCAGGAAGCTCTCCTATATCAGACAATGTCTACAAGAGAATAGATTATTGTGAGATCACACGTGTATGTATGGGTAGATAGATGAATCGATGGGTGGGTGGGTGCAAGTATGAAAGAACAAATGAATCGATAGATTATTGAATGAAAATATGATTGATGGCTGACTGATTAAATGGATGGATGGACAGACATATGGAAGGGGGGGGGGGGGTGAATGAATACATAGATGGACAAATAAATAAATGAATGAATTGATAGATGGATAAATAATTGAATGGATGGATGGATGGATGAAAGAATTTATGAATGAATGAATTTATTGATAAATGGATGAATGAATGAATGGATGAATGAATAAATAAATAAATATATTGATGGACAAATAAATGAATGAATGAATTGATAGATGGATGAATAATTGAATGGATGGATGGATAAATGAATGAATGAATTGATAGATGGATGAATAATTGAATGGATGGATGGATAAATGAATGAATGAATGAATAAATGAATGGATAAATGAATGGATGGATGGGTGAAAGAATTGATGAAAGAATGAATTTATAGATGAATGGATGAATAAAAGAATGGATGAATGAACAAATGAACGAATGCAGAAGTGAATGAGTGGATGAATGGATGAATGAATGTATACATGTACATACCTACATAAATGAAAGAATGGATGCATGAATAAATAAATCAACAAGGAATAAATCATAACTATCAAATATTTAAACAATATCAATAGACCTCTTTACCTTCATTGTTTGTTGTCCCATTTCAGATCATGTGATGCTACCATTGGGAATTGTTTCTTTCACATGTAAATGTTAGAACACGTTCATCATAAAAGAACAATTCTCAAAGGAATGACATGTGGTCTGAAATGGGCAATTTGCATACGGAGGTAAAGAGGTATATTAACAAATGATAACAGTAAATACATCTAAGAAATAACCAGTACCTGAAGTATGATATCATATATTCTAACGAGGTCCTCTGGTTTTGTCAGCTTCTTGGTTGGATCTGGTTCTGTGGCTTCACTAGTCTCCTGTAGACTTACAGGTAGTTGTTTCTTCATTGCTTCAACCATCAGTAGATTCCTATCAGTAGTTTTGCTCAGTTTCACAAAAGTCAGATATGATTGCAGTGACTGTAACTGGGCTACCTGTGTCTCAGTTTTCTGGGATCTTGTTTTGCCTGAGGACTAATAAAACAATTCACCGTCAAACAAGTTCTAGCTGGGTCACTAAGAATTCATTATGGAGTTGATTTACTTACTTACTTACTTACATACTTGTTCATTCATGTAATAACATGTATTCAATTATATATATCATTTATATTAGTTTGTATGTTTAATTCATTTCTATTCAAGAAAAAATTCAACATTTAAACTTACTGTATCCCCTTTCAGCTCATCTTTCACATCTTGCAAAGCATCCTTACATTCCATCAACAAGTCTTCGTACATACTCATCTTGCTCTCAATGTCCTCAGCACTGTCCAATTCTCGTGATATCTGCTGAGCATGCAGTATAAATGCCCGCACTTTCTCATTCTTGACAGGAATAGGCCGACCTCTCCACATCACCTCAGTCATAGACTGTGCTTCTTTCTCACGAGTCTGGGCTAGAACTTCCTGTTATAAGGGAGAAAAACACAAAGGATAAGAGACTTGCAAAATAATCTTACAATGATTTCCATACTGATTGTTTGACTGACTGACTGACAGACTGAATAACTGAATAATTGACTGACTAACTGATTGGATGACTGCATGATTGACTGTCTGATTGACTGACTGACAGACTGAATGACTGAATAATTGACTGACTAACTGATTGGATGACTGCATGATTGACTGTCTGATTGACTGACTGACAGACTGAATGACTGAATAATTGACTGACTAACTGATTGGATGACTGCATGATTGACTGCCTGATTAACTGACTGACTGATTGACTGACTGATTGACTGACTGACTGACTGATTGACTGATTGGATGACTGAATGATTGACTGACTGAATGACTGTCTGATTGACTGACTGACTGACTGATTAGCTGATTGTTTGGATGTTTGATTGACTGTCTGATTAACTGTCTGATTGACTGACTGAGTGCCTGATTAGCTGACTGACTGATTTACTGACTGACTGATTATTAACTGTTTAATTGACTTACTGACTGACCAACTAACTGTACTTACGTCAATTTTGGCAGCGAGGACAGGGTCCTGTACACCTCCAGTTGAGCTCATTCTCATCTGCATCAAGTCATTGATATCTGTACCAGCCTCACCAAGATTGTATGCACAGTATCTGATGTTAGGAGTGATCTCCTCTACTCTTTGAAGGTACATGTTTCTGTGCTCCTCTGAGAAAGCACCTGCAAGCTTTTCATAGATAGTTCTATTGGAAAGAGACATTGGTGTCAGAATTTATTGGTAATGCTCAACTAAAAATTCCTTATTTTAATAATTATAAAGCAGTACCTTTAAAACACATTCTGTTACCTCAAAGCGTTCAATGTTCACTTATTATCCCATTAATTACTCAGGCTTCCCCACAGGGGAGCCTGAGTCTACGTTTGCCTTTTCTATCTATGGGTCTATCGTTGTGTCAAGATTACACATGACGTAATGCCACAGGTAAACCACAACTACTCTATGACGTAGCCTGAGTAAACGCACTGAGTGCGTCTAGTTATCATTATTGCCAGTACCATCATCATCATCATCATGTTACATTTGCACAAGATCCCAAAACCATTGTTATTATTATCATAGCTATTTCCATTATCATCACTATTCTTCTTATTATCAACATTTAATAACCATAACTAAAATAATACTCTAATCATTCTATCCTTAGCACAACCACTATCACTATCATCGCCAGGACCAGCATCAATCCCCATTTATTTATTTTTTCGGTAAGATTCTGAAGTAAGTAAGTAGTCACATATTTACCTTGCTCTACCAAACAACTCCAGGGCTTCTTTCCACTTCTGTAGTTCAAAGCTTACACTTCCCTTCATGTATGATGCATAAGCCTATAAAGAAATCATTACACAATTGATTTAACAAAATAATTCCAGACCTAATAATTTGAATTCCAGGCCTAATGGTCTGGGTTTGATTTCCGTCCCAGGCGATTATGTTGTGTCCTTGGGCAAGACACTTTACTCTCTATGTACCTCATCTTCTCGGATATGAACGTAAAGCAAGAGGTCTCATCTGCCTTAACTCTAACTTCCTATTATAGGTGGACATAAAAGATCCTGTTGTCCTTTTCGAAAAGAGCAGGGGATTGTCAGAGCATATAAGCCTTGAAGAGAGAGACTGCTCTTACTTTGGTAAATGTAAATGTAATAAAAAAGCTAGAATAAGCTATTCTTACTTGTGCTTCCAACTTGGTTCTAGCGTCACAAAGGTGCCCATTACACAGTTTTTCTAAACTGTCGGCATGAGCAGCAGCATTGCGTAGTCTTCTGATCAAATGAAACCTTTTTCTTGGTTCTGTGTTGGCAAGAAGCTTCAGTTCCATAGCATGACTCCAGGCTCTCTCAGCATCAATCAAAGGGATATGCAAAAACCTTGGAAAAAAGAAATGTTTTCAATAACCACATAATACTCCAGGAGATGTTTGTAGGTTGTGATGATATTCATTTTAATAGTCACATCTATCAACCTGTATTGATTTAATAATTAAAAACCAACAATCATATATGCAAAATACCTTGGGACATCATTTTTCTGTTTCCCCCTCTCCCCCGTATCAATGTTGAGTTTTGGAAATGTGAAACAGTCAGACAAACAGTTGTCATTTGAAAGACCAATCAACATTGCTCAGGGGTAAGGGGGTTTGCAAATCAAATTGATACATTTTGTATATTTTTAAAACTCAAACAAAAACGCTCATAAAAATGTGACAATGTCCAAACAATTTAGCACATGATTGAAGCTTTAGGGCTACTATACGGCTGTGTAACGTGTATGTAAAGTTACCCAAGTTCTGTTACCAAGTACCAAAACCTATTGTTTTGTACAACAAATTTTAAAATATTGTTTTCTTACTTGACATCCTTGACAACATTTTCAGTCACTTTTTTAGGTTTGATGTTATTCCTTGAGCCTTGCTGAAAGTGAAGTGTCTTGTAAAGACGTCTTAATCTTCTGGTGCAATATTGCCTGTTATAGTAAATTATAGAATTATTGTTAGTAATAATGTCAAATATAAAGGCCCTGGCAAACGGTTTCAACATTTGCTTCAACATCCATTTGATTGTGTTGAATGGCAATGTTTAAAGGATTTTAAACTCTTTCAACATCGATTCAATATGTTTCAACAATGTTGAAAGAGTTAAAAAGCATTTAACATTGCTATTCAACAAAATCAAACGGATGTTGAAGCAAATGTTGAAACCGTTTGCCTAGGGCTTTAAAAGTCATGTTACTAGTTTGAATGTGAACATTTTTAACAGAGATAATTGTAATTATGATGGCTGAGAATATTAATATTGATGACAATATAGTAGTGTTGATAATGATGACTCACACAATTAATGATGTCAATAAAGATATAGGTAAGACAATGATGACAGTGATGATGATGATGACAATGAATATTATGCAACATTTATAGTGGCAATGATGTTGATGATGTTAATAAAGATAATCATGATCACGGTAATGATAATAACATTTATGGTAATAATGATGAAACTAAAATAAGGTGACGAACAGGTGTCAATGAAGAAAATGGTAATGATGACAATGATGATGATAATAATACAACATACATGTATAAACTAAGCAATTCCCATAGTTTGATGATGATTGTGATGATGATGTAAAAGATAATGGTGACAATCATAGTGATAATGATTAAAATGATGATTTATAAATGATAAATAAGATGTTTTCAATGTACCTATATCTCTGATAATCACCATGTCGCAGACCATGTGTACTCTGGTTTTCTTTGATCAATGGTAAAACTGAATATACTGTTAAGGAAATAAACCTTATTACAAAAAATTTTCATCTTTAATTCTCTTTGTTATACTTCCATATATCAGATAATAATTGAATAAATGATCTATTTAAGTTAATTAATAAAATTATCAATATAGCTTTATTTTTCAACCAACAATAATATTTCCTTCGATGAATTAAATGAAATGTAAAATATATTCCTGAAATACCAAAAAATGAAGATTTAAAAAGAGGTTTTACACTGTCTTGGTTTATCAAATATTCACAAAATATTGGCACAAAATCTGACGTGTCCCTCAATTTGGCCAAACTTAGGAACAAAAAAGTATTATATTGCGATATTTAGTGATCTTTAAGGAACAATTCTATCTCCCAATAATACCAACAAAAACATGTTATAGTAATAATATTAAGAGTACAAAAATACGACGTAAAAGCTGAAATAAATATCATATATGAATCAAAAGGTTATTGGCTTCGCAACACTCGTGGAACAAAAACGAAAACTAAATCCATGTTTCCTTCACTCAAAAAAAGAAATATTTACATATAAGTTCAACACAAATGTAAGGATACTCTCCAGAGTGAATGGATCTACACGGTTCCCGTCTTCGGGTTGATTAGTCGGAGGATTTTCAACTTCCATTTTCGAGTCTTTTTCACTACCGAGCGCCATCTTGATTTTTTTAAGAAACCGCAAAGCACTATGGTCAATAGACAGGGAACCCAGAAACGCGATTTGTGGATTATTCATTTATCTATTTTTTATCAGTTTTGTCGGTTTATTCTTGTTTATTGAATTTTTTGATTTAAAGCCTTTTCTATTTTCAACAAAAAAGGCAAAATATCTACCATTCGTACAACTATGTTCAACAAAAGGACAAAATATCGACAATATCATACTACTCACTCATGCAAAATCATGTGGAGGATAGGCTCTTTGTATGCCATTTTTTGGTCGAAAATCGACGAAAAGTAAACAATTTTTAATTGGAACTAAAGTTTTTTAACAAAGGCTAGATATCTTCATTGAATTTTCTTCATATCAACAGATTTATTGCCCAAAAACTCAGAATATAATAGGCCTACTCCTGCTACTCAGTGTCATATAAAGTTCGCCCAAGATCGCTCAAAATCGCCTAATATCGCCAAATATCGCCTAAAATCGCCTTAGTTATTAGGAGCTTTTTGCGAAAATCGCCTTAGATCGCCTAGGATCGCCTTAGATTGCCTAGGATCGCCTTAGATTTTAGGACCCGGAGAAGGCATTATAATGTATGCAAAATTATTCGGTTGTATGCTATTTTTTGCATCGAACATCGTCGAAAAGTAAAAATATATTTGATTAGCACTATGGTTATTTACAAAGACTATATATCGGTTTTAAATGTTTTTCATTTTATTGGTGTCCGTCCATGTGTTTTATTTCTTCAGTTTTGATGGAATATTTAAATTATGATTTGATGGTGACATCACGTGATATGGCGGTGTTTAACGATGTTTATGTTGATAGTAGCAACATTGTTTCACCCATGTCTTCTTTGTATGGTGGGCCATGGCCGGTGTCGATGTATTCGATCATTATATCGTCTTGTTCTTCGTTGTCTTCAGCGACGTACTACGAGAAATGAAATAACCCGAGCATGAGCAAACTGAGTATGCGTAGTCACGCGTTTCTTTTGGTGGAAAGGGGATAAAAAACCCTCTGATTTTCTCTCCCCTCACAACCCGCTAGTCCGTTTCTCCCTCCCTCATTCCTTCACTCGATCGAACTTCAACACATTTCCTTGGAATTTTCGCATAAAAGTGGGAGCTGTTTTGCAGCAATTTTTGCACGCGTCTTAAGAGTCACAGGAAAACCCTCTGTGTAATCCCATATGGTGATTGATCAAGGTATTGCTCTAGTCTATCTAATCCCACAGTGGGATTGTATAGTTGGGTACACTTGACCAATCCCACATGGGATTGAACATAGATATTGTACAGACTTGAACAATCCTACATGTGTATTAGACAGAGGATTGTACAGTAATACTATGTAGTATTGAACATGCATTATATAGGTCTAGTCAATCCCACATAGTATTGTACAGGGCATTGAACAGAACAAAACAATCCCATAGTTGCATTGTACAAGGTATTGCATAGCGCTGGTCAATCCTTCATTGTATTGTACAGAGCATTGAACAGAACAACACAATCCCACAGTTGCATTTTGCAAGGCATTGCATAGCACTGATCAATCCTCCATAGTATTGTGCAGAGCATTGAACAGAACAACACAATCCCACAGTTGCATTTTGCAAGGCATTGCATAGCACTGATCAATCCTTCATTGTATTGTACAGAGCATTGAACAGAACAACACAATCCCACAGTTGCATTTTGCAAGGCATTGCATAGCACTGATCAATCCTCCATAGTATTGTGCAGAGCATTGAACAGAACAACACAATCCAACAGTTGCATTTTGCAAGGCATTGCATAGCACTGATCAATCCTCCATAGTATTGTACAGAGCATTGAAGAGAACAACACAATCCCATAGTTGCATTGTACAAGGCATTGCATAGCACTGATCAATCCTCCATAGTATTGTGCAGAGCATTGAACAGAACAACACAATCCCACAGTTGCATTTTGCAAGGCATTGCATAGCACTGATCAATCCTCCATAGTATTGCACAGAGCATTGAACAGAACAACACAATCCCATAGTTGCATTGTACAAGGTATTGCATAGCACTGATCAATCCTCCATAGTATTGTGCAGAGCATTGAACAGAACAACACAATCCCATAGTTGCATTTTGCAAGGCATTGCATAGCACTGATCAATCCTCCAGAGCATTGTACAGAGCATTGAACAGAACAACACAATCCCATAGTTGCATTGTACAAGGCATTGCATAGCACTGATCAATCCTCCATAGTATTGTACAGAGCATTGAACAGAACAATACAATCCCACAGTAATATTGTCAAAGGTATTGGTCAGTTCAGATCAATCCCACAGAGGATTGTACAAGGGATATCCCAGAATACAATCCAACAATAAAATTATGCCTTGTACTACATGTAGCTAGTGTATTTCTTAGTTCAAGTAAATGACAAAACAAAATATTTCTATTAAAGTGTGTTTATTGCAAAAAAAGTATCTAACATTTCAATATGTCTATTACCTAGACATCAGCAATAAACATGTAGTGATTTATAAATAGCTCAACTTATTATAATAGCTAAAATGACATACCTTCTGCATTTGTTAATACTGTAATACCTCCTTGATAATTGCAATGGCTACCTTAACTTTTAATACAGTTATAAAGGAAATTTTTGACTCCAGGAAATCAAATTCTAAAGAATTCAAAATGCCTCTAAATAATACAATAACTGTGCAAGTACTCTAACAGGGCCACCTTAGACAAAACTATCCAATCAAAAAACAGTAAAGCCAAACAGAGACAGAACTGGTAACAGCATTAGCCAATCAAATTATAGTGTTCTCACGCAAGCTAGCTAATTAATGATCTTGAGCAGAAAGCTACAATATAACAATTCATCTAACGGTGGCCGGTTGAAGTAGTCACACAGTAAAGATCATTGCCACAATAGAGGTTCTGCACCATCACATGAGTGTAGCAATGTTAGATAGCAGGGACAATAAAAAACAATTGACATGTAATCGACAATTGACATAAAAAAAATGTATATAACGAATAACAAAATTACTTAAGAGAATGATATTGCATTGTTCTTCCGTCTAAAATGCCTGCTGCCACGTGGTAGTGCAACACCTCTTTATCAACATAAACATTGATCAGTTATTTGTTCATATATATTATGACATAACACACCTTACTTCCTGCATAGATAATGAACTATCACAACAAAATACAACAATGGATCCTCCTCTGATATTTTTGGAACACATAACAATATACATATATATATATAGATGAAAAGGAAACAACAGATATTATTTTGTAAATACCCTAGCTGGGCTCCTGAAAATGTTGAAATGTAGCACATCAAGAAATTATGGCCATAGTTCAAAAATGAATATTTTTTTTACAATAACAGGCCCCCATTTAAATCTGTACTTTCCAATTTAATCTGTACTTATGCAAATTATGAGGTGATGCATGTTATCCCACTGGTCAATCAATCATAGAAGAAATAATCTATACTGATTGGTTGATCTGTGGATAGCACACATCACAATACTAAGATTATCATTTGCATATGTACAGATTTAAATGGGAAAGTACAGATTTAAGGAGGCTCTTTATCGTTTCAAAGGATGATGAATCTGAAGTAAAAATCATTTTCCAGAAAAAAAAATTGGTTTGCATACTATCAAAACAGGTAGAGCTTCAATTGGACCGTTAAAATTTCGAGCCCGCAGGAGCAAATTTTTTATCACGTGACGGGTCCAATTGAAACTCTACCTGTTTTGATAGTATTGATGGCTCATAGACCAACCATATTGAAGATTATGAGTTTTAGGATTTGTAATTAGAGGTAATGATTGAGTGGATAGTTACCATAGCAACACTGTATCTTTCAGGGAAAGACCAATTCTTTCCAAAAAATAAAAAACAGTTTTTTTTTTCTTTTTTCAAGTATGATATTGACACCTAGTTAGATTATATATTATATAGTGGAGATTAAAAAAACTTATTTACATCAGAATGCAAGATATTGTAAAGTTTTGATGTTTTGATTCTGATGTCAGGAATATTTTTAACTTTCACTATATAATCAATAATCTAAAGAGGTGCTGTATCATACTTGAAGAAAAAACTTTGAGTTATTCTTATTTTTCTGGTACAATGGGCCTTTCTCAGATACAGCATTGCTGTTGCTATAGTAACAATCCACACTATCATTACCACAAATTACAAATCCTAAACTTATCTTCAATATGGTTGGTCTATAAGCCATGGATATACAAACAAATTTTGGCTAGAAAATGATTTTTACTTCGGATTCATCATCCGTTGAAACTATAAGGATCTTTGTTAAATGGGAACCAGTTCAATGTGGTTTTGCTGGGTGGTTTTTAAATTTACAATGTACAGATCAATGCAAATGAACTAAGTTTCTGGGGTTTGTTATTCAAACTATGCAATAGTTTTTATACTACAAGAGAAAATGGATCCTTGCAGTCTAATCACACAAGCTTGGCTGTCTATCTAGTTGTATAGTTATGGAGCATATAGAGATTTTGTCTGCGCATGCGTTTGTTTTGATGCTAAAATTACTTTTCACGTTGAATGAAACAATTTTATGCTGAGATGGAACATCTGGTTTGCAATCTCATCTTTCACAATTATGTCCATGAACCGAATTACTGAGACATAAAATGTTGACCGTCTACTAGTGCGCTGTAGTTAATTATTTCAAACCAACACATTATGGATTGCAAAATATCACACGTCAAAGTCTGACAAAAGTGAAAAGAAAGACCAGAACTGTGTACTTTCAAGTAACATGTTGGGCGATAAACCAATGTACAGGTCAAAACTTTTAGTAGAAGTTATAGCCAACACGCTTCTTTGTGCATTTGCATTATATTAGCAGATATTAGACGACTTAGATTGTTAAGTAAACCGGCGTGTTGAGGTCAATATCAGCAATATTGAGTCCAAACTTCTTGCAATTCATCATAGAATTTTTATATCTTAAACATCGTGCCCCAAAAAAACGTTTAAAGAAATTGACATTTCCATGTTTACTTTTCGCAAAACTGAGCTGTTTTTGTAGAAAATTGTTGTCCCCGGATATGATTTCAAGCAGTGTTTAGGCCCATGTTCAACATGGTTTAGGCGCTGTTCCACTGTGGTAAATTTGACGAACTTCAACAACCTGTATTTCATAATCTAAAATATTTATCTAGAATGTAATTATATATTTCGATTTTATGGGAGCCATTAAGGTTTTTGCCTATAAAGCCAACTTTAATTCTTAATTGAACAATAAAAAATAGTTTGCTAAAATTTGCATGTTGTTTTGAGCGAAAATATGCATAAAACCATGTACCGGTACACAAAATCACTTTGGATCATATTGAGGGACCAAAAGTTACTACCTAAAAAGCTTAGTTTTGCAAAATATAAACATGTAAAAAGGTATTTCTGAAGAAAATTTGCTGGGGCACAATGTTTAAGATATAAACATTCTAAGATGAATTCTAAGGATTTCGCACGCAAAAGTGCATGCCTCAAAGTAACCAAGGCAATTTTATTGACGATGGAGGGCGTCTAATATCTCCCAATATAATTAAATACAAACAGTATCGTGTAATGACTTAAATTAGCGCCCAAACTTGTATTCGAAAGTTCGAAGTTCTGGTACTTTTATCCATTTTTGTCAGACTTTGACATGTGATATTTTTCCATCTTTCCAGCGCACTAGTAGACAGTCAACATTTGATATCTCAGTAATTCAGTTCTTGAACATAGTTGTGTGCAAGATGAGATTGCAAACTAAATGTTCCATGTCAGCATAAAATTCTTTCATTTGACGTGAAAAGGAATTTTAGCATCAAAACAAACATGCGCAGACAAATTATCGACATGCTTAGTTATGGCAATTTGTTTGGCTAGTTTTTTTCAGGTTTTTGTTTTAGTGGGAACAATTTTGTTTCAACTCAATAGACAGCCTGATCATGTCTGTGGTTAGCCTCATATTAGCCTCATATTATTATTTAACAATTACATTTTTCACTGACTTTTTTATTGCCACTCTCAGTCATCATGGTGGCCAAGAGCGAACATTAAGTCAAAGTCAGATTCAAAGGTGTTCTTTGTGCACTTTCTAGAAGGAACTAGTAACTATTAACAATCCACCACTGTCGTGTATGCATTTTATGTGTATACCATGAAATATGGCTTCTAAAAGTATTCATTTCTTGGCTTTAAAATATGATGTTTTTGCAAGTAAATATTTCCTCTCTTTCGGATAAAGGTTTTTTATGATTGATTTCCAGCAGTTTTCTCTCCAAAATGTGATTTTTTTTATCTTTACTTTAACTTGACACAGATTACAATGATTAGCCAGTTTTTAAACCAGACTGAATCAATTGTTTTTGTGTTGTTCAAAAGAGTGCTAACTGTTTATCCAACAGGAACTTAATTAATTGAACTGAATAGGGTGCAAAAAGTATATCTGTGAAACATTAATACTACTACTTAGTGCAATTTTTTGCTAATTCTATTGTTTTCTATTGATTTATTATCACTATTTTACACTATTTAGTAATTTGTATTTCACAGATGTATTTTTTTGCACTAGAATTGTTATTTAAATCACCAAAGTTATGATTAAATAGGTATTCCTTGTGGAGATGAAACTGCTTGAAATAAGCCAACAACCTCAGATATATTTATATTATATATTTGTTTATATTGCCAGCAAGAACACCATATTATCCAAGAAATGAATGATTCATTTAAGTTATATTTCCTGGTTCACATGTAAATATGCATGCACAAAGTGATGGGTTGTTAATGATTGATCAAAGCATAGTTACCAGTCCTTTCTCTATAGTGCGCAAGAAATGCCTTTGAATCTGACTTTGATATTTTGCCGTTTGACAAATCTCCTGTAGATAAAATGTCAAAGCTCAAACGAAGAAACGTCAAACTTGTGCAAAATGCCATTTGAAATGTTTTGTGACAAAGTGACATACTATGGTAAAAAAGCCAGATGCGTCTATGACAAAGGTCAAAAAGGCAACTTCACTTTGTAATATGGCCCTAAATCACTTTTCCTTTGAGATGTTTTTAATTTTTGGGATTTTTAGATCACAATTTTGGCACCAAAATTCAAAATTTCTTTTTTTTCAGTCAGTTTTTGCTACTTTTAGAAACAAAATGGCTGAATTTTGTCTTCAATCTTAAGATCCTTTAGTCAAGGTATTTCAAATAATAATTATAGTATTATAGATTACTTTGATCATAATGCACCTATCAATGTTAAGCCCGAGCGGAGGGGGGTTGGGGAAGGGGTAGGGATTTTGACATTTTCTAAAGGCCGATCTGCACGGCACGATTGTTGTGTACGACTTGTAGTATACGATTAAAATGACTCAAGTCATGCCGTGTAAATGCCCCTACGACTTGCCTACGACTGACGCACGCGACCAACAACTTGTAGTAGGATTTTGAACCAAGGATTGAAACCCTACGACTTGTCGTAGGAAAATGACATGATATGTCCTATATTAGGACTGAAACTAGTATTTCATCCAATCACTCACGGTTTTAGAAATGGCGTACACGAATCGTATACGACTAGTCATGCACGTGTGAATGGTACCTACATGTTGTAGAAAAATTGTATACTACAGTTGTAGGTCAAAATCGTATCGTATAAATCGGCCTTCAAAAAAAAAATCAAATTCCCCACCCCTGGGCAAAAAGTAATGGCCAAAAGTATCAGAATTTTTAGGCTCTCCTGAAATCCAAAATAGCAAACATGTCAAAAATCCCCACCCTAGGGATATTATGTACGATTAAAATCCCCACCCTGGGACAGACCTCACAGTCAAATTCCCGTGGTTAGCCCGACCCCCCCCCCCCCCCCTCGGGCCTAACATTGATACATGTAGGTGCATAAAGCAAATTTAGAAATTTTGGCGCCAAACTTGAGAAGCCTTTTCCCTACCAAAATGACTCCCTCCTTTCCTTTTTCCCCTAACTAATGAACTTCTCAGTTCAAGTTATCACTTTTTGCAATGTCTAATTCATTAATTATCTTAGTTATAGATTAACCAGTCAAGCACAACTTCTAAAAAGTGTGTGCTTGTCAAAGAAAAAGCACATATATGAGCAAGATAACTTATCTCTCTTTGATTGCCTCTGTTTACAAGTTTAGATGCTCTTTCCCTGTTCAATCATTTTCGTAGATTTATTTAGGACCAAATAATTTACAACCTAAGTAATAAAAGAACAAAATTACTGAGTTATTTTACTGTAAAACACATCTAACTTTTAGTTAGTAACTTTTCGCAATAGTGCAATTTTCAAATATGCGAGGCAAACGCGTAAGACTTGGCTGTATGTACTTGCTCCAATGTTTTAAAACACAGTTGAAATACTGCTGATGTCGATAATAATGTCAATGTAATGTAATAACACAATAATACTCTAATAATTATATAAGTAATGCTAAATTATACTTACGAAAGATTCGAAACTGTCGATTCGAAACTGCCAAATTTTCGAGTCTTGTGAAGTCTTGTAAATCAGCTGTTGTAACTCAAAAATATACTCTCCCTTCCGCTATGGACATTTAGCAATATTTCCCAAGTATTTCTACAATGCTCAATACACTAATACATCAAAAACTGATGATTTTTAACAGAAGAGTAATACTTGTAAGTCTGCTGAAGTCGTTGGAACCGTTAAAATGGCCGCTCAGCTGCGCCAAAATTTAATTTCAATCACGTGCTTCAATATCTCCGCTTTGATTGGCTAATGATTTTTGAGACAGGAACCCCAATTATTTACTCGTATAACAGAAAAATAAACCAAAAAAAAATAAGGAAAAAATAAAAAAACACGCACAACAAACTAACAGCCAGACACAAAGACACAAAGACAGACAGCCAGACACAAAGACACAAAGACAGACAGACACAAAGACAGACAGACAGACAGACAGACAGACAGACAGACAGACAGACAGACACAATTTAGCCTGGAAACGAGGACACAATCAAGCCTGGGAACGAGGACACAATTAAGCCTGGGAACGAGTTTGTGGCTGGATCATTTTACTTATTTTTTCGCCCCCCCCCCCCCCCCACACACACACACACCCCCCAACATACTTTATCTCACGGAGTTATTTTAATCACTTAAAAATCACTCATGTGATCTATATTAACGGCTTCGCCTCCCCCCCCTTTCCCCACTCCGCGGCCACTGTTTTTAAAGGACTTGCAGTACAGTCTTGAATTATTTTTATAACAATATATGAATTTTATCACTGATATCCATTTTTAAATCAAAATAATTAAATATACGCATAAAATACGTATAGTTTATTAGGAAAATGCTAATAGGACTAAACTCTGACCCTCCAAATTCAACTTGTCAAATTCCACGTCCCTAAAATGGCACTTGAAAAGTCGGGTATTTTGATTTGCTATATTCATATTGTCTTTTTCGGGTTTCTAGATTAAAAATCACCCCCCCCCCCCCCCCCCCCCCGGGAATCAATTTTTATGTAGCATTATATTGATTGCATGTATAATCCCAAGGGTGATCAATGCCGTATACAAAACCATGTAGGATTGTATAGGCTGAACAATCCCAAGGGTGGTATTGTACAGGTATTGCATAGGACTGACCAATCCTCTTTACAATCCCATGTAGGATTGTATTGACTGTGCAATCCCAAGGGTGGTATTGTACAGGTATTACATAGGACTGACCAATCCTCTGTACAATCCCATGTAGGATTGTATAGGCTGAACAATCCCAAGGGTGGTATTGTACAGGTATTACATAGGACTGACCAATCCTCTGTACAATACCATGTAGGATTGTATAGACTGAACAATCCCAAGGGTGGTATTGTACAGGTATTACATAGGACTGACCAATCATCTGTACAATCCCATGTAGGATTGTATTGACTGTGCAATCCCACGGGGGGTATTGTACAGGTATTACATAGGACTGACCAATCCTCTGTACAATCCCATGTAGGATTGTATAGGCTGAACAATCCCAAGGGTGGTATTGTACAGGTATTACATAGTACTGACCAATCCTCTGTACAATACCATGTAGGATTGTATAGGCTGAACAATCCCAAGGGTGGTATTGTACAGGTATTACATAGGACTGACCAATCCTCTGTACAATCCCATGTAGGATTGTATAGACTGAACAATCCCAAGGGTGGTATTGTACAGGTATTACATAGGACTGACCAATCCTCTGTACAATACCATGTAGGATTGTATTGACTGTGCAATCCCAAGGGTGGTATTGTACAGGTATTACATAGGACTGACCAATCCTCTTTACAATCCCATGTAGGATTGTATAGGCTGAACAATCCCAAGGGTGGTATTGTACAGGTATTACATAGGACTGACCAATCCTCTTTACAATACCATGTAGGATTGTATAGGCTGAACAATCCCAAGGGTGGTATTGTACAGGTATTACATAGGACTGACCAATCCTCTGTACAATACCATGTAGGATTGTATAGACTGAACAATCCCAAGGGTGGTATTGTTCATGGTATTACATAGGACTAACCAATCCTCTGTGCAATCCTGTGTGGTATTGTTCAAGGTTGTACAATCACAGGTCGGGATTATATAGAGTATTAGTCAGCGTTGTCTAATACCATGTGAGATTGATAAGAGGATTACATAGAACAATCCAATGACCTGCTCAATCCCATGTGGGATTACATAAGTCTATGTCAAACTCTGAACAATCCACCCATGGGATTAGACAGAGACTTTCCCTGTGAGTCATACTCTGTAAGAGTCAGACCTAGGCCGGCCAGGTAGGATCACCGATTTGCCCCAAATTCAGCATGTAGACTTGTTTTGGTAAACTATAAACGAATCCAGTGGTTTGGGACGAAAAAAATTTGTTGTTCAAAAGTTAGGGGGGAGGGGTACTTTTGGGTCCTAAAACGATCGTCAAATAGCGCAAATCATCGGTATGTTTGGCGATTCATATCACTACAAGCATAAAAGTTTTCAAAACATTTTAATATACCAAACAAAGTATATTATTTCTTCTATCGAAAACAGCTTTCAAATTTAAAAAAGAATTGTTTTCAAGTATCTCACAGACTCCGAAAAGAAAGGAATATGGAGGCGTTGCTGACTAACCGAAAATTTAGGGTTTTTTGATGGTCCAAAAATGGCCTTGGTATTTTAATTCAGAAGCTGTCCGTTATTTTGGGATAACTTCAATAATAGTTCTAAAGATTGCACAAATAAAAAATCTGGGCAAATTTAATGCGCGGCCTCACGATCACTCTGATTGTCAGATATTTCATCAATTTTCAATTAAAAATGCAAATTAGCCGTTGTTGGTTACTTGTGGTTTATATAATATGAATCGACTTTTTGAGCAGTTTGTTCTTCCATACAGTACTTTTAGATTATACAAATCTCTTTACAATGAATACAATCTATTTGAGAACACTTTTTGACCGAAAAGCTAGTATTCAGACGTTTTGTTGGATATCGATAATTAGCATAATTAATGCTAAAATGTCGTGATCAACGGTGCGTATTAAACATTATTATTTCGGCCGAGCATTTTTATACATACTCTATTAACTATGATACAGATTGCAAAGCATTTATAATTAAATTTTTTCATATCTTAAATATCTCAACTATGTAGTTTTCAAGCAAAAGCAGCGTTTCACAAATTCAAGAATTGTATAGAAATTCAGGCGCATTTGATCATATACCCATGTTAATTTGGGCCTAATAAGTAATAAATTATTATTATAATGAAATGAACACAAATACTTTTTAAACGTACTTTCAAAGAAAGCTGTAATAAGGACGGCACAGATATAATATAATATATTACACAATCTCGAGGGGGAAAAATGTCCTGCACCAAAAAATTCCCCAACCCACCCCCATCAAATTTCTAATGGTCCGTGTCTAATTAAAGTTTTTTTTGGACAAAAAATATGAAGTTACCATATTTGATAATTAACGTAATTGGTTACTGATATAAAATTAAAGCCGATGTGAAAATACATTTTCACAGACTAACCGGCGGGCTGTTATTTAGTTGGTGAGAAATCCTCCACTTTACTTGAAAATGTTTTTGTATTACATTATTATGAATTGAGCTGATTGCTATAGTTTATTATGAAATAGTCAAATCTCTTTAAAATACTATACTTCATGAACTTTAATTTGTCTGTATATGGCAACTTGCGTATTCGGAAAGCTAGTGACAGATCCTTGCAGTAAGATTGGCAAGAACGAAGAATGCACATTACTGCATGCATAGTTATAATAAAGATGTAAGAAGACATCTGCGCAACTGCAATATTGCTGACAACCATATAAATACTGAAGTAGTTTTAATCTTTGCCAAGATCAGGCAAATAGTAAGACTTTCATGTCTTCTTGGATAAGTATGTTAACCCGGAGGTATAGGTCCCTTCTCTCCACACACCAAACACATTGTACAGGAGGGATGTATATAAAAGAACCCATACAACTATTTGACTAAGAGAAGGGCACTGAGCTCATGGCGGTGTGGGCTTACAATTCTAGCATTTAGATCCGCTTTGCGGTAGCAATGTCAACTGAAAGGTTGCTATAGTAAATGAGACCTCGTACTTAAATACAGCCACTAACAACCCCATGCATGGGCTTTGCCGAGTGCTTGGACTACATAGACGAAGAGTTCTTTTATAACAAACAGCACTATATTCAAGAGGAACAAACTTCTTTTGTTTATATACAGTTAATATATGTGTGTGTATATAATTGGAGGTATATTCTAGGTTTAAGAATACAGCTGATATATAATTATAATGACTGATGACATTTCCCTTTTTTTGGTAAAAAAAATTCCAGTGTATTTCTTCATCAATTCGTAATCGTCAAAATTGTATGTAGCCTGATTTTCAGAACGGGCATGGGTAGTTTGGGGAAAAAGTGATAGCGTAGGATCCAGGCCCGCTCTGAAAATAAGGCTAAATTGTATGTTGTGTACTGTATATCTCATTTTTGTAATGTATTTTAGTTATAGTTGATATTTGAATAAACAATTATCCGGGGTAGTGTAGACGGGCCTGTGGTTTCTAATTACACTCATCAGAAGAAAAAAGAATGGAAAATTCAAGAAATATCTAGAATAGCGCAAAAGAATGATCACGCAGTATTAATTCACAAGTGGAAAAAGTGACCAGCAACCGCAGCCACTCAGCAGATATGGAAACCACTTAGTTCAGCAGTCACAGTTAGTGCAACAGCAAACCACTCATACTCTAGACGTGCTTACATCTAGATACAGATGATGGAAGTTATTCTACAGGTTAAATAATCAGAAGTTTATCGATCCTTTCTATATACGAATCACGGCTTTGTTTGAAACGCCTGCTACTATGCCAGGGACACCTTATATGCCCTTGTACCATATTTCAGTTTTGAGATACAGGATCCCTGTGGTGAGACATATTCTATATATTGATTTCCATCTTGTTACTTCAACGTATTTGATTGGAAAATAAAAAAATATCTGTACAGAAACACTATTCTATTATAATATAATTGAAATACTTCTATTATTTCATATTTGACAAAATTAAACAGCTTGAACATATTTTTCCAATTGCGGGGTCCCTGTGGTGAGATGATGAAATCAAAGGATGTTCCACTAAAGGGATTTTTTGGGATTTTTAGCATATTGTTTAGGACACTTATCCTAACATAATTATAGAGAGAAAAGTTATATTGCAATTTGTTTGGACTCAAACCACAGATTCACTGGACTATAAGGCGTATTAGTTATTAAAGTTCGTAGTACTTAAAATACGTATTAAAGCTTCACTCATTGATTTAATTCATGATATTGTGGAACACTGCTCTTGCTACATAGTTTAGAAATGTTAGATCTGAAAACGTTTAAAGTCATTGCTATCTGTATGTATAAAAATATCAATGTTTAATACGCACCGTTGATCATGACGACATTTTAGCATTAATTATGCTAATTTTCAATATCCAACAAAACGTCTGAATACTAACTTTTCGGTCAAAAAAATGTTCTCAAATAGATTGTATTCATTGTAAAGAGCTTTGTATAATCTAAAAGTACTGTATGGAAGAACAAACTGCTCAAAAAGTCGATTCATATTATATAAACCACAAGTAACCAACAACGGCTAATTTGCATTTTTAATTGAAAATCGATGAAATATCTGACAATCAGAGTGATCGTGAGACCGCGCATTAAATTTGCCCAGATTTTTTATTTGTGCAATCTTTAGAACTATTATTGAAGTTATCCCAAAATAACGGACAGCTTCTGAATTAAAATACCAAGGCCATTTTTGGACCATCAAAAAACCCTAAATTTTCGGTTAGTCAGCAACGCCGCCATATTCCTTTCTTTTCGGAGTCTGTGAGATACTTGAAAACAATTCTTTTTTAAATTTGAAAGCTGTTTTAGATAGTAGAAATAATATACTTTGTTTGATATATTAAAATGTTTTGAAAACTTTTATGCTTGTAGTAATATGAATCGCCAAACATACCGAAGATTTGCGCTATTTGACGATCGTTTTAGGACCCAAAAGTACCCCTCTCCCCTAACTTTTGAACAAAAAATTTTTTTTCGTCCCAAACCACTGGATTCGTTTATAGGGCACCAAAACAAGTCTACATGCTGAATTTGGGGCAAATCGGTGATCCAACCTGGCCACGACTTCTTGATTTGGTCTGATTCTTACAGACTACCACTCTTAAGTTTCGTGTTGCGGCCTCCTCGGCAACACAGCTATCCAAAAACAATTTCAATTCCCCCTTCCTCTCAAACGAAACGCTTGCTACGCACTTGTTTTCCGATGGAATAAATGAATGAATAAATGGATGGATAAATGAATGAATGAATGAATGGATAAATGATAAATGAATGAATGAATGAATAAATGAATGAATGATTTAAAGAATGAATGGATGGATAGGTGAATAGTTGGATGGAGGAATGGATTAAGTCAATTAACAATCCATATCTTGTCATAAGTGTCATGAATAATTTCAAGAGTAAAAAGCTTACAATTCGCGGTTGTTGTTTGCTATTCTTGCTCTTCCATTTTTTGAATGCGAAAAAGGCCGTCAATGTTGAAAGTCCAAAGCCAATGGCAAACTTGCGGCCACGCCTGCGCATTACGACCAGGATGGAATCGGTTGATCAGACGGTTCACGACACAAGATGTTCGTCGCGCGTATGATGACGTCATAATTGACAGTGATGTCATTGGTGTATCTTATAAGTTACTTTATAGTGGAAGTGAAATGATCCGAATATTTTCTCGGATAAGTCCAAGAAAAAGTCCGGATGTGAGACGCAGGCTACTGGCAGGCTCTTACTAGCTTAAAAAGATAAAATAGCGACTTTTCAACTTATCTAATAATTCGTTACATTTTCGTTATATACACGTTTTTATACATATCAGTCTTAGCTTCGCCTCATATTTTCGTAACAAGTTTCAGTGAGGCATTTGTGTTACCTATTTTCTTTACCATGTTTTGTTACATATTTTAGTTCATTAGTGACATATTTTTAATTTAATTTCACATTTGACCAGGTTTTCAGTGTCATATTTGACGCTATTTTTCTTACGGAGTTCGATGCCGATTGAAGTTTCGGGCCACCTAATTCCTGCACCTCAACTGAACGGCCCAAATTATAATTAATATATTCATATTTTTCGTTTCTCAGTTCCGGTGTACGAAGGCAGCAGAGAGATTTCGCGTAAAAATAAATACTATGTTACTCATAGACGGAATACCGTGGAAAAGAAAAGAGTCAATGAAGAGTCATTTGTACTTTAGAAGAAACCGCGCATTAGAGTAGATTCGATGCTACATGCCTAAGTTTTTATTAGGTATTTGTTTTGTTTTAATATTAATAGAAAATTAATGAAACATTTTCCATATGAAATTGTTTCGTTGTTGCGTGATAACTATATAATTACAAAACTAAGCTTACTATACATAGTGTAAACATTTAGTAGGACATCTAAAAGCCATTACAGTGCTCTTGTCAATCAAATTAATTGGCATGTTATTATCGGTCAATCACTCGTGGTTAATATCTAACATAAAGTCAAGCAGTTATTCATTTGATGCTGTACGTTATAAGTGTTGCTGGTCAAGAGTTCTGATCGATCGGAGGTCATTTCCATTGTTCTAAAAAAGAGACACGGTTCAACTACATCCACACAACAACTGTGACAGCTCCAAGTGGGAATCGCAAGATGGTTCTACTCAGTAACGCTGTTCGAGAAGGAAGAACGCATCAGGTAAAGCTTCTACTGAAAGCTGGAGTTAATATTAATTTGTCGGACAAAGACGGACAGACTGCGCTTATTCATTGTTGCTTCTTAGAAGACGCTAAACTGAGAATGACAATTTTGAAGCTTTTGGTATCCAACGGGTCCAACGCGAGCAAGAGAGATAAGTACGGCCGTGGTGTTGTCTCGTGGGCCTGTGTGTACGCCAGGACGGACTTACTTACTTACTTACTGAACGATTCAAACATTGAGCTTGATTTTAGCATTGTTGATAATGATGGTAATACCACTCTCCTACTCGCTGTAATGTCTGGTTGTCTGGAAATGGTTCAAATGGTTTTAATGGTGATCTTAAAGACTTGTAATGTTGGCCAGGTACATAGGTATAACAACGCAGGAATGTGTCCTTTGTTGGCTGCGTTTTGTCGAAGAGACAAAAAGTGTGCTCGATTGTTGATCAAAGAAGGAGGTTCTCCAATCTCGAGTATCATCAAGTACCTAAAAGAACAAGAAGAAATTGAAGGCACAAAGTCACATCCATTTTACGATTTCATAGGCAAGAGTCGTGACCCCGAGAACTCATCAGATAATCCCAAAGTCCCTTCTGAAAACGATATCATACAGTTTTTATTTGCTGAGGGTGACACACCGACAGCGACTCAAACAAACAAAACGAAGACATCACTAAGCTTGAGGACAAAATCAAACACAATGGTAGATTTTAACTCCACTAAATCTACTATCGGTTTAAACACCAGGCATTCGTTTGAACTCCCAGATGTTGCGGAAATTGACATGACGTCGGAATCACTCGATGCGGGGAACGTTCGGTTTTCAGTGCGTAAATATTACTCAAGTCAAGAATCTGTATTGCAGCTGTACGACCTCTTCCAAGACCAATTAACTCCTTCGTACCGAGAGGGACTCCGTGTTAGGAGATATAGGACACCAACACCACCACCCCCTCCCCGAAAGGAATCGCGTTCACATAGAAATAGTGTCCAACTTTCTGATATGAAAGGCTATCTTTCACCAAAGCGAGGATCAATATCTTCCACTTGTAGCAATCCGCTTATGCAAGAATCGGCTTTGGATAAGCAGATGAGGCTGAGGTATGCACGGTCCAATCGAGCTGCAAGTATGCAGGTTGCTAAGTTACCTCCTATACCAGTACATCTAAGAAAATTGAAGAAAACAAAGTCTTCTACGTCTTTGAAAGCACAAACAAAATTATCATGAAAATAATGGGAAACCAATCTGCACTGATGAACTGGCAATTGTTTTAAAAATGGTCGTTAACTACTTCCCATACCAGTACACGTAAGAATATTGAAGAAATCAAAGTCTTCTACGTCTTTGAAAGCACAAACGAAATTATCATGAAAAAAAATGGGAAACCAATTTTTCTATATCTTTGAACTGAGTACAAACAAAATAATCATGAAAAATAATGATCGTTACCTCCCATATTGACAGTACATCTTAGAAATTGAAGAAAACAAAGTGAGCTACTTCTTTGAAAGCACAAACGAAATTATCATGAAGAATGATGGTTCCCACACCAGTCAAGAAAACTGAAGAAAACACATTCTACATCTTTGAAAGCACAAAAGATCTAGTGTTCATGAACAAATGCATGGGAAACTAATTGACACTGATCAACTGGCACTGACTTGTTTGAGGTGGAGCGCGACAAACGTTTGTACGTCAGTATTTAAAGTGAGTGTCAAAAACTTATATTGCTCCGTATACAGACGGTTTTTACTACTAAAGGCCTAGTTCAAACCTCGCGTCTCACACGTCAGTGAAATTAAACGGGAATATATAGGTTTTGCGTATTTGCATTAGATTCGGCACATGTGAGATGCGACGTTTGACTGACTGGTTGATTAGCTGTGGACTGACTCATAGACTGGCCACACCGATTGACTGACCGACTTGCTAGCTAGCAGCTAGACTACCTTACTGATTGACGGAATGACTGAAATGCTTGACGAAAGGCTGACAGATGCCAAATAAGCAAACCAAAGTTTTATTTCAAAAATCAACTATTGAATACATAATTACAGTGCGAATCGAAAATCCGTGGGCACCCAGAAATATTTAAGAAATCGTTTATTGTTCGTTGAACAACTCGCAAACAACTCTAACTTCAAAACGTTTATCATACTACACATCAGTCAAACTTCTTGCGGTGATATAGTCAGTTGTTTTTGAGTTGTTCAACGAACAAAAAACGATTTCTAAAATATTTCTAGGTGCCCACGGTTTTGTGATTCGCACTGATATTTCTATAAAAACTACCTAAAACTATATGAAATATAACTGAGATGTACAATGTATAGTATGGATGTTGATACGTGACCAGTACTACAATCATTGCAATTTAGGGATTAACAGAAAATTGTTGAAAGACTGTTGAATATTCATAAATCATCAAAAGGACACCTCTATGCACACAAACCTATTGAAATAAATAATTTGTTTTATACTATATTAAATGTGTACATTGATATGTACAAGTATATCTTTGGAACATTTTCTCCGTGAAACTCTAGAATTATTTGCATACTGATTAAACATGGAAGTAAAGCGACCTGAAGTGAAGTGATGACAACCTCCTGCAGATGTTAACATCGTCACCTTTGTACCTCGCTTTTTTTATTACGAAAAAATAGTTTGCTCATGCAAAATTAAATCTCCCAGTAAAAACAATCAGTACACAGTAATTTCTCGTATTACAGTGAGGACACTCGAACCGTGAACACTTTGAGTCTTTTTGTTACTTTTCAGTTTACTCACATCCCATGAGCGAATAGATTAGAAATAATATGTACTATGAACAGTTAGTGTTCTTGAACTCAATGCTTCATTTATAGAGGTTTTGAAGCAGTAGAAGGTTCAGAAAATAATAACATAAAAAGTCAAGTGTTCACGGTTCGAGTACGGCCTCAAAGTTGTAAGAGATAGAAACTGTTTTTTCGTTGCAACTGTCAGGAGTTGCAACATCTCAAACATTTTGCAAAGGTTCCGGTTAAGGATGATATTTTTTTAGATAGTCATCTAGGAAACAAAAATCTTTTGTCGTATTTTTCAACATCTTTTACCTCGTCTGCCAAGTTACACGCCGCAACAGATCGACACATCCTGGGATATGAGTGAGTTAGCTGTTCAGTGTACAGATTAAAGATTTTCGGGAGATTACAAGGTTTTCTCTGCGCTGTGCTTGGCTTTGTGCGCCGTGCACTTGCAGATTTGCTGTACTTCTCGTGTCGCTTAGAACCTAAACAATCCAGTTCTAAAGGATTACCAACGTTTGTGACATGAGCAACTTCTAAAAGAAGAACTACTATTTCACGATTCTGTTGCCTCAGAGCTACAGATAACGCAGTATCGCCTTGATCATTCTTCCTATTAACATCCAAACGATTTCTACGAAAACTCCTGGCAATTGTTCGAACAATATTCGCGTTACCAGACATACAAGCTAGCAGCAAGTTAGTATTTCCATCAGTATCTACACTGTCATAGGCTAGGTCAAGCTCTGGATTACTTTGAAATATCTTTAACGAGTTCTCTCTGCCAAGCAAGCAGGCCCATGATAATGCGGTTCGTTTCATGTTATCCGCAACTTTGACTTTAGAACCGTAATTAACTAACATTGTAGTACAAATACGACGAAGTTTACGATCCTCGAGAAACGTTGCACGAACCAAAGCAGTCTGCCCTGTTGTAGAGTCTTTGCTGTTAACATTGATCCCTGCGTCTAAGAGCAAACGAAGTTGACGAAGACGACATTTTGAAACAGCATCGAGAAGGATTTTTGGCCGTCCCCATACAATATCTTTAGTGTTTTCCTGCTCCATTCCACTGGTCCATCCATCTTGTAAAAACACTGGTTTTCTATCAAAGCCTGGCATTGTACTTTCTTGAGTATTTTACAATAAACTTCAATTGTTTTTTACCACCATGTTTGCACAAGGACAAACTTAAACTTCTTAACCAATCTGGTAACCCTTGGAGACGACTGGCATTTGCTATCCAATATATCTTATATCAATATTAAACGTGTGTTTAGCTGTGAATTGTCTACGGAATATTGAATACCTTTGTTGTTGGTTTCAATGCGCTTTTTAATTAACTGGAGCTCCAACAAAAAGATTAATCTGCCGAGACTAATTATTATTTAAATGTAGAAGTTATTGATTAAGGTTGTAAATGATAGGGGGTCCTATATACTAGGGGGTGCAAACTGTGACGCAATATATGGGCCCTGTGCGATCTCGGAGGTTATACTGGAAAGCATTATGGTTATTCTTATCGCCGCCAGTGATATCAACGACCACGAAGACATAACCCAAAATATCTTTATGCATGTTATTATTAAAATACAAATGGAAACTAGCGAGTAAACTAGTATAGGCTGCGTCGGTGTTTGATATAAACGATAGGTAATATAATGACATATTGACGTTTCGAGCTTTAGCCCTTCGTCGGAGTAAAAGAGTCAGTCTAACTCCTTTACTCCGACGAAGGGCTAAAGCTCGAAACGTCAGTAAAGTTAAGTCAACATTTTTTTACGGTGTTACAAATTTCATTATGTTACCTATCGCTATGCCTGTTTGTATGTTTTAGTCAGTTAACAAAGACAACAAACTGTACATTGTAACAAAAGTATATTACGCCGAACGTTGCATAGACGACTTTCATAATTGGCCGCCACTAATTATTATAATATTCAATTATTATAATATCAAAATTGATGTTTTGATAAAAAGAAAGATATCATAGGATAGGCATTCTGTATAACAATCACTTGTGAAAGTTTGAGAAAAAATGATCAACTTTGCAAGAATTAAGCTAGAAGAATTTGAAAAATCAGAAAAACACTCGGGAGTAAACGAGGCAACAAAGGCCTCAACAGAAAATCACATACAAACCTCTACAAATTTCATTAAGCATAACTTCATTGCAATTTTAGTCAGAGCATCAAAACCTTCCAAACATACCTATTTCAGGTGGTTCTTTCATATGACAGTGCTAAAATATTAAAATATCTGCAGTTACTTGAAAATATCATTTTCTGCTAGTTATGAAAGTGGTCTGATCCGACAAGAATATAAACCGGCTAAAAAGCATCCAAGGCAAAAATGTCCTGTGAATCGGCTCTTTTATCGTCCTTAATTTCTCCCCAAACTATAAGAGCCGCTACTAGACTTCTTAGAGTACGTTTATACGGTACTGGACGCATTTTTGTCCGGTCAAAAAACATCTGCTTAATTAGGGGTTCCGTTCACACGGGACCACGCCAAACGAACAATGATTTGGACGCCTAACCGCTCAAATATTCGTCTGAACAGACTGAAAATATTGATCGGTTCCTTGTGTACAGCATGTGCAGGACAATCTTTTGACCGGTCAAAAATTCATCTGGTACCGTGTAAACCTATAGCCTTAGGCAAAAACCAAAGAGAAATCAAAGGAACCCTCTAAAAACTAAATAGCGCACGATTGAAGCTGCAGGTCAGGTTAGTAATTCTTTACACATATTGACTATCAATGGACTAACATTGTTATGAAACACTATGGATAGAGTTGCAAAGTTTGTATAATCACACTCTTTTTCTTTCGATAGGTTATATAATGAAATTTGTAACGTTTCCAGCTTTACCGACGCATCCTATACTATTTTAAAGAGAATAGTTTCTAGTAAACAAATATACCAGACTATTATACTCGATAGTTTCCATCTCTTTTTCTTTCGTAACATTAAGCGTTCCATCTTTTTTTCCTTTCGTAACATTAAAAATATTTAATTTTCGGGTTTTTTTTGGATCACAAGACGAATAGCTTTAGGTAACGCCGATTTAATAACCAAATATTTACTTGTTCAAAGTCATGCAATCTTTATTTGTTTAGCCTTTGCTAAAGGTTTAAAGCGACCTTGCAATAGTTTCTCTTGCATGGCTGCACGACCTGTCACAACCACTCAGACAAATCCACCAACGGAACGAGTGTAACCATGACAACAAACATGTTGATCTTGAACCAAAACCCAATGGGTTATTTTTGAAAAACAACTCATCCACATGGTTTCTGATTGGTTCATTAACTCTTCAGTACTTAATTATTCTTTTATTAAAACTCAATCAAGTTCTATTGGTCTTTGTTTCGTACTTGGCTGATTTACAATTACAATAGCAAACGTTTCCTAGTGTGAAGTTCTTTTGCCATTTATCTTCATGTTACAGTAATTTGTTAATTTACAAGACAGTTTTCCAGTTTTTAAGTCACTCCAAGATGCTTTTAGATGCCATTACTCGTGGTCGTTTATACCAGGTTAAGTTTTTACTTGAATCTGGATCCGTTAATGTGAATGTAACGGATCATTATGGTCAAACTCCTTTGATGAAAGCCATCCAACTGGACGACAAAATGCATCATACAAGATACAAGATAGTACGTTTACTTTTAGACCACGGGGCTAAGGTCAATTTGGCTGATAAAGCAGGAAGAACAGCCCTGATGCTTGCTGTAATTCATGGCCATAAAGCAATCGCTGAAAAGATTCTCAAATGCTCGCTAATGGACCTTGATTTGAATGCGGGGGATTACGAAGGAAATACAGCTCTTATTCACGCCGCGCTTGTAGGACATGATATCATTACAAGTTTGCTTATCACTTCGTTAAAAAGATTTGGTCTTGGTGTAGATAAGACTAATCATCGAGGATTTACTGCTATGATAGAGGCAGTGCGACATGGACACGAGCGATGTGCCAAGGTGCTGTATGTTGAAGGAGGTGCAAGCCTGACAATCAGGGATCCCGAAAACTTCATGAATGCTGAAGAGTGGGCTGTAAAAAATGAGCTATTCAACCTCGCGGAATTAATAGAGAAAAATAGGTTAGAATCTGCAGCTGTGAAATCTTCAAATCATTCTCAGAACACTTCGAATGTCGAGAAGACAGAAACGACGAATTTAGAAATACAAATGAACGAAGTAGAAGTTAGCTCAAGGCCTCAGTCACCTCGTGACGTAATCAAAAGGCCTCAGTCACCTCGTGACGTTATCAAAAGGCCTCAGTCACCTCGTGATGTAATCAAAAGGCCTGTTTCTTCTCGAAAACAAGGAAATAAAACTGTACTTACAGTACCACGGATCATGCACAATCTTCAGAATCAAGAAGAACAATTATCGGCAGAGATGGACAATTCAAGGAATCCAAGTCCTCGAGATTTCATCCAAGAGAATGATAATCATTCAGTTTCACCCGAAAACGAGGGTAAGGCGGCGTCAAGAGTCGGCTCATGCGCACAAAGCTCATTATTGCTTACAAAGCGAAGGTCTTCACGACCTCGAGTAGGTAGTGCGGGATCGTTAGAGCGAAGTGTTAACGCGAAAACTGAAGTGCAACGGTTACTGTGTTTGTACGGTGTACAGAACTCGATCACATATCGCAAAGGGTACGATCCGAACTCGTTACCTCCCAGTGGAATGTGGCCTGATCCTAACGCCGTTATCATATCAGACTCAATAGAAAACATAAATACTCTAGGAGAAATGGACTTCTTTGGCGAGTCGTCGTTCGGTGTTGGCCGTCGGTCAGGACTTAGCAGCACATGCTCAAGACGCATGAGCATCGTTGGGGGGAATGCGAGGGAGGGGCGAAGGATGTCAATCATTTCTCAAGGCAATCCCACTTCTGATCGCCGTGTGTCAGTGATGGGACGTAAATTTAATGTCGGTCAACTACCGCCAAAGAACATGCTCGATGCTTTTGCGGGTAGGAAACAGGAAAGAAGAATGTCAATGGCTCCACGGCCTAGCTTAGGGGAGAAACCGATGTTGAGAAGAATGAATACTTCAACGAGTCCACTTGTTGGATGATTCGGTTCTTGCATGGAAAAAGAACGCTAATAACAAATAAATAATATCTTTATCCGTTTCAGTGCTAAGCGCTGAACGATAATCTCAGTTACACCAAATAATGTACTGCACTTTCACATCTGTACATAGACTTAACATTGACTAATAATCAGGGGCGGCGGATGCAGGGGGCCAGGGGGGGGGGGGGGGGGGGGGTGCACTGGCCCCCACTTATTTTTTTGAATAGAGTATTATTAACTTTTGCCAAAATAATGCTCATTTAAAGAATTGTAGTGCCCCCCCCCCCAATGATTTTCAGATTCCGCCGCCGCTGATAAGATAAGCAGTAATGTTGCTTACAATTCGAGAAATATTAAAAACAATGTAATATCAATGTAATATTAATATCAATGTAATATATTTATATACAACAATTTTATTATAGTCTTTGCTGCATATGGGCATATGGTTCTTAAAATGTCATTCGTGAATTTATTGTTCTCTAAAAAACCCATCCTCGGGAACCCAGGGGTATTCTTCTGTCGCTCGTTTCTCGCTTCCACAACATATACCCCTGGGAACGTAGTCTGTTGGAGCTTGTTCCGGAAGTCAAAATTCAGCTCTTTCCTGATTGGTCGACCTTAGTCTGTTGGAGCTTGTTCCGGAAGTCAAAATTCAAACTTATTTAACGACTTTCTTTGAATGGTTATCTTGATTTTCATTAGTCGACCTAATACGTTCCCAGGGGTATATGTTGTGGAAGCGAGAAACGAGCGACAGAAGAATACCCCTGGGTTCCCGAGGATGTAAAAAACCCTGTAAGCACCAGTATCATGCTGAGACAACAATTATAAACCACTGGAGTGCTTTATGCCCGGCAGCATTGGGGGATAGGGTTGGATAGGGATGCGCAACCCACCAGCGGTATAAAAACCCGACCATATTTTAGACGTTGTAGTTTCTCAGTGAGGCACTTGTTGCTAAAGTCTCTTTTTAAAAAAATCAGTACTTTACTTCACGACACCTATCCTTTGTTAAAATTCTAGATCCTGTTCCAGAAACGTTTCTGGGAAATACATACCGTTTAACACCACAAAACCATACCATATACCATATCCTGCAACACATTCCCATATAGCTAAATTTTTATATACAGCTATTTAAAAAAACGTTGAATCACTGAATAGTACATTCCAAGACCAAAGGACATTGTGGGTCTCATAAATTTAAAATAATAAATATTACCAAATAACTAAGGCTCAGCCGTATACTCTGATAACTGCAAGATGGGCAGTTGAAAACACACGAGAAAATGTCAAAAAGCACGATCGAGCTGAAAGCAAGTGCTTTTTGATCATTTTCGAGAGTTTTCAACTTTCCAGAGGGCAGTTCAGCGAGTGTAAACCACGGCAGAGCCTTAGTTATATGGTTTATTATAGATTTACGGGCGCAATTTTTTCTTGCAAAAAGCTATTTCGTTCTTGCAAATTTTATGCATTTCGGTCTTGCAATGGACTATTCAGTATTCTACGTTTTTTGAAATACAGTAGTACCTCTATTAAGCAGACAGCCTCGTGACTTTCCAAAGTGGCCGCTTTTAAGCGATAGAGGTTGACCGCTTAATAGAGGTACCACTGTAGCTGTATGCGAGTACACCTACCCCCCCCCCCCCAAATAATGTGACCAGGTTTATCATGTGTATTCCATATTTGCATATAACAAAAATGAGTAAATCTAATTTTCGTCCAGTAATTGTTATATATTATTGCTCATACACCAACCAGGATATCCATGAAATAAAATATAGCTAATGTGTAATAGTTAACGAGTCACTAGAGTACAAATACTAAAAGTGTGCAACATAAATACCACTAAATACTGCTAAATTATGCAAATTCTTTTGTTCTCTATTGTTTGATCAACACTATTTAGTGGTAAATAGTACAAAGTATTGCACATTTTAGTGTTTGTACTCTATCAATGAAAGACTAGTAAAGATATAATGATGCAGTATTTCCTTTTCTGGATAAGTGATACTGACTTAATAGTCATGAAATAAAAACTATACTTTCTACTTTAAAGGGAAGGGGTGGAGGATTTTATAGACCAAAATACGTTTTTGTACTAAAAAAATTCACATTTTGTCAACATTTTGTCCAAGATTGTATTTGACATTTTGTAGCCTGAGTCACAACCATAATTTTTCTTGCTTCACTCTCTCTATGAAGCATTATAATCCAACAAATTTTCCTCTGCTCTCATTGGTCGAGTGGCGATCACGTGACATGAGTGCCCGCCGCGGAGGGATACTATCAGCACATAGTGCCTGCTGAGCTTTTTGTCTGCTTCGGAAAATTTTGTTGTTGAATAATAAAAACAATAGGGCAGTTTAAAAACTCGGGCATAATGCTGTGATAGTTGCCCTTGGAAACAGGATGTTCCTCAAACAAACTTCATAGTCGCCCTCGAACTGCGTTCTTGGGCTACTATTTGTTTTTCTGAACATCCAGTTTCCGCAGGCAACTATCACAGCATAATGCCCTTGATTCAACTACTCTATTGTTTAAATATATACCAGATTGCTCTGCCCTGTCCTCACCAATATCACATTCACTAAATATCAGAGTAGATGTTCAGGTTTTCTTTAATGCAGTTGTTGGCTTGGAGTACATACAAATATACATACCCTTGCAACATTTTAACATTTTTCATATCATTAAAATAAACTCCACACTTTTTTTGTTTAATACTGAGTTATATTGCACCAACTAGTACTTCACAAAAGTTACAAATGTAGACAATATTTGACACTTCCATATTTAAACAAATCATTTACACTTACATTAAAATACACTTTGTTCACAAGTTAAGCAAAAATTTGTAAATTTCTGGAAAAAAAACCTAACAAGAGAATTAATTGATCTTTCCAGCAAATGTACCACCTTCTACCTGGTCATTCCAATTGTCAACCTGAAATACAACAATAATTAAAACATCAATAATTCAAACATCAATAATTCAAACATCAATAATAGCTGTTATTACAGTTATATGCAAATGATTTTGAACAATGGGTTGAAGTCGAGGCTTTCGGGCGAAAACAATAGATTTGCCCGAAAACCTCGATTTGAATCCATTGTTTGAAATCATTTGCATATAACTGTAATAACAGCTATTCAAACATCAATTATTCAAACATCAATAATTCAAACATCAATAATTTAAACATGATCAATAGTTTAAACATCAATAATATTTACAGTTAAAATCTTTACATCACAACTTGCAAATTGTCAATTTCAATTTGATTTTTTATTCATCAAATTAACCAATAACGCAGCGCATTAATGACGTCACAAAAATGGAGACAAAGGCCTAACTCGGACAAACAAACTTATATTTAACTTTCAGCAGACTATTTTCAATGCTGATCAAAGCAAATCTTTGTTTAATCATGTTGTTATTCTAATTTCAGCAGGAAATGATAAGATCGATTCATATATTGCTCAACACAGAAAAACTGAACACAATGTTTGTCCGAGTCTTAGCTGATGAGTTTACATAAGCTCTATCTCTAAAGCTGATTGACGGCTATATCTCGCGTTGAGATTTTAGAATATTTATGAACTTTGAAGGGAACATAGTCCGCAATATTTAACCAATCTGCACAAAACCTAATCAGACCTGTAAAAAACTCATGAAGTTCAAAACGGTGCCTGCGTTTTCTGATTTTTTGCTTCATTCAAAAGTAATTAAGGATAAACTGCAAAATAACCTATGATTTTAGTACCTATAGATACAAAAATTAATAAAAAATTAGCAAAGCGTATAATAAAAAAAAACATACACCGTTTTGAAGTTGATGAGTTTTTTAACAGGCCTGATTAGGTTTTGTGCCGATTGGTTAAATATTGCGGGACTATGTTCTTATTGATTTTGACTAGTCGGATTTCGTTAAAATAGCAATATCATTAAAACTAAACATTATTTATTGAAACCAATGATGAAAACGAAATATTTGTTTATTAAGCTTTAAGAATATATATACTTTATTGGGAATATATTTTAAGCTGTACGTACTACGCGGCTTTCAAAAAGACACCTCGATTTTGTCCCATGATACCTTAAGAAGCAAGGATGGCACAGTTGGTTAGTGCACAGCGTTCTGTGCGAGAGGTCCCGAGTTTGATTCCCAGTGACCTCGCATCCTTATTTCAACTTCTCTTCTTTCTGTATAGCTTTAAGTAGCTTTAAATACCCGTAAAACGGAGCACTGATGATGGAGGGAAGTAAAATGAGCGCACCGTCGGCTCTCTGGAAGATCATCAGCTGAAGAGACTTCCAACATAAAATACTATTCTTTACTTTTACTTTTTCGAGCTCTGAAACAATACTAACCCATGCTTTAGGACAAAGAGAAGTAAAAACTTTCTTGAAATGCTGACAAACTTCATTTTCTTCTCCTAATTTGTTGGAGCATTTTTGGAAGTCAACATAGTTAATCCAACAGTTTCTTGTTTGGTTGGTGTAAGGGAATCTTGTATCAAAAGGAGCTGTCTCTATCTTTACTTGGGATGCCTCCATATTGTCTACCTTCAAGATACAAAATAATCATCAGGTAACCATGGGAAGCAGAGTATCCTTCATGTTTGTATTGGCTTGTAATCTCTGTGTATTTATAGTTACCAACAGTCGCTTTTTGACCTTTGGGGCCGTTAAAGGAGTTAGTAACCGAGTGACATACGATCGCTTTTAGATAGAAAGACCAATATCAGGAGATTGAAATAGAAGCTAGACACATGACGAAAGGTCAATGACATAACAAAGCAAGCAAATAAGCGACCGTTGGTAACTATAAATACATGGAGATTACAAACAAATACAAACATGAACGATACTCTGCTGCCAATGAGGTAACCATGGATGCTATTCGTACAATACCTTCACTTCCCCTCTCTTTCTCATTCAGCTTCTTTGTCCCACAATTCCATCATATAATATTTTAATATACAATCTTGGACAAAATAAGTTGAGAATATTTTTACAAGTCATCATTAATCACATCAAACTGTTAAGGGTGCCCTACACCCTCCCTCTTGGTCAGTGTTGATATAGTTGGATGTTTGAGCCATCATGCAACATTGATTTAGGGGGAAGGGGTGGAGGATTTTATAGACCAAAATACGTTTTTGTACTAAAAAAACAACACATTTTGTCAACATTTTATCCAAGATTGTAGTTGACATTTTGTAGCCTGAGTCACAACAAGAATTTTTCTTGCTTCACACTCTCTATGAAACAATATATACCACAAACAATAATGTATATGGACCCCCAATGGACTCGCGATTCTGATTGGCTCTTGCATTATTGAAATGTAACTCTAAGATGCATCAACACATACATTTAAATCTGTTTTCCAAACTCGTGCATAGCAATACAAACAAAACTATTCTAACAAAAGTATATTTGGGAATTGTTCATGTCCACTGCAGTCTAATGAACTAAATCTGTGTCTCTTATATTCTCTCTTCAAAGATAATATATCAAATTAAATCATAATATATAATACAAACTAGTAAAATGAGAATGATTTTGCTCAATAATATAACAAATACAACTTCAGGAGCAACAAACGTGGACTTTCGCACGTTTCAAAATCAGCAAAACTTGAGGTGTTCTCAAGCCGGCAAATATATTGCACAAACATTTCGTTAGAAGAGATTTTGAAAACAAATTTTCACTGAAGAATGAAGGTAAAATATATATTTTTTGCATTTGTTATAATTATTTATCAAAATAGTGATATCAAAGCACGATAATTTTAAAATCTTACCTTCTTGTTAGTCAACTACTTCACAAATTCAAGATGGCGGAAAAAAGAGACATGCGTATTAGGACAACGGGGCCTGAAGCAATGAGAAATTTATCAATACATTGAAGACCCTCCGTCTCCTTGATAACCCACAATGCACTTGCCAATAGGGTAGCCACTTGGACGTCATAATGAAAGCGAGGAGTCGTTTGTGAAAATCTCGCAGTTTTCTCCGATATTTTACCCTAAATATTTCACAAATTAGCTCCAAAATGATATCAGGGTGGACGGCAAGTAATATTACTGCTGCAGCGTCATGGTGGGTTGTTATTTTGTGAAAAAAAACTAGAGAAAAATAAGTTTAATGTTGAAGTGATGATCATTCTTGCTGACGAAGTGTGGAAAAAATGTGCTGTTGTTGTTGTTCACAAACCTGAACTTTTTAGAAACGTTTCGTCATAAAAAAGAAATAGAAAGTGAGATAGAAGGATGAAATTTTAATTGTTTGATATGGCGTTGTGGGTATGAGCAATCTGACATTGTAAACGTTCTCAGAAATCGATATGTACATTCAGAAGAAAACCCTTAGATTTTGGTAAATTGGCGGCATCATATTTAAAAGCTTTTTGCCAATATAATGTAAAATTATAAACTTTTGTTTGAACATTTCTACAATATACATCGATTCCCAATAATTTAATCTATTGGTATAAGAAGGAGAGAGAAAATAATTGATGATTTTTGTAATATCTGTTCTTTTATGTTACAATGTTGAAAAAATTGGTATTTTGTCAGATTTTCTTAATCATTAATATATTATTAAGCGATTAAATACAATTTATTGCCAGGTCTCAGCAATACGACACCAAAACTGACCAATCAAACAGCACACAATCAACCAACTCAACAGATTCAAGTGAGAACAAATCTGCAGAGAACCCAGAATGGGAAAAAGCTAGACAAGCTCTTGCAAAAGTTGCAGGAACAAGCCCACAGAAAGCACCCAAGCAAAACCCAGCACAAAATGCTAACAATAATGTAGCAAATCCTGCTGCTGTGCCACCGTATGGGCAGTATTATCAACCATATGGTTATCAGGGGTATCCCTATCCTCCTCCTAGGCCACAGTTTAATGCTTATGGGTATAATGCACCTACCTACCCATATTTTCAACAAAATGGATCGCAGGCTAGAGTGAGTATTTAATTTGACTCTAGAACAATTTATTCACCTACTATGATCAAAGCTCTTCTCATTTTTCATTATTACAGTTTTTTGTGCATATAGTTTAAGAATTGGGGTGTTACCACTATTTCTAAATATTTTTAAATCCTGACTTGTAACTAGGTCTGATTTTCAATGAAATATTAAAATAGAATGAGGATATTATTTTTTGTCATAATTTTGTCTTGAGAATTTGTTTGTTATTTTGGGAGATGTTATAAAAAATCAATTTAAAATATAGCATTTAATTTCAATACATTGTATTTTATTATAATGTTTTGAATATTATTTGTGTTTGTTATTTAGCCTGCAATGCCATATCAACCATATGCCCAGCATCAAGGCCCACGACAAGAGACTCCCAAGTCAGAATCCCCATCTACCCAATCACAGCTTACTGATGGTGAATCAAGACGACAGACTGATAACACCAATAATCAAGCACCAGGACCATCACGACCTGGTGCATACAATAGACAGTTTCAGTCTGCATCAGGGCCAGCAAGGAATGCATTTCAAACTAGAATGGTATGTATTGAATTATTACATTAATATATAATAGATAATTGATGTTTTTTTTACTTAATATACAATGTTGAGCAATATCTAGACATTAGTATTGAATCCTAATAAACAATAGACCTCTTTACCTTCCTTGTTTGTTCTCCCATTTCAGATCACGTGATGCTACCCTTGGGAATTGTTTCTTTCACATGTAAACGATATAACACATTCATCATAAAAGAACAATTCTCAAGGGAATGACACATGGTCTGAAATGGGCAATTTGCATATGGAGTAAAGAGGTCTATTGGTTGTATAATAAAGACAATTTATGATATTATTAATACAAGTTACAGTAAGAACACTTGAACCGTGAACACAGAGTTTTTTGTTACTTTTTTAACCCACATCCCATGTGTGAATAGATTAGAAATACAATTATGAACAAAGTGTATTTGAATGCTTTATTATAAAAGGTTTTAAACCAGTAGAAGGTGTGTTCATGGTTCGAGTATCCTCTCTGTAGTAGCTATACTCTTATCCAATTTTTTCAATTTCTTTGTTGGTATTTTAGGACAATGAAGACCAGGAAAATAGAGATTTTAAAAGTACTAATGGACAAGGAATGAGTGACAATGGACCACAAGGTGGGCCCAGCTATGCTAATGCTGTGAAAGGAGGACAGACAAACACATTCTGGAGACAGCCACAGAGAACTCTTCCTAGACCATGGAGTGATGGTATGTCATAGCATCTCAATAATAATGTTGATTGTGATTATGATAAAATTATGATAGTAATAGTGAAGATCATAATGAGGTTAAAACAATACAATAAAGAACATTTTTGCCAATATATCATTCCCATCAACAAATTTCACAATAGTCATCCAGGTGATAAAGACAACCTTAAAATAACTTTACATTAAAAAGTTCTATGTTACTTGGACAATAAAAGTTCACTGCTGCTCTATCAGCGATAAAAAAGAATAAAAACAAAACACAAATGCCTTAAAGTAACCAAAATTGTTTTTGTCTCAAGGCGCCATTTTGGAACTATTCATTTTGACAAAACAATCCTTTGTGTGCTTGCATGAAGCGAGATCATGTGGATTCCTTTACAATTTTAAAAATTATTTATAAAGCTTTAGTCTTATGTGGCCATTAAGAACTATTAATGATGTAATTATCTAAACTATAATAAAACATAATATCATTGAACAAATGTTTGAACAATTATTTGTCTTCAGGAAATTCAGAAAACCACAAATTTCAGACCAAGAGATTCAAACCTGCATTTGAGTCTCCAGGACCTGCCCCAGTAGAACACCATAAACAAAATGGATCATATTCTGTCAATAGTGGAAGAACTTCACCATTCAGTAGCCAGAAACCAGCTTCACCTAAACATATTGTCAATGAGGAGAGAAATGAAAGGAATTCTCCTAAAGACAATGAATCTCAGTGAGTTGTTTTAGTCAGATACTCAGCAAGTTCTTTGTTGCGGAATTCAAAATAATTGGGATAGTATGCATGCATTTTTCATGAGAGTATTCATGCTCGCACACTCAACAGTCAGTTTTACTGTTGTTTTGATCTTTCACACATGCTTGATCAGTTTTGAGGAAATGCAATGTTTTCAGAAGAAGTCCTAGTTCATTTCAAGTAAAATGTCTTTGTTATATAATATTTTGATGGTAGTTTCTTTGTATTATACAACTTATGATGTGCTTTTTTTTTTGTAGAAATGATATTAACGCACAAGATTGGCCACCAAACCTAAGGTACAACAATGAGCAGCATGTGTGATAATGATGACAATAATTATGATGATGATAACAGTGATGGATTTCAGGGCCAATTATAGCAAACTGATGAGATAAATAACCTTAACAATATATTAACATTTGCATGTCTAATTATTATATTTTGTAAATAATTTCTCATCATCATTATCATTATCAATTATTATTAATATTCTTAGATGTACACATTCAATTTTCTATATTTCTATATGTTTTTATATTTATCTTTTGTTTGTGTATTTTTGATTTGTGGCAATACCTATAAATTAGCAACATTTTTATTATAGAGCTAAGTGTACTCGACCACGTTAAATAAAGTTAACTTACCTTATTGTATTTTATTGTATATTCTTGTTTTCCTTTCAGGGACTATGTACAAAGAGCTTTTTCACCAAGTAGATGTATAACAGAGGAAGACAAAGATGAAGTAGAAACTGCTTTAAAAAGAATGCTCACAAGAGTCTTTGAAGAGAAGAAAACAAATTCTATAAACTGGGACGAAGAACCATTGCCAAGGTAATAATCATGAACTCAAAAGAGTATGAGAGAAATTTTGTAAATTTTATAAAATATAAATAAGTGTAAAATTGCAAATTGATGCATAATAAAAAGTGACATTTTGAAAATTTATTCTTTGTCAGAGTTAAGGGAAACAGTGACACAGTCTGTCCATTTGTTATAGTAAGTTCTGATGTAAATGAACTTTGTTATCCCTTTAGACTCAAAAGTGAATCTAAAGATGACCTTCCAAGGTGGCATCCATCACGCCGGTATCAATCTCCTACACGACGATCGCCACCCAAAAGACATTCCTCTCCACCATCATGGAGGAAAAGAGGCCGTAGTAGGTCACGAAGTAGATCTAGAAGTAGAAGTCCCACTCCTCCTAATAGTCATAACAACGTAAGAGGAAGGCTTGGTGTCAAGAATAATACTCAAAAGAATACACCAAAGCAGAAGTTGAAGACCCCTAAGGGTGGCAAGGGCAAGAAAGGAAAGAAAACTGGGTAAGAAAAACTTTGATATACATAATATAACATGATATACGTATATAACATGATATCCAATGGAACCCTGTTAATCCGGCCACTGAAGGGACAGCCCAAAGTGGCTGTATTAACAGGGTAGCCGTTTAAAGCGGATAAATTTTATAGAAAATGTATGTGCATGCATTTTGTCGGGACCTAAAAAACTGCTCGCATTAAGCGGGTGGCCTTAAGGCGGGGTTCCACTGTACACTTATTCAAAAAACATTGTCACAGCTTAAGCATCAAGCTGGTTTTGTGATGGTAATGCATTGAAATTTAACTTGTTTTATAAAGTGCAAACAACTATATTATTTTTTGTGTACTGTTATTGTATCACAATCAATTATGTTGATAACAAGTCTCATTTCAATTATTACATTATCAGCACAAAACCAGCATTCCTTTGGGTCTTTGCTTGATGTTTGTTACCTAAGGGACTTGTCAGAAATTAGCAGGGGGGAGGGGGGGGGTGGAAACTGGGGGAGGGTCATCACTTTTTAAGAACCTAAAAAGGGAGGGTCACAAAATAATAAACCACCAAAAATGAAGATTGTGCAAAAGAAGACACTGTGACATAGGGTAGGGTCAAGATATTATGATCCTTTACTTTGGGAGGGTCATGAAATTTTCATCACTTCATTTCAAAACTCCACCCCCCCCCCCCCCTCCCACCCTGCTAATTTCTGACAAGTCCCTAAGTTGCGACAATGTTTTTTTTAAATAGGTATATAAGACTTACCTAAGTATTAAAATTGGTAGATATTACCGGACAGTTTAAAAAATGTGTTTAATGCAAGGCATGCCATTGTATGTTATGCTGTTAATCATGTTGTAAATCATGCTTTTGGTTTCTCTATTTCAAGCCCTGTTCTTGGTGAACTATATGTTGATCCTGAAAATGACAAGAAAATCAACAAGAGAGCACAACGATTTCAGTCCTCAAATGAATATTCTAACCGTTCCAATCCAAGTATAATTAACAGTTTGAATGCAAATGTAAGTAACCAATATTTTATGCAATAGACCTTTTCAAGGTTCTCATAGATCAACCCCTACCTAAATAGAGCATGAAATATATTCTTTAGAATTACTAGGTTAGTTCAAATGCTAGTTCCTTATGCTACTAAAGGACAACTTGAGAGGATATTCTTTAGAATTTGACTATATAGCTTGACTATACAACTAGGTTACATGTAGTTCAAATGTTAGTTAGTTATGCTACTAAAGGACAACTTGAGAGGATATTCTTTAGAATTTGACTATATAGCTTGACTATATAGCTAGGTTAGTTCAAATGTTAGTTAGTTATGCTACTAAACGACAACTTGAGAGGATATTCTTTAGAATTTGACTATATAGCTTGACTATATAGCTAGGTTAGTTCTAAATATGATGTCAATTTGTTTTGTTAGCTCTTCATTGATAAAGATGAGGAGGAGTTGGATTGGAGTAAGTTCCATGTGGTTGGCACTTGCCAGGAGTTAAAAAAGCACTACTACAGATTGACTACAGTAAGTTATCACTTTTAGATGATTTATATTTTAAAAATTATATCCATTTACTACCAAAATTACCAAACTGTTAGCACTGCCGAAAAATGGGATTGATTGTGTTCTAAATTCTGGTCGACTCATGTGACCATTTGAAGTCCTCCAAAGTGTCATATTACATTAAAATAATGTTATCTATATCACCTTGTATTATGTAAATGAATAGCTGTGGTGTCAACAACAAAGAAAGAAATTTAACATTGACAAGTATGCAATATCATTGTATACAAGTTTTTGCCTATATATTTTCATATTTTATATAATAAACAACATAAAGATTCAAGTATCCTAATTTTGTATTGCCTCCATTCCTCAAGGCACCAGATCCATCTACTGTACGGCCAAAAGAAGTACTAGGGAAATCCTTAAAGATGATTAAAGATCACTGGAAGGCCAACCAGGATGATTACAGATATGTTTGTGCACAGTTTAAATCTATACGGCAAGACTTAACGGTAAGCAGAACTACCTTTTATTTAAGCTGTTTTTAAACAAGAAATACAATATAATAATGAGTAAATGATGTAATCATTGTTGTTACTGTTTATTGCAGGTGCAAGGAATCCGAGATGAGTTTACTGTGGAGGTATATGAGACACATGCAAGAATAGCTTTAGAAAAGGTACAAGAAATCATATTAAAATGTAGTGACTAGAATAGTTTATAAAGCAGTTATAATCTTCTGTTACAATTAAACTCCTTTCAAAGTTTGTATTGCAGATGATGGAACATGTACTCGATGTTAATGATTATGCTGATGTAGTTACAGCAGTTCATCCATAAGGCCCGTTTAATACACTAGCAACTTTGTTGCGCGCTGCAATTTCAATGGCGACTTTATTGCAGATTTGTCAATGCTACCTTGAACATGCTCAAAATTTAGTGCAACTTACTGCGATTTTCTGTCTCTTAAATTCGAGCGTATTCAAAGTTGCGACGACAAAGCTGTAATAAAATTGCCGCTCTTGAGTTGTGATTTGTAGAAAAAGAAAAACATTAGTCAGAGATAAACATTAGCAGCTTTCTAAGTGCATTATTCATGTTTGTTTTCTGTCATGATTCTTATCAGGGAGACAGAGAAGAGTTTAACCAGTGCCAGACCCAGCTAAGAGCACTATATGACAATGGTGTTCCTGGAAATGTCATAGAGTTTACATCATATCGATTGCTTTACCATCTGTTGACAAATAGCGTACTTGGTATCCTTTACATCAATCAGATAACTCTGTATACCATTTTTGTACAGCAGATAGTTCAACTGAGGTCTCTGGAGAACACTCTCTTAGACTGAATTTACAAAAATGATTTTTTATTCTTAGATGGAATATAAAAAAATGATTTTTTATTTCCAGTTTTTCTGTGTATCGTAATTTTTTCTGGGTTTCTACAGTATATTCTTTGTCTGTGTGTCTACCATTATTGTTGTCTGTGTGCCTAACATGTTATTTTTGTCTGTGTATCTACCATATACAGTACCGCCCGCGAGTAAAGTACCATCCACTCGCGAGTACGAGTACTCGTTTTGGCTCGCTGCTCGCGATTCACTCGTTCTTAATGAGGCTTGTTAATCGCTACACTTGTTACTCGCCACTCGCGAGTAGGAAAACTTTTTACAAAATAATTATATGTTCCGTACATGAATTTTCTAAAACTGTTTGGAAAGTATGGGTGATTGTTTAGAATAATTAAAATTACTTCTGGAGTCAACATTTCAGTTTGCAAATTACAGTGTGTATCGTCTGATCGAAAAGTTAAAGCTGTCGTAGTGAATGCATGTATATATTTTCAGTCAAAATATATAATTGTAATCATAATATTCACTTAGATAGTCCAGGAACAATTTTCAAAATTTCTTTAACACTTTTTTTTTACCTATACTGTTGCTGTATTGCGTTATAAACACACGTGTAGAACACTTCGTTCAAACTGCATGCCGAACCGGTTAAAAGCGGCCATTAAGATCCATTAAAACTGGGCATGTTTGTGAAAGTGTCTAGACAGATGGCGCAATTTTAATTGATAACAATTTTAAATGATATCTACTGGGAATTCATATATTCAGAAAATTTCTGAATTTACTTATATGTACTAATAGAAGCAATATTTTCTAGATTTTGATATCTGTAATATATATATAATGGAATGTAATAAATCAGTAATTTCTGAATTTGACACTCTGTACTATATATATACACGATCGACAAAATTTCTGAACTTCACAACTTCAGAAAATTTGACACTCTGTATTATATATATACAAGCGATCGAGAAAATTTCTGAACTTGCAAACTTCAGAAAATTTGACACTCAGTATCATATATATACAAGCGATCGAGAAAATTTCTGAACTTCTAAACTTCAGAAAATTTGACTCTCTGTATTATATATATATACTAGATCGAGAAAATTTCTGAACTTGTAAACTTCAGAAAATTTGACACTCTCTATTATATATACACAAGCGATCGAGAAAATTTCTGAACTTGCAAACTTCAGAAAATTTGGCACTCTGTATTATATATATATACTAGATCGAGAAAATTTCTGAACTTGTAAACTTCAGAAAATTTGACACTCTCTATTATATATACACAAGCGATCGAGAAAATTTCTGAACTTGCAAACTTCAGAAAATTTGGCACTCTGTATTATATATATATACTAGATCGAGAAAATTTCTGAACTTGCAAACTTCAGAAAATTTGGCACTCTGTATTATATATATATACTAGATCGAGAAAATTTCTGAACTTACAAACTTCAGAAAATTTGACACTCTGTATTATATATATACAAGAGATCGACAAAATTTCTGAACTTGCCAACTTCAGAAAATTTGGCACTCTGTATTATATATATATACAAGCGATCGAGAAAATTTCTGAACTTACAAACTTCAGAAAATTTGACACTCTCTATTATATATGCATAATAACATAGCACAATAATGAAGTACAAACGTGTATATAGCTATTTCAATTAACCTTGTCGCTGAAACAAGCCTAAAGCCTAATCTTGAGAGCGAAAGTGGTCATGGGTTTTTAAAATTTCATGAGTTTTCAAGATTCCTAAACCGTAATTTGTGTTTTTGTTTCCACTGATGAACACTTGCAAATACACATTGAATGTTTTACACGCTTTGCACGCCTCATTCGCCTCGATAAAAGATATCCCACGATCCCTTTCGGTCTGACGATTAGGCTTTAGGCATTATAAATCAGCGACAAAGTTAATTGAATTAGCTATATATATAATACAGAGTTTAATATAAGACAGAGTTTGCAAGTTCAGAAATTTTCTCGATCGCTTGTATATATATAATACAGAGTGTCAAATTTTCTGAAGTTTGCAAGTTCAGAAATTTTCTCGATCGCTTGTATATATATAATACAGAGTGTCAAATTTTCTGAAGTTGTCAAGTTCAGAAATTTTCTCGATCTTGTATATATATATATATATATATATATACAGAGTGTCAAATTTTCTGAAGTTGTCAAGTTCAGAAATTTTGTCGATCTAGTATATATATATAATACAGAGTGTCAAATTTTCTGAAGTTGGCAAGTTCAGAAATTTTCTCGATCTTGTATATATATATATACAGAGTGTCAAATTTTCTGAAGTTGTCAAGTTCAGAAATTTTGTCGATCTAGTATATATATATATACAGAGTGTCAAATTTTCTGAAGTTGGCAAGTTCAGAAATTTTCTCGATCTTGTATATATATATATACAGTGTCAAATTTTCTGAAGTTGTCAAGTTCAGAAATTTTCTCGATCTTGTATATATATATATATATATATATACAGAGTGTCAAATTTTCTGAAGTTGTCAAGTTCAGAAATTTTGTCGATCTAGTATATATATATAATACAGAGTGTCAAATTTTCTGAAGTTGTCAAGTTCAGAAATTTTCTCGATCTTGTATATATATATATATATATATATACAGAGTGTCAAATTTTCTGAAGTTGTCAAGTTCAGAAATTTTGTCGATCTAGTATATATATATAATACAGAGTGTCAAATTTTCTGAAGTTGGCAAGTTCAGAAATTTTCTCGATCTTGTATATATATATATACAGAGTGTCAAATTTTCTGAAGTTGTCAAGTTCAGAAATTTTGTCGATCTAGTATATATATATAATACAGAGTGTCAAATTTTCTGAAGTTGGCAAGTTCAGAAATTTTCTCGATCTTGTATATATATATATACAGAGTGTCAAATTTTCTGAAGTTGTGAAGTTCAGAAATTTTGTCGATCGTGTATATATATAGTACAGAGTGTCAAATTCAGAAATTACTGATTTATTACATTCCATTATATATATATTACAGATATCAAAATCTAGAAAATATTGCTTCTATTAGTACATATAAGTAAATTCAGAAATTTTCTGAATTTGTAAAGCCCCATATCTACTTTATTTCTGTATTTAGTTTGAGAACGAAAAGAGCTACAACAATCATTTCTACTTTCGTAGAAACTGGTTCAAAACGGCTAAAACCGGTCGTACTTGTGAAAGCGTCTAGACAAATGGCACCGTTCAGTTGTCTTTTTATAACTTACTGTTTATACTCACAGTGATTCGGCAATTAGAATAACAATAACTATTTATTGCTCATGTTTTTATAAGAAACTACGGCACAGAATTCAAATCCTTTTATAAAACATTTATAAACTTTTATAAACACGGCACCGTACGTAAGTTCCAGTCGTAAAATCTATTTTATTATTGTGAAGTTTACGGTTATGTTACCGTTTTGTTATCGTATTTAGCGGCATTTGTCGATCTTACAATATGAAAAAATATAGTTTTAGCGTCTAAAGAGTCAAATGACTTTCATTTACAGGCTTTTTAAACGAAGTTTAAACTGTTTATACTGTATGTAACTCATTACACTCGCGAGCCTATACGAGCCCAAGAGACTCGTTCGTTCCGAGTGGGTAACTTTATTGACATTATGCATAACTCGCGAGTGACGCGCACACTCGCTACGCGTACTCGCGAGTGGATGGTACTTTACTCGCGGGCGGTACTGTAATCATTGCCTTTGTCTTTCTACTCAAATATCAACATGTGTCCTTGTCTCTTTTAATCTGTGGCCCAGGCTGTCTGTATATTAGTCTATCTACATGAATATGTTACCACCCATTTGTCTGTCTTTCTGCCTGTCTGTTTTCAGTTTTGTTCATTCAGTGTGTATAGTATATATATAGAGAGAGATTTTGTATTTTATTTATTTACAGTAAATATATTTGCCTTAACGGAAACCTTTCAGACTATTCAACTGACTTACTAAAACTAAAAAAAGAAGAAAAACAAACCTTACCTATACAACATGCACTGCGTTTGTGCTCTGCATGGGCATTGTCTAATTACCACTCTTTTTTCAAACTTTATCTTTGTGCTCCCAATATGTCAGCCTACCTAATTGATCTGTTTGTTAAGACGGAAAGAGTCGCTGCCATCAAAGCCATTATCAGATCGTGGGTTCATTTTGTTCACATTTGTAGGATGATTCTGGATTTACTGCAATACTTGACTAAAAATGTTGAAATTGGAAATATTGAAATTGAAAAAGAATTTCTAACTTTTAAAATCCATGTTTGTTGAGTGTTGTAAATATTGAATGTAGCGAGTGCTAGTTATCCTCATGGAGTAGTAATGATTGTAAAATTATTTTATGGAAACAAAATAGCAAATTGTCATTTCCCCCTAAATTTGTTTGAACTTGAGCAATATAATAAATGTTTTCAAACTTCTTATAACTTTAAATTTTTGTGTGATTTCATGTGTTTCGGTTATATTGCTTTAATAATCGTGCATTGGCTAATATTTAACAGTTAAGTTTGGCATTTGTAATTATAATAAGTCATTGCAGATTTCCAAAATCATCCTTTTTGTTCCATCTAATGTAAATTATTGTCTTAAACATGCATGATTTACATTACTTGGCTCATTTGTTGTATTGAAATTGTTGTTTTATTTATACACTTGCACCTCTGAACATATATTACTTCATACCTGTCATTCATACAAACAACCATCTATTGTTTATTGGAAATTATTGGAGACATTTTTGCAGTATAGACATTTTAGTACATGCTTTACTTTTTTGTTATGTTTTGTATAAGTTTATATTCTCACACCCAAATCCTGTAGTTACTCAAAATGGCTTGATACTAACCTGGAATTAAATATAACCACTTATTAGAATAAATTATCAGAGTTTGTCGGCATAGAACTTGAACAGTGCTTATTGAGGATTAGCTCGACAAGTTCAATCTGTTTAAAGATTGATTTTAAAGGAACTGTACAAACACCCAAAATGGTTGCATTTAACTCCAGGGAATTATCTACCCACTTTTGAGTAGCCAGATATTTGGCTGTTGGGAATGCACCCCACCCCCAATTTCCCCCGTACTAACTTTATCTATTTTTATTTCTCCCTTGCTCCTTTGATGGTGGTTCCTGTAAGCAGTTACCGTCCCACTTTGCCTGTAGCCTTCATTCAATCTGAGCTAGGTTTTACAGATGAAGACGAGTGTAGGAAGTTTCTGATGGAAGTAGGAGCAACTCTCACAGCACAAGGTTCCAAGGTGGATTGTAAAGTTGGGTTATCTGAAGTCTGAGGAAAAACAAGACCTTCCCTATTATGATGCAAGCATGAAATCAGATATATTAAGTCTAGCTGATTCCATATTTGCATTACGTCATTCACAAAATAATAATGAGAATTCTATATTTTCCCCTAAAGAATAGTAATAATAATTATAATTTTTCAAAATGATATTCTATATGTACATATTAGTGAACAAAAAACTATTTGTAAAGTAGATAATTAACTTGTTATTGTTCCTTTTTAAAGTCATTGTAAGTAGTATGGGTATGTAGATAGCTAGTAGCTGTAGTGTACATAAGTGTGGGTGTGCAAGCTTGTTAGAAACACCAAAAGCTGACCTGGAAAAGATATATGTGTCAGTCCTGAGCACACACAGACTGAAGTGAGTAACCAACCATCCAACATACCACAGAAGTTAAACTACAATCTACTACTGTATGTTAACTGTCTGGACACCCATACATCTACAGGGAGACCAGTTGTCTACTGTCTGGACACCCATACATCTACAGGGAGACCAGTTGTCTACTGTATGGACACCAAAACACCCAGGATAGTCACCTTATCATTGATGGACACCCACAACCACAAGGGTGGCCATTTAGTCTGCCTGAACACCCACACGTCAACAGGGTGCCCACCTTATCACTGTCTGGACACCCACACTCCAGGGTGGCCAGCTGTGTGGTTACTAAGTTAACAGATGAAGTTGTCAAGTTTCTTGCAGGATGAAGACTACCAAGTGGATGGTGAACCATATCAAGAATTATGTCAAGTGGTGTAAGATACAATATTGGTTTTTATAATAAAAAAACAAATGTGGATAGAATTGTTCTTTGTGTTTTTCTTTGTGTATTTGTGACATTTGCGAAACTGCAAAACTGCAGTTATGAATAAAAAAAACGAATACCATACCAAAAACAATGTGAAGCCACATCACCGCAAACCCTTACGCCCCCTCTGATATCAATTGAACACTCAAAGATAAAATCCGTATCTCCAAGCACCCATGGAATGTTCTGTTTATTATATAAACTCATGACAAATGAAATAGCAAAAGTTTTCTCAAGATATGCATCAAAAATTCTTAAAAATCTAGAATATGCAAAGAGTAACCATGGTAACGTTATTTTCACAATGTGGAATAAGTAAACATGTTATTTTCACAATGTGAACATGTCAATTTTTTGCACATGAGATTACCTGATATTTCACTGAAGTTTATATAGTAAAACATTTTCTCCAAATATATAAAATGTACAAAATTATAAAAATGTGCAATTATCTGCAACTGAATCCTTTTCTCGTGTCACTGAAATGAAAAGCAAAAACAACCCTCGTTTGTTCTGGAGCGGTGCAGCTATACTAGTTCGGGATGCCTGTGTCAAAAAGTATTTCCCAGAGATCATCGCGGTGCTCCCGTAGATACCAACAAACAAGATGGCGGAATGTTCGTATATCTGAAAGTCTAAAATCCACTGTTTTATGGAACTTTGACACCAGAAATGCTCAACAAAGAGTTTGAATTGTACATATTGTATTAACCATAAGATGATCATAGAATTAGGAGCATGGAAAGTAAGTATAATACGAATAAGTGTCATCAAAATGATATTCGTGATTAATTGTCAGACAAATATTGTAGTTGCTCTGTTTTTCTATATTCTCGGTGGCAAAATTGAATTTGATATTTGTCATTTTCTGGCGTCATATATCGATAAAGCAATAAAGGCAGGCTATACTCCATGCATTCACTTTTTTACTTAAGTAAATAAAACTGTAAAATGGGAGAATATTTTGACGACAAAGTTTATATACATAAGAGTTATTCACATTTTGGGAATAATAGATTCATCAATGCCACTTTTTAAAAATGCTATTTTTCAAATTAGAAGTCAAGTGTTATTTATTAAAAGCTAATGTTTTGTATTCTTTAGAATATTCTTCTGAGCCAGCTTCTAATAAATGGGACAAACACAAAAGCAAACAGTTTAAACCAGCCAAAGAGGTAATCTTTGTTTTATTGTAAACATACAATTGTGTATTCAGAGTGCGTGATATTTTCTCAAAACAAAGCCAAAAATGTTTATTTAATTGTAGTTTTTTTTGTATAGACTAATAGTTATACATACTGCTGGAATACAACATTGGATACAAAAGTGATAACTACACATACATTATTTATATATCTTAAGTGCTAGCTAGTGTTTGACTTTGTGTCTGCTTTTTCTATCTGGTTCATCTGAACCATTTATAATTAATCATCAGTGGCTAAAATTAATAATAATTTATTAGCAGCATGTAATAATATTCCAACTCTATTATTCATTGTAATACAGTTATATGTAACAGCTAGCTTTTTCTAATAATGTTGTGTGTTATATAAACAGCCACCATTAGGAGTAATTCCATCTAAAGACATTGTTTCAGCTGGGTATGAAGACTACCTTGTACTGCTACAGGAAAGGAATAGGTAAAACTCTTGTTGAAAGACTGCTATTTGTACCTAATACACCAATTTGTTCCGTGGAGGGTGGTGGGGTGGTACTCCCATATATTTACTATACGGGGATGATCCGCTGAACAGGGTATGGTTTTTCGAGCTTTCTGTCAATACATAAACAGGGTATGGTTTTTTGAGTTTTCTGTCATGAACAGGGTATATTTTTACCCCATTTCCCCATTTCCTTAGATTTTTTTGTCATAATCAGGTATATTAATTAGGTAATATGATGAGCAGCGCTGTCTTTCGGGAAATTCAGCACGTTTTTGCGGCATAAACAGGGTCCTAAACTGTCATAAACAGGGTCCCATTTTTATCCCTTGTCATAAACAGGGTATAAGAATTTGTTTTTTTTTCTGTCATAAACAGGGTAACCATTTTAGGATCCCAGCGGAACACCCCTACCCAAATCCTAGCATGGAACCCCCCCCCCCTGCCCCCCCCGGGAAGTTGTTATACAGTAATATATATATATATTTTTTTAGATTGTTGAAAAAACTGAAAGAAAAAGACAGTAAACAAATTGAACTAGAGAAAAAAGAGCAAGGGTTTTCTCTTTATGTTAATGGTGCTAATGCTGAGTTATCCAATGTACAACCTCCATCAACATCAAAGGGTAGAGCTCCATCTAGGCAAACTAAGACAGCAGGTGAATATTTATGAAGGAGATGATGATGATGGTGATGATACTAATGATGATTGTATAGTGATGATACTGATGATGATGCTGATGGTACCGATGATGATGGTGATGACGATGATGATCCTAATGATAATGATAATGATACTGGTGATTTTGATCATGATGATGGGGATGATTGTGATGATGATGATGATAATTGATACTGATGATGATACTAATGATGATGCTGATACTGATGATGGTCGAGGATACTAGGAATGAGCTTGACCAATTGGTTCCACTTGCTAGTTTATAAACATGTTGATGTTATTCTAGATGTGTACAGTCAAAGAAGGAGACAACTGGAATTTGAGCTACAGTGGCTTGAAAGAGAAGTAGGGTGAGTATATATACAACTGTCTTACTAATTGGGGAAACTCACATGATGATAATTGTGGAGGGAGGGCAACCAGATAATTTGGAGAAAAACCCTTGTAACAACAGAAAGAATGACACATCAAACAACATCCATGACACATCCATGTGGTCAAGGTTCAAGTGATGACCATATAAATTATGCCATAGTGAATTGAAAGTCTTTGTTTTGTAATCTTCAGTGAAGTCAGAGCCAAAACTGCTCCTATTCCAGACCAATTACCTCGTAAAGAATGGCAGCCTGTAAGTTGCATTATATTATTTTTGTAAATTGTTGTAAATTTGAATCAAAAAAATAGATAATAAATAGATAAATAAAATATATTATTATTATTTTTTGTTTTTTTGTTTTTTGTTATTGTATAAACATTTAAGATATCTACCTTTTAATACTATTTTCCACTTTTCAGGATTTTATCCAAATAAAAACAAATAAAGGATCTAAACTCAAAGTCAAAGCTCCAGGTAACAACTCATAAGCACACAATGTTTACAGTCACATACTAAATCTTAACATTATTTAACTTACAAGCTGAAATGCTTTTTATCTCATTAAAAATAAATGGAAACTAGCGAGTAAACTAGTATAGGCTGCTTCGGTGTTTGATATAAATGATAGGTAATAGAATGAAAGAGCTTTTGCCCATCGTCGGAGTAAAAAGCTCTTTTTACTCCGACGAAGGGCTAAAGCTCGAAACGTCAGTAAAGTTAAGTCAACAGTTTTTACGGTGTTACAAATTTCATTCTATTACCTAGATCATATATATCTCATTGATGTAATGATAATTATGGCCATGGATATTATTGTCATCATTGTGATCATTATCATCAGTATTGCTGTGGTCATTCTTAATGTTATCACCTAGCTACTATACAAATTTATTATATAACATATAGTGGTATACCGAGTGATATCAACTAGATAAAAAGCCTATCCTAGTCATGAAGATATTATTGATATCACACATGTGTGATATCACTCTCAACCAATCAACTTTCAGTATTTTCGCGCGCTGTCACAATCTCTCTCAAATATTAATATTAATACTAATCATGAATATTTAAATTTACTACAAATTTGTAGAAACCTAGCTTATTTATAAGCTTAACAGATAAACTTTTTTCATCGCTGACGATTTGTCAATAACAATTGCAAGTTGTAACGAAACCATTGTTTGGTTATAAAATATTTGTTTTATTTGTTTCAATCTGTTATATAATAAACAGAACATTACATGAGCGCTCGGAGATATGAATTTTATCTTTTCGTGTTGAAAAGATATCCCACTCGTTCGCTGCGCTCACTCGTGGGATATCTTATCAACACTCGAAGATAAAATTCATATCTCCGCGCGCCCATGTAATATCCTCTCTATAATATATACATGTACTTAATATATATCTTCTATATCATAATAACAATTATCATCATCATCATTACTACCACCACCACCACCACGACCAACAGCATTGATTGTTGATTGTTATCACTGAAACCTTCTTAATCGTCATCATTAGTATTTTATAATAATATTTTTGTATTTTTATTTTATTACTAGTAGGTGTATTTATATTTTTATGTTTTTATTTAGGTGCCTTGTCTGGCTATTACAGTGAAGACTTTGAAGCAATGGAAGTCGGTGGTGATGATGTTATGGATAGTTTCCTGAACTCATCAGAAGAAATAGCTTTTGAAGACAATAGCGATGATGAAGAAGATGAACTAACTCTTAGTATAAATGATGTAGAGGTACCATTAATTACAGATAACTTAATTTTGTGCATAAAAATGCTTATTTAAATTTCATGTTTTTTGTTAGACATTGCGCAAATCTCTAGAGGCAGACCATAGTATTCAAGAAAGTATCAAAGCTGCTCAAGAGGTAGAGTGATTTAATGGTGATGGTGGTGATGATAATGATGATTATGATGAATATATATTATGATGATGATGATGGTTAGGTAGTTAAGGTGATGATGGTGGTGATGATAATGATGATTATGATGAATATATATTATTATGATGATGATGATGGTTAGGTAGTTAAGGTGATGATGGTGGTGATGATAATGATGATTATGATGAATATATATTATGATGATGATGATGGTTAGGTAGTTAAGGTGATGATGGTGGTGATGATAATGATGATTATGATGAATATATATTATGATGATGATGATGGTTAGGTAGTTAAGGTGATGATGGTGGTGATGATAATGATGATTATGATGAATATATATTATTATGATGATGATGATGGTTAGGTAGTTAAGGTGATGATGGTGGTGATGATAATGATGATTATGATGAATATATATTATGATGATGATGATGGTTAGGTAGTTAAGGTGATGATGGTTGTGATGATAATGATGATAATGATGAATATATATTATGATGATGATGATGGTGATTATGATGATGATGTTGGATATATATTATGATGATGAAGGTTAAATAGATGATGATGGTGGTAGTGATGATTAGAGTGATGATGGTGATGATCATCATGATCATTGGTCTTGGTGATGGTTACGATAACGTTGATGTTGATGATGAGTCAACTGTAATAATGATTTTAATGATGATGGTGATAATGCTGGTAATGATGTTGATGATTCATTGTTGTTCTAATATATCATAGACTTTAAGATATAAATAATTATCATGAAAAAATGATGATGGTGCAGCAATGATGATGGTGATATGTTAATGTTGGTGATAATTATAATAAAGATGATGGCAGTTGTGTTATTTATTTCTTATTGTTTTGTCTTACCAACACTGCAACATTCACTTTCAGAGAATAAGACTTGAAGAGGAAACTGGAAAAGAACCAGATGACAATGATGTAGAAGATGAAATAGAGGAAGAACTAGAAGGAGCAAGTAACAGCTTAAACCTTGCAGAACTTGACAGACTCCCTCAATTAACACCAACTAGCAAATCTATTGAAATAAAACAAAAACCTACAAGAAATGTTAATAAACAGAGCATAAGTTTTGAGATCCCAATGCATGATCAACCAGTAGAGAAGGATGTTACTCCTATTTTGAAAGAGAAGACTTTTGTGAAGGAGTCTTTTATGAAGGAGTCCACACCAAAGGAAAAACCTTCAACTAGTGATGAGGATTTAGTGGTTCTAAGCTTCTCAACTAATTCAAGTAAGAGTCATGGAAGAGTATAGTTTGCATTTTATTAATGAAAACAAGGATTTTGATTAACTATTTCTTTAATATAGCATTAGTTAGAATTTTCTTTCTTTCATGTATTATTAAAGTTTATAAATATGACATTTCGACTGCATCGAAAGTAATAATTGAAATTGTTTGGATGTTCTCTTTCAGAAAATAAGAAGGAAAGAGTCCTGTCAAGTACAAGGTAAAATGTCTAATTAAATATAATTAATCCATCAATTATAATCCATCAAAGATAAGACTGAACTTATGTATCTCTACTCCAAACACTGTGCAAGTTGTTGTGAGTTAAGGTACGGAAATACGAGCAACAAAAACATACAACTCGTCTTGCAATATAGGAACAAATCTCTTTGTAGCAAGCTGAGTCATGTGACCGCTAGTAACCGATCACATGCCCCTGAAGGGCCCCGGAAGTCATTTAGAACCTAACTTGCTGCAAGACAAGTTTGCTTTGGAGTGGTAAGACTCGCAACATCTGGAGCTTTTGTTGCAAAAAGTAGAACTCTCTTCTACTTTATGCAACATACTCACTCAACTTGCAACAGATCGATTTGTTGCATGACAAGTTGTGTTCGTGGGTATTTGAAAGAGCAAAATGGCATCACAACTTGCAACACAACAATGTTACCATACTTTAACTTTTGCAAGTTGCTGTTGTGAATTACTGTTGCGAGTTGCTGTTGTGAGTTTCAAGTTGCTGTTATGAGTTGCAGTTGCGAGATTATGTTGCAAACTGCTGTTGCGAGTTGCAAATTGCTGTTGCAAGATGCTGTTGCAAGTTGCTGCTGCCAGTTGCTAATTTCTGTTGCAAATTGTTGTTGCGAGTTGCTGTTGTGAGATGTTGTTGCGAGTTTCTGTTGCAAGTTGCTGTTGTGAGTTGCTGTTGCAAGATGCAATTTGCTGTCGCGAGTTGCTGTTGAGAGATGCTGTTGCGAGATGCTGTTGCGAGTTGCAAATTGCTGACATTGCAAAATAGTGTTGCTGGTGCAAGTTGGAAATTGCTTGTGCGATTTGCAGTTGCAAGTTGCAAATTGCTGTGCAAACAGCTAGGCCACCCTTGATAAAATATAATGTCAGAAAAATTGTTTTAGTGTTTTGGTAGGGAGTCCAACTGAATTTTAAATAATTGCTCATATAAGTTAATGCTATTTGTTTGTTAATATATTTTTTGTATTATATTTATGATTATGTATTAATTACTTAATGTTTTGAATGTTCAAGGAGGAAAGAAGATGCAGACAACATTCTTGCTTCATCTACACCCAGAAAAGGACAAAATGCCAAGTAAGAAGGCTGTTCATAGCTAAAATCCTTGCTCTGTGAGAGGATCAATTGATTATTTGTCATTTCTGGTCTATTGTGAATTCAAGTCATTGATTAGATTAATATAATCTAGTCACCAAACTAATATTGATGGATCAAAAATTTGTTTGCTTGATGTGATGCAAAGATTCCCACTATAAATAACACTAAGAGTTTTCACGGATCTGCTAACAACTTTAAACACAACAGCGTTTTTCTAAATATAATTAACACTGGCCAAAATGACTATGGAGGTGAAAAAACCACTATGGAGAGTGTGAGTTTACCCGAAAGGTTAAACTTTACCGCTACTCTCAACCAATCACAGTCGAGTATTTTAAGCTGGTACTCGACACGGTAAACTTTGCTCGTCAACAACCAATCACAACGAAATCAACTAGTAAACTTTAATTCTTCCAGTAAACTTTACTGTCTGGGTAAAACATATGTTCGTGAAATATCAAAGAATCGTTAAAATCGAAAAGAAAGAGTGTTCTGGCTGTGTTGATAGTAAAGAACTAAAACGAAATTGGTACTTTATTCGATGTATATTGCAATCCACTGCGATTTCTGCTGACTTCAGTCGGTCACGCAACATTCCGGAACCGCGCTTTTTTGTATGAAATATTCTTAGGCTCATCTTGTTTTTTTGTATTTTTCGTTTTTTTATATACTGCCATATGTTCGTGAGTTTTCTATTAATTCGCGCATTAAGTAAAACTATTTCCACGTGAAAATGTTCTATTCGTTTTTTTGTGCAAACTAGAGATAAATTTATCACTGTGTACGGGTAGATTTCGAACTTTTAGTTGTCACGCGACAATCAAGACGACCAGCCAAATGAAACCGTTCGGGACAGTTCAGATTAATAGTTCTGATCATTGTTCTTTGCACGTTACTAAATACTGCCAACACGTACATCAACGATGTAATGTAATTTTAGAACGAAAGGCTATTTATTTTTGTTGTCAAACTCAATCTTTTCGAGCTACAAGCACTTTTCATTGTTGTTCATCGCTACGTGACCTACGTTTCTTCGCGTACATTGTACATATCTTAACGTAACTTTAGACACTGGTCATCGTGAAAAATGCTTTGAAATTATCGCATTAATCTTACAGCAACTTATTCAAAAGTTTTTTGACACTCATGTAGCGGGTTTAGAAAGTCTTATTCTGATCATTATAATCAAAACTCTATGAATAATTGTAACAAGGAGGCTAAACTCGAAAGCAATAATAATTATTGTAAAAAATTATTTTATTTTCTTATGCTAGCTGTTAGTGAATATTTATCTTTACATTTGCTATTTACGAACGTATTTCAGTATTTAATACGGTACGGAGGGCTTTCTCAATACGCATTCGTTTGCAACTGTTCTGGAATCTTTCCGACTCTAATCTGACAGATCTGTCATGTACTAATGAGTAAACTTTACTCGTCTCAGCCAATTGGAGTTGTAAACACAAGTAAATTTTACTTGTCGGGGCTTTTGAAAAGATCGTTTTGCGAGGCAAACTGAATTTTTATGGTTGACTTGAAGAAGTTTGCACTTCAATGAAACGAGCACACTACATGACAAAACAAGCGCAAACTCGAAACTTTTAATCGTCGGGACGCAAATATTAATTTCGTTCTGATAGCGCTTTTGTGCATGAAATATATTTCTACGTTATTTTTGTGTTTCTTTTTTATTGACTTTATTCTATCAAAAAAAAACATTTTAATATTGCAATGCTAATCCTATTTTAGTCATCTTTGATTCGCAAATCTATTTTTGGGTCTACTAAAAGTGTTTTGAGATCGAACCTAGTACATCTGTAGTGAATTCATGTCGCAATCATTATGTTTAAGTTTTTTCTACCAAATATTTCCAATTAAAGAATTGTTAAAAGCGAGCCAGTATTTTTAATAACTATTGTCTGGCTCACTTCATAAATTTGCGAAATGTACAAACGTATAAATTAACATACTGTGGAGTAAAACTGTTATGATGTTATCGTTTTGCTAGAAAATTAGAGAAATCTCCTTTGCTTCGCAGATGTCAAATAACCATGAAAGTTCAGAATACTCGTATCTCAAAACATTTGTTTAACAAAAAATTTCTATATTCTGTTGTTTGCAAAGATTTATCTGATTGCATACAAATTCGTCTTCTAGTATGGTACGCCTTGCCGCTTCATCGTACATTCGTTTTATCTGATCACGCGTTGAAACCTTGCAACTGTTCTGGAATCTTTCCGACTCTAAATCTGACAGATGTCAGGTACTAACGAGTAAAATGTCTCAACCAATCGGAACTGTAAACACAAGTAAATTTTACTTGTCGGGGCTTTTGTAAAGATCGTTTTGCGAGGCAAACTGAATTTTAGTTGACTTGAAGACGTTTGCACTTCAATGAAATGAGCACACTACATGACAAAACAAGCGCAAACTCGAAACTTTTAATCGTCGGGACGCAAATATTGCTTTCGTTCTGATAGCGCTTTTGGACCTTTTGTGCATAAAATATATTTCCACGCCGGAGAGATATTTTTGTGTTTCTTATTTTATACTGGATTGCATTTTAACATTGCAATGCTAAACCTATTTTAGTGACTGGCTTTGATTTGCATGTGAATGTATTTTAAGGTCTAATAAATTGTTTTGAAATCGAACCTTGTTTGCAGTGAAGTTATGTCGCAATCTATTCACAACATTTAGTAGTATTATGTTTCAGTTTTTTCTTCCAAACATTTTCAATAAAAGATTTGTTAAAAGCGAGTATTTTTAATAACTGTTGTTTGGCTATAATACTAAATGTTGTGAATAGATTGCGACATGACTTCACTGCAAACAAGGTTCGATTTCAAAACAATTTATTAGACCTTAAAATACATTCACATGCAAATCAAAGCCAGTCACTAAAATAGGTTTAGCATTGCAATGTTAAAATGCAATCCAGTATAAAATAAGAAACACAAAAATATCTCTCCGGCGTGGAAATATATTTTATGCACAAAAGGTCCAAAAGCGCTATCAGAACGAAAGCAATATTTGCGTCCCGACGATTAAAAGTTTCGAGTTTGCGCTTGTTTTGTCATGTAGTGTGCTCATTTCATTGAAGTGCAAACGTCTTCAAGTCAACTAAAATTCAGTTTGCCTCGCAAAACGATCTTTACAAAAGCCCCGACAAGTAAAATTTACTTGTGTTTACAGTTCCGATTGGTTGAGACATTTTACTCGTTAGTACCTGACATCTGTCAGATTTAGAGTCGGAAAGATTCCAGAACAGTTGCAAGGTTTCAACGCGTGATCAGATAAAACGAATGTACGATGAAGCGGCAAGGCGTACCACACTAGAAGACGAATTTGTATGCAATCAGATAAATATTTGCAAACAACAGAATATAGAAAATGTTTGTTAAACAAATGTTTTGAAATACGAGTATTCTGAACTTTCATGGTTATTTGACATCTGCGAAGCAAAGGAGATTTCTCTAATTTTCTAGCAAAACGATAACATCATAACAGTTTTACTCCACAGTATGTTAATTTATACGTTTGTACATTTCGTAATTTATGAAGTGAGCCAGACAATAGTTATTAAAAATACTGGCTCGCTTTTAACAATTCTTTGATTGGAAATATTTGGTAGAAAAAACTTAAACATAATGATTGCGACATGAATTCACTACAGATGTACTAGGTTCGATCTCAAAACACTTTTAGTAGACCTAAAAATAGATTTGCAAATCAAAGATGACTAAAGTAGAATTAGCATTGCAATATTAAAATGTTTTTTTTTTTTTGATAGAATAAAGTCAATAAAAAAGAAACACAAAAATAACGTAGAAATATATTTCATGCACAAAAGCGCTATCAGAACGAAATTAATATTTGCGTCCCGACGATTAAAAGTTTCGAGTTTGCGCTTGTTTTGTCATGTAGTGTGCTCGTTTCATTGAAGTGCAAACTTCTTCAAGTCAACCATAAAAATTCAGTTTGCCTCGCAAAACGATCTTTTCAAAAGCCCCGACAAGTAAAATTTACTTGTGTTTACAACTCCAATTGGCTGAGACGAGTAAAGTTTACTCATTAGTACATGACAGATCTGTCAGATTAGAGTCGGAAAGATTCCAGAACAGTTGCAAACGAATGCGTATTGAGAAAGCCCTCCGTACCGTATTAAATACTGAAATACGTTCGTAAATAGCAAATGTAAAGATAAATATTCACTAACAGCTAGCATAAGAAAATAAAATAATTTTTTACAATAATTATTATTGCTTTCGAGTTTAGCCTCCTTGTTACAATTATTCATAGAGTTTTGATTATAATGATCAGAATAAGACTTTCTAAACCCGCTACATGAGTGTCAAAAAACTTTTGAATAAGTTGCTGTAAGATTAATGCGATAATTTCAAAGCATTTTTCACGATGACCAGTGTCTAAAGTTACGTTAAGATATGTACAATGTACGCGAAGAAACGTAGGTCACGTAGCGATGAACAACAATGAAAAGTGCTTGTAGCTCGAAAAGATTGAGTTTGACAACAAAAATAAATAGCCTTTCGTTCTAAAATTACATTACATCGTTGATGTACGTGTTGGCAGTATTTAGTAACGTGCAAAGAACAATGATCAGAACTATTAATCTGAACTGTCCCGAACGGTTTCATTTGGCTGGTCGTCTTGATTGTCGCGTGACAACTAAAAGTTCGAAATCTACCCGTACACAGTGATAAATTTATCTCTAGTTTGCACAAAAAAACGAATAGAACATTTTCACGTGGAAATAGTTTTACTTAATGCGCGAATTAATAGAAAACTCACGAACATATGGCAGTATATAAAAAAACGAAAAATACAAAAAAACAAGATGAGCCTAAGAATATTTCATACAAAAAAGCGCGGTTCCGGAATGTTGCGTGACCGACTGAAGACAGCAGAAATCGCAGTGGATTGCAATATACATCGAATAAAGTACCAATTTCGTTTTAGTTCTTTACTATCAACACAGCCAGAACACTCTTTCTTTTCGATTTTAACGATTCTTTGATATTTCACGAACATATGTTTTACCCAGACAGTAAAGTTTACTGGAAGAATTAAAGTTTACTTGTTGATTTCGTTGTGATTGGTTGTTGACGAGCAAAGTTTACCGTGTCGAGTACCAGCTTAAAATACTCGACTGTGATTGGTTGAGAGTAGCGGTAAAGTTTAACCTTTCGGGTAAACTCACACTCTCCATAGTGGTTTTTTCACCTCCATAGTCATTTTGGCCAGTGTTAATTGTAATTGTCTCTTAAACAGGTTCCCATTTAAATCTGTACTTATGCAAATTGTGTTGATGTGTGCTAAACACACAGATCAACCAATCAGAATATTATTTCTAAAGTGAACTTCTATGATTGGTTGATCTGTGTGTTTAGCACACATCAAAAAAATTTGCATAAGTACAGATTTAAATGGGAACATGTTCTTACAACATTGTTTTTAGACAACCTGAACCTACCCCTTTACAGTCTAAAGATAACCAAGTGGAGCTCAAGTCTTGTAAGTTGTTTTGTTTGTTTGATTATCAGAGACAGACATTGATATTGACAGTGTTACATAATGTACATTATTATATAAACTTCAGTAAAAGAATATCAGGTGATCTCCCGCACGAAAAAGTGATATCTTCATATTGTGAAAATAACGTTATTTCACATGATTGTGAAATAACACGTTACCATCTATTTGTTAAGATTTTTACAAATTTTTGATGCATATCTTGGTAAAACTTTTGCTATTTCATTTGTCATGAGTATAATAATATAATTATATAATAAACAGAACATTAAATTAAAACTTCAAACAGTACTCTTAATTTATGTTTTCATTCACTACAGCTCAAAAGACAAGAACAAGGGCATTATCTAGTACATCAACAAGAAATAAATCAAATAAACAAACTACTGAAGACAATAATGCAGATGAGATCTTCAAAGCAATGGCTCTTGAAAACCAAAATATAGGTAAAGAAATATATTTTAGTAAACTTTGTCACATATAGAGGGTATTACATGGGCGCGTGGAGATACAGATTTTATCTTCGAGTGTTGAAATGATCTCTCACAAGTGAGCGCAGTGATTTGTTTAATTATCCAATTATAGATCAATTATCTTTTGTGTTTCAGAGGTATCAAGTGGAAGCCGTACTGCTCCAGAAAATAGAACAGTATGTGACTGATTTTACTTTGTAGGCTGAAGTTATCTATTATCAGTGACAAAAGAATCATTCATTAAAACCTATTGTTTGTATATTTACTAGCTACAATGCTAACTTTCTTTCTAACTAACCCTCTCTTCTCAGCATATACAACTTCTTTTATTATTTTACAGCAAAAATCGCTGCATCGTGACTAGCAAATTGTGAATTTCAATTTGATTTTGATTTTTTTCTGATCCATCAATCAGCTGGATGTGGAGCTTAAATCAATTTAACCAATGACTTTACGAGTTAACATACAAGCCCTGTCTCTCAACTGATTGACGGATCAGAAAACCCTAAAATCAAATTAGAATTCACAAGGTTTTTGCTGTAACAATTTGTATTTTGTTAAGTACTTGTTTAAATTTTGTTGTGTTTTAGGTTGATTCTACTGAGGCTGAAGGAGAACCACAAAGGCCAGCATCAATAGCATCAACAAAAGAGAACACTATTTCACGAGTAACTCAGAAAGTTAGGAGTATGGATCCAAGGTAAAAGTCTCATTATAGTTCTTACAATATGAATATTGTATAAAGAACACAATTGCTTGCATATTATTTTGCAATTAAACTTTTATTCATCCATTCATTCAGTTCACCCACCCATTCACTGTATATTTTCATTTTTTATTTCATCCATTTATTCATCCATTTCTCCATCCATCTATTTTCCCTTCCATCCATTTGTCTATCCATCCTTATATCCATCCTTATATCCATCCATCCATTCATTCATTTATTTGCATTTCTCACTTTCATTCACTAATTAATAATTAAGTAATTCATCAATTCAGATCTGTTCATTATTTTATTCAGACATCCACCTGTCAGTGATCAAAAATCCTACTAATTCCTTTCCATGCATTTTCATCACAATGCTATAAAAATACTCTTATAATCAAAAACATATTTTTACAAAAATGATCAAGTCATGATGCTATTTCTTTCATGTTTTATTAGACAACAACAGCACTTGATATCCTTACTATCAAAACTGGAGCTTAAAGCCCCTCCATTCAAAGCCTCTGGACCAATGACGACAACTGGTAGAGGATCTCCTATGAAGGCTACAGTAGATTACTCTAGTGCACAACAAAGTCTTAACTCAAATTCTAGTGTGGCAACAAGTGTGGTATGTATTTATCTTTTTTAGGATAAATATGCAGGTGATAAAGAAAATAATGCACACTTATTGGTTTGAGAATTTCTGTGTATTTTTCCATAATGAACTTCTAGCGTTTCACATGCTTTTTGCAATGAAAAGTAAATGGGTTTTACTGGTTATTTTAAACATTATCACCTGTGCATTTAAATTTTATATTAAAACAATATTGTTCTCCAGCTAGATGAGCATGATCAAATATTTATAACCCCAACTTTGTCTTGGTTATTATTCCACAATATTCACATCACTTTCACTGAATAATTGTTCATTAGCTCTAACCAGAAATGTTTTTTGAATACGAAGAAAGAGAGACTCCAGTCAGAATATGGAATTGATTTTCAAATTTTTAAACCAGTGTGAATACAAGGAAATAAGTTATTCATCGTGGAATGTGAAATTAAAAGGATACTTCATCAATTGTCTCACGATTGAGGTCATTGGTAGAAATACCGCGACGTTTCGACTGCAATCTGCTAGTCTTCATCAGGCGATGGTGTAGACTGGATGATGGTTGTCTTATATACTTTTCGTCGGATTATCGGCGCTGTGATTGGCTGACGCTTGATGTCCCAGCATGCTTCTTGATTGTTGGCATCCACGCTTCTGGTAGATCGATGCCGCAATCCCTATTGATGTTGTTAGGGTGTAGTCGGATCTGAATGGCTTCCTTGAATACTTTAAAACATTTAAATCACAATTATGGTAGTTTGTGCTGCTTGTGGTCATTTATTTGTTTGTTTGTTTGTTTGTTTGTTTGTTTGTTTGTTTGTTTGTTTGTTTGTTTGTTTGTTTGTTTGTTTGTTTGTTTGTTTGTTTGTTTGTGTGTTTGTTTTTGTTTTGTTTGTTTGTTTGTTTGTTTGTTTGTTTGTTTGTTTGTTTGTTTGTTTGTTTGTGTGTTTGTTTTTGTTTGTTTTTGTTTTGTTTGTTTGTTTGTTTGTTTGTTTGTTTGTTTGTTTGTTTGTTTGTTTGTTTGTTTGTTTGTTTGTTTGTTTATTTATTTTCTATGTCCCAGATATCATCCCAAGGAGTACATTCAGTGGATTCATCTTATGTTGGTCTACAATATGATGGTATTGTAGATGTCAACATAGAGATTCAATCAAACTGGGGACATCCCAACACTCTTGGTATTACTGAGGTATGTACTAAATTTATCAGTCAGTCATTTAGTAGATTTGTCATTCAATCAATTGTTCAATCAATTACTTTGTATGTGTGTAAGGTAATTTCTCAGTCAGTAAATCAAGGATCAATCAGTCAATCAATTAATCAATCAGTCAATCAATAACCAATCATTCAATTAATCAATCAATCAACCATCCAATCAATCAATCAGTCAATCAATAACCAATCATTCAATTAATCAATCAATCAACCATCCAATCAATCAATCAATCAGTCAATCAATAACCAATCATTCAATTAATCAATCAATCAACCATCCAATCAATCAATCAATCAGTCAATCAATAACCAATCATTCAATTAATCAATCAATCAACCATCCAATCAATCAATCAATCAATCATTCAACCATCAAATCAACCATTCAACAATCCATTCAATCATTTAATCAACCATCCAATCAATCAATCAATCAATCAATCATTCAACCATCCAATCAATCAAATAACCATCCAATCAATCATTCAACCATCCAATCAATCAATTAACCAATCAATCAATCAATCAATCAATCAATCAATCAATCAATCAACCATTCAAGCAATCAATCAATCAATCAATTAACCATCCATACAATCAGTCAGTCAGTCAGTGAATCATCCTCCCAATCAATCGGTCAATAAATATATTTGAGGAAATTAAAAAGTTCAACGCTCTATTGCTTTTTTCAGGTTCAGTTCTTCAGTGATGATGGTAATCCTGTTAAGTACACTGCCAATGATTTTTCAGTGTCAGGGTATTTTGGAGACCAAGGAATGGTGGCAAACATTGCAAATACTAAAACAAAGGTTTGATGCAGATTACTATATATAATTGAGGATGTAACCATGGTGATGATGATAGTGGTGATGGTACTAGTCAGATAATAATTATTGATGGTGACACTATTGTTTTATAAGCTGATTATGAACATAATTATGATCCTGATGATAATTATGATGATGATAAAGTTGATGATGATGAAGTTGATGATGGTGATTATGAATATAATCCTTATAATCATGATGATAATGGTAAAAGTAATGATGATAATGGTAATGATCCTCCTGACAATAATGGTAAGGACCAGGTGCCAGTTGTGCGAAGCCTAGTGGATAAAGTTATTCACTAGGTAAGAGTTATCCAGTGTATATAATTTGTATAGGTTTTATCCGTTGGATAGGGATTTATCTGTTGGATAGCACTACTAGCTTTGTACAACTGGCCGCAGATGAATATAGATGATGACAGCAATGAATAGTAAGAATGATTAATTATACTTAATCTAGTTGTAATTGTGTTTAATGCTAACGTAGCCTTTTCTTCACCTTCACAGACCAACAAGCCTAGATACATGTGGTGCTGTCAGTTCATCCCTGGTTCTCCGGTAGAAATAATGTTCCACCTCCCAGTAAACCAACAGAGCATTTCTAAGATAGTCATATGGAACTTTAATGGTGGAGTCAGGGTAACGTTTACTTTTCTAATTCACTTTTATTAAGCAACACAGCTTACCTTAAGGTGGGAGTTATGAAGTGACTTTTTTAGTTTTAATTCAAATAAGTTTCTTAAGTCAAAGAATGTCAGAAAAGTTATGTTGATAGACTGTCATGAACGTACAGTATGCAAGATATCAAACATTTAGGTTCCTATACACTTAGCTATTTTCCCTGAATTTGCAGTTGAAATACACTAAGACAAAGAAGCTGATGCTGAAAGTTTTGTGAAAACTACAACAATTAACCCAACTCAAAATTTCATTGAATGAATATAGTCATATGTATAATAATTATCATTTATTTCTTCTAGGACCTGAATATGGGTATAAAAGATGTGAGAATATTTGTTGGAGGAATACTTATGTGGAAAGGAGCTATTGAAAAGGTATTTGAATAAACTGGTTATTATTATAGTAAACTTATATTTAAGGTGTTTTTCCTCTTTTAATTTACTTAGGAAAACCCACAAACTTTTTTGTGTATATGCTGGCAAGGAATTTGTATTTCCTTGGTTTTAATTTTTAACATTTATAAACATACGAAGCTTTCAGCTGATTCAGCTATCTTTGGGGCAGATACATATATGACAGTTAGCTATAGAGGGGCCAACAGAGAATGCTACATTAGCTTAATGCCTTGCATTAAAAGTATTATCATAATATGACCCATATTTTGCCCGGCAAACGCTCTTAAAAAAACCTTTGGAAAAAGTCATGTGATGGGGCCCGTATGGCTTTTTTCAGCTGGTCCGTACAAACACGTTACTACGGACCAGGTACTCGAAACATCACAACAAAAATGGCCTTTAAATTAAAAAGAGTGGGTCATATGATAAAAAACTTATTGACTGAGTTAGGTCGGGTCGTACGGGAAAATATTTGGCTCTTGGTCATCATGACCGCAAGCCAAATATTTTCCTGTACGGCCCTCCCACTCAGTCAATAAGTACTTAATATGTTTAAAACAATGCAGACAAAAGCATCAAGGAAAAAACATATTACAACCTTATTGTGTACATAGTACATCTTCTTTTTCTCAAAATTTGACTCCTAGGAACATAATTTCTATTTATTTATGGTTGCAGGGTTGTGGTAACCAAGTGTTTGATTACAGTACAATAATCAACTTGAATGAACCAAACAACAGTTTATCACCCAAATTATCAGTACAACCACCAGTCCGCAGTGAGACAGTAGTTCTAAAGAAATCTTGTGATGAGACACAACAAAGTATTGGAGAAATGCCAGTCGTTGATAAGAAAACAGTAGAACATGATTTGAAATTGTCAAGGTAATATATGGTTGAGTGTGAGTGTAGCCAGACTTTGAAATATCGATAATTTAATGTGATTATCATTGTATAGGAATATATTCAATATCCTTGGTTCAGCATTATCATCATTATCATTAATTTTGTCATCATTATTGATATCATCATATTTATCATCTGACATCATGCAGTTGTTATTAAAATAGTCCTTTTTACGAACCTCGACTTGAAACTATTATTCTTGGTCACTGAGCGGAACTGTGAAAAAGACTATTATCATGATTAGTTATCATGACCATCGTTATTATCCCTAAATAAATTATAAATTGTTTGACAGCATAATGCCAGGTTTTTTACTGCGGTTTTCGACTTTCTGCGAACTCAGACATTGAAACGGTTAGTTGTGAAATACGTATTTAGCTGCCGTCAATCAGGACTTAAAAGGTACAGACTAATTAGTTTTGATTGACGGCAGCTAAAAACGTGTTTCACAACAAAATGTTGGAATGTCTGAGTTCGCAGAAAGTGGAAAGCCGCAGTAATAGCAGTTCATGAAAGGATTGCTTTCCCTACTGTTTCTAAAAGTAAGTACTTTATATTGCTTCTAGGTCAAAGGATCTTTCCATTCCTTCTTCAAGCTCCAAACAAAAGGCTACAAGTTCTTCTCCAACACCAGGCTCTTCGTTTATGTCAAGAACACCAGAAAACAAAGGGTAAGCTTTGCAATATTATTAATGATATAATTATATATAAATGTCTTGATTGATGATGATGATAATTGATGGTGGTGATAAGGATGATGATGATGATAATGATCATGATAATGGTGGTAATGATGATGATGATGACTGTAACAATGATGATGGTGGTGGTGGTGTTGTTAATGATAATGGTGATGACGATGATAATTGTGACGATGATGTTGGTGATAGTGTTGATGATGATGATGATGAAAATGGTGATGATGAAGAAGGAGGGCAATAGTTAGAAGATAACTGATTTGGTAATCAATCATTTCAGACATGCAAGTCTTGCTGGATCTCTTTCAAAGAAGCTGGTTAACCAAGCGGAAGGGAGACTAGTTACACGGCAAGTATCATTAAATTTATAATAAACTAGACGCTCTAGGAGCGTGAAGTAGGGCTAGTGATAGAATCAACACAGGCCGGCTAAACAATTCTACTTTGGGCTTCCTGTGTTCGTTCGCAAAGCTTCATGGGGCCTATACGCGACATGACAGATAGATACATTGACTAAAAGGTAAACCTAGAGTCGGGCCCTCTAGCCCGACTAATGATATATTTGACACAAATAGGATTTTTATGTTTCATGCTGATTGACTAGTATTAATGTATTATTAATAATAATTATTGTGAATTATTAGGAGATTTTAAATGTTTTTTTTTATTAATAGTTATTATGTAGTTAATTTTTTCGTAATAATTATGCATGTGGAATTTATATTTTTATTTGCATGTTTTTTATATGTATAGGGAAATTTTTGCGAAATAATTACTAAGTGTAGTGTTTGTTATATTCAACAGGTCCAGTTCCACACCTAATCTGTCATCAAATACTGGTACAAATGTGAATATAAGTGAAGATGCTTTGAGGTGGGTAATTGTAATGACTTTTCTCTGAGTTCCTTAGTTAAAAAGTAAATAACTCTATTTTACGTCGGAAGTCCCTTTAGCTGAAGCTAGTCTTCCAGAGAGCCAATGGTGCACTCATTTTACTTCCCTCTCTCTATCAGTGCTCTGTTTTACAGGTATTCTAAGCTACCTAAAGCTACACGGAAACAAGGATGCAAGGTCACTGGGAATTGAACTCGGGACCTCTCACACCGTACTAGCCAACTGTGCCATCCTTGCTCCTTAAAACGTATCTGACTGCTATTCATATTTCATAAATAATTTTATCTTTCCTCTAGTTCACCCACATGTGGGCCATTCCACCGTGACGGACATTACATTCACAGACCTAAATAAGCTTGTGTTTCATACACAGTTGCATTATCTTACAATTTATTTTTTCACACAACTGTCTTAGAACCTTGTCTACAATTTGCATGAAAAAAGTTTTCAGAAATAATTTTTCGACTTGTCAGTTTTTTGTCCAAAAGGACCGTGACGGACATTACAGCTAAAACTACCACTAACTCCAGTTGGGTAAATTAGAAGTGAAATTCCTGTGAATTGTGAGAGGTTTATAGCAAACAAATTCTTTTTAGCATTTGGTTATAGGTTAAGTTTTCTTACTGAAGACCTATATTTTTTAGTTGTTTTTTCTATTTTTAAAAAAAAGGGAATATTTAGCGTGACGGACATTACAAGAAACGTGACGGACATTACAAATGGCAAATTCAGTAAGTCAAATAAAAAAAAATTTGCCTAATTTGCTTAGTAAATATCACATAGAATAAATAATATTACAGTAAAATCACATTGAGAACCTTAGTCAGTTAACTCTCTTTTTGGAGCACGCTTTTTAATGTTGTCAAATTTTCATTATTACAATGTCTCACGTGGAATGACCCATGTATATACTCCATTCATTTTTTCTTTTAAGCCTTTCCATTTAATATTGCTTTTCATTTTTCATTCCTCTTTCTCATTTCCTATTTTCTCGCGTCACTCTTCTTCATTTCCCATCTTTTTCTTTTCCATATTGCCAATTTCATAGTTTCAACATTTAATTACTAAACTTGATATCTCAATTGCAATCATTTTTACAACATTTCCAATCATTCCATAATCACTGATGGTGAGGTGAATATCAATAAATAATATTCAAGACAAAGTTGATGTTGTTATTCACTATCCTGAGGATAATTATAATTATTCTTTACTACAGGGGTGATTCAGCTGCCTTGCCCAACAAACCTCCATGGCTTGAGAACAATAAAAAGCCAAGGTAAATATTGATATCGCTATTGAATAATAAATAAAACGTAAGATCTATGAATTTTAAAGATGTAATCAGTTGTAGCTGATGACAAACATGTTTGTTTTGGTATTTTCAGGTCAAGATCATCTTCTAGATCCAAGTCTCGTCCAATATGGTTGACAGAAGATGATGCAAGTAAATGTGCAAAAAATGACTGTAAGTTGTGAATATGTTAGCATGATTGCTCTTCAACTCATTGATTCATCCATCCATCCATTCATTCATCTATTTGTCTTTTTGTTCATTGAAGATGAGAGATCTAAGTCTCCAAAGAGAAGCTCAAGTTCTACAGAGAGGAGAGCAAGAGCAAGTCCAGATCCTGTACCAGGTACAACAAGGTGTAGAAGTACTGGTGCACGTAGCTATAGCCTTCCTGGTACTTCTGGAAAACAGGATAAATGGCCAGAAAACTTTGCCAGTCGGTAAGATAAGCATTTTATGGTGATGATGGTGCATGAAGATAATGGATGTGATGATTTTGATAGTGAAAAAATGATGCTGGTGGTGATATTAGTATAGGTAATCATATGGTTTCGAGTTCAATTTGGGATTAATTCGCACGAGTGTGTTTTTCAAAGAGTACAAATTGCACAAGACCGTAATTGAATGAGAAACCATATGATTACTTATTAATAATATACATGAAAAAAACTCGAGCTCAGTTTTGGTCAGTTTTCGGCTAGTAGCCTGCGCCAAAAATGACGTGTTGATGTCGTAAGTAAGCGCGCGCTCGAGCTCAAGCGGAAAATTCAAAACTTTCCACTCAAAACTTGGTCCGTTTTTTTGTATTTTTCTTACAAATTTTCGACGATTTTTGAAAGAATTGCCACTTAAAGTGTTTTTTAAATTACTGTCAAGCATTAGTGACTAAAATGATTTAAGAATAAAGCCTATCATAATCGATTTATTTTTTTGTAATTTGCACTGTACAGAATGTAATTTGCACTGTATTACCTTATTTTTGCACTGAATTACCTCTAAAATGCACTGTTCATCAGCCAATCAGAATCGAGTAATTTTTTTATGTTTATTATTAATGATGATAGTAGTGATATTGGTGATGCAAATGTGACTGACTTCTCATGATAAAGGATAACTAACAATGTGTACATTATAATTAAGTTTTGTAATTTTTAAGCTGAATAAAAAAAATGATTTTCTCATTTTCAGTAAAGAGGGGGATCTCCCAACATGTTTAGACTCAACAACCGCTGCCACAGTAAGTACTCTATAATCATTTTCACATGATATTTGTGTCCACTAGTATCTATAATCATTTTCATATTATATTTTTGTCCAATAGTATCTATAATTATTATATTTGTTTTCTTTAGAAGAAAAGACCAGATTCAAGACATTCAAGACAAAAAGTCCCCTCCCCTATCCCCTCAAGTCAGCCCCCTGAACATGTGGAACAGCCACGCCCACTGGGTGATCAGCAACACAATCAATCTTCAATATCCAAAAGACAACAATGGAGAATGTGAGCACTTGCTGCATTTAATAAACTTTTTTATCTCTCTTCTCTCTTCTCTGACTGTCTTTAATTTGTTTATTTTATTACTGGTAATGATTGTGCTATGGGATATTGAAATAATAAATAGAGCTGACACAAAGGGTCTAATGAATTTAAAAAAGAAACATATTTTTGAATTATTATTTTGTTTGGTTGGAGGGGGCTATATAGTTAAATTAATGTAATTATATTATATTTTATTCCACAGGGAACAGAGCCTCAGTCTTGAAGAATCATGGAATGTGCTGTCAATGTTTGAAAAGTCTCACAAGGGTCGTATAACAAAAGACATGAGTCTGGAATGTCAAGGTTAGAGACTGCAGTGTTCAATTTCATTCTTTATGTGAAGCCTGGTTCACACGAGCGTCATAATCATAATCATAAGCAAGAAAACAAAAGATTTATTATCCCCTGAGGAATTAGAAAACAAAGACCAAAGTGTTTCCTTTTCTAATTTCTTTTGTTTTGTTTTGCTTATGATTATGATTAAGATTATATATAATGCAGTGTGAACCAGGCTTAACTCACTACATCCCTAGAACTCTCCCCTAGATGAAACTCAAACTGGGGAAGCGTAATTGCAGACAACTTCTTCAACGATACAGTGATGTATTGAAGTGTCATCATTGAATATTGTGTAGACCCAGCAACTGGGAAACTCTAGCCCATGACCAGTGTGGCAGCCTATTGCTAATAAAAAGAGTACATTCCCAGAACTCTCCCCTAGATGAAACTCAAACTGGGGAAGCGTAATTGCAGACAACTTCTATCTCGATACAGTGATGTATTGAAGTGTCATCATTGAATATTGTGTAGACCCAGCAACTGGGAAACTCTAGCCCATGACCAGTGTGGCAGCCTATTGCTAATAAAAAGAGTACATTCCCAGAACTCTCCTCTAGATGAAACTCAAACTTGGGAAGCGTAATTGCAGACAACTTGTTCCTTGATACACTGATGTATTGAAGTGTCATCATTGAATATTGTGTAGACCCAACAACTGGGAAACTCTAGCCCATGACCAGTGTGGCAGCCTATTGCTAATAAAAAGAGTACATCCCCAGAACTCTCCCCTAGATGAAACTCAAACTGGGGAAGCGTAATTGCAGACAACTTCTTCAGCGATACAGTGATGTATTGAAGTGTCATAATTGAATATTGTGTAGACCCAGCAACTGGGAAACTCTAGCCCATGACCAGTGTGGCAGCCTATTGCTAATAAAAAGAGTACATTCCCAGAACTCTCCTCTAGATGAAACTCAAATTTGGGAAGCGTAATTGCAGACAACTTGTTCCTTGATACACTGATGTATTGAAGTGTCATCATTGAATATTGTGTAGACCCAACAACTGGGAAACTCTAGCCCATGACCAGTGTGGCAGCCTATTGCTAATAAAAAGAGTACATCCCCAGAACTCTCCCCTAGATGAAACTCAAACTGGGAAGCGTAATTGCAGACAACTTCTTCAGCGATACAGTGATGTATTGAAGTGTCATCATTGAATATTGTGTAGACCCAGCAACTGGGAAACTCTAGCCCATGACCAGTGTGGCAGCCTATTGCTAATAAAAAGAGTACATTCCCAGAACTCTCCCCTAGATGAAACTCAAACTAGGGAAGCGTAATTGCAGACAACTTCTTCAACGATACAGTGATGTATTGAAGTGCCATCATTGAATATTGTGTAGACCCAACAACTGGGAAGCTTTAGCTCATGATCAGTGTGGCAGCATATTGCTAATGAATACACCACACAAGGTTTGGGAGGGTCATCAAGAGCACAGTGCAAGGGGTCACACTCACGGAGATGTGTAGCACTAATATATATACTGTACTGACTCATATTTTATATTATTTTTAAGATGATGCATTGGATAAATTTCTTTCAAGTGAAGTGAACAGACCAGAACTAAGAAATGAACAACAAACAGATCAAACAGACTTCAGACCTATGGATGAAGGGTAATAGGCTACTGGAGATTCCCCATTTAAGGGGGATTCCCTGAAATGTTTTTTGTTCTTCCCTTTAATTTGGTTTAGTTATGGTTTAGTAATGGTTTAGTAATGGTCTATTACTTATTTGATCATCAATGGTAGAAGAATTCTATCATAAAGATAATGTTGGTGATAATGATGATGCATGATTGTGATAATAATGGTGATGTTGGTGGTGATTATGGTGCTGGTGGTAATGATGGTGGTGACGATAATGATATTGATATACAGTGCCTAATAAATTTTAGTAAATTCTTTTTTCAACTATCCATTGTTGTGTCTTTTTTAAGGGAAGCCCTAGCTACCTATCATTATAAATCCACATCTTATCTTTTAATATTATTATATATATATATATTTTTTTCTCATTTCTTTATCCAGTGTTGTACACAGAAGCCAAGAGATCCCTACCCTACCTAAAGGCAAACAATTAGTAATCAATATCTTGTCTACATGGGGGGATAAGCATTATGTTGGACTGAATGGTATTGAAATCTTCACTGAATATGGAAAACCAGCTAAAATACAAGAGGTAGGCCTGGAAACCAATCATAACTAACAAAATTTTAATGTATTGTTTTAACAATAACATGTAATATAATATCATATATTTATCAACATTTGTTTTACATGTATTTCCAATTAATTTCTTAAGATTACTGCTGATCCGTTGGACATCAACATCCTTCCAGACTATGGCAGTGATCCTCGTGTTGTAACAAACTTGGTAGATGGGATCTTTCGCACTAGGTAAGAATGGGAAATTAAGATTTTATCAATGAGTTGGTTATAGTTATGTAGTGGTTTTACTGTGTGCCTCTCACCTCTGTGATCCAGGTTCTCTCCTATGCCACAAGGGTTTTTCTCTGGGTTATCCACTGAGTTTTCCTCCCTCTGCAAAAATGAACAAGTGAGCAGAGTTGTGTGCTAAAATATTTAACGTAGAGGTAGTGAGTGCGTGTCTGAGTCAGTCCAATTAGTAGTGTCTGACTAAAAGAGTGATTTACCAGTATTTTATTTTTTTCTATACACCTATTTGTCAGAATGTTGTCATATGAAAAAAGAACATTAGTAATTTAGTAACAAAGGAATAACAAAAGAAAGATTTCAGCTTGAGTGCTCTTCTTTTGTCTTTTATTTAATTCCTTTCCCACTAAATTACAAAAGTCAGGACAACATTCTTGCAATTAGGTGTAGTACCATTTACTCATATAAGCACTGCATTTGTTTTTCAGGGATGATATGCATTTATGGATGGCTCCTTTTACTCAAAGAGAGAACCATCACATCCTTATTACATTTACAGAACCTATCAAGATTGCAATGATTAGGATTTGGGTAAGGAGATTTGCTATTTCAACATCAATTATTATAGAGTTATAACAGTGCGAATCAAAAAACCATGGGCACACGATCTGCAATAACTCTAACTACAAAAGGTTTATCATACTACACATCAGTCAAAATTATTGTGGTGATATAGTTGTTTCTGAGTTGTTCAACAAATAATAAACGATTTCTAAAATATTTCTAGGTGCCCATGGTGTTTTGATTGGCACTTTATTTAAAAGTAAAGTAAAGTAAATTAATGCCAACCTTAGTTTATGTCAGTAAATCATGACAGTCATTTGACTGATTATGTTTACTTGGGCATACAGTTTGATAATGAATAGGAAAGCGAGAAGGCTTGTCATTTTTTATTACTTTGTATATTTCGGCCTTTATCCAAAGGCCATCTACAGCAAAGTGAACTGAATATGAATCTAAATTAGTTTAAGAGGCTCAAGGGAATCGATTGTCCTTGTTCATTCAAGCTAGGCTTTTGTTCTTTAATAAATAGTGCTTCTGATGTTTTTCTTTTTCTGTAATGTCTAAAGTTAGACATTTGACTGATAAACTTGAAGCTGACAATATGCTAATTTCACTATGAATTGATTTAAACTGTAAGCATTGCAGTAATCAACAACCTTTACATCACATTATTATCATTATTATAATATAATGGCTAGTTCTTATATAGCGCATTTCCAGAACTGCTCAATGCTCTTACTCAACGTGTTTGAGGTATATCAAGGCGCATTAATTAGCTGCCACCATACAACCCATGTCTGAACACAGAGTTCTTTTACGTCCTTCAATGCTGCTAATTTTTTTTTCTATTTTGAGAGACGGGACCTCCATTTTACGTTGTTATCTGAGAGGACATAAAGTTCTAACCATTTGTAGATTTTTAAAGAAACAAAGGCAGCAACTTCTTCTCAATTATTTAAAGACCCTGAGAAATGGTCTGGCGGGGATTTGAACCCAGACCTTCCTCACAGTAATCCACAGCTCTATCCACTGAGCTAATCAGTTGGCAATATCATTCACCAATATCTTTCACCAATATCATTTATAGCTCAAACCATCAGTATAAACAATTTATAAGCAGCATCTTTTTAATAGTCGAAACAGCCTATACCTATTTAGTTAAATTAATTTGATAATTTGCATCCTTAACATCAATATTAAAAATAAAAATATTAAAAATTATTGTTACATCTGTATGAGCATTAGTTATTTGTAAATACCTATTTATATCTTCCTATATTTATATGAGCTTGTATTTTTATATTTATTTGTAAGGGCATCAAGAATTATTGGGATGCACTAGAAATAAATTATTATTATTATTATTAAAAATAGAACATTTTGTACATGCTTTTCAGAACTACAACAAGTCTCGTATTCATTCATACCGTGGTGCAAGAGACATTGATATTACCTTGGATGATAACCTCATCTTTGAAGGTGAAATACAAAGGTAATGATCTATACAATAAATAAGTCATGATATTTTAAAGTTGCTGCTAGGAAGGTTCATATTGTTACAATTAGATTGTTTTTTTGACACCAGCATTTAAATTAAAACGATAAGTTCTCAGACGTTTCAATCAAGTCTATGATCATCTTCAGTGTGAAGCAATGTTTGCATGCGCAAACTTAAAAACAGTTACAAATTAGCGTGCGCACCAATCGAAACGTCTGAGAACTTATCGTTTTCATTTAAAATTTAAGTGTCAAAAAACCAATCTAATTGTAACACTGTTACAATATCTATACATGATGTTTACTTGTTGTCTATATATAGAGGGATTTAATAGCATAACCATGTTTTTTCAAAAGAAATGATTTAAGTTCTTCGAGAGAAAAGCTCTTACCCACAAACTATCTGATTGAAGGTCTGTTTCATATCTGATTAATCCTAGAATGATTGCCAGTAAAAATTGATAAGAAAATCACCAACATGACTTGGTCAAAAATTTGACATTTTTCCTATACCCAGGGTAAGAAAAAAATGTCAATTTTGGTCATTTTTCAACATTTTTCAAAACATCCCTACATTTCGTACCACAAACATGGCTGCCATAAAATCCCTTTACTGTAATTCAACGTGTATATTTAGTAGAATTTCAACTGATTGCTTTCCTTTTTTAAAGGGCAACTGGTACCCTTGGTCAAGATGAACCATTTGGAGATGTAAGTTATATGTAATTTCTGTAAATAAGACTTTTAGTCTAGTTGTCATACATTTACTTTCATATTAGATGATATAAATAACAATTCATTTTTTACTATTTCTATCATATTTCAATAACTTTTTTTCCCCATTATTATTTTCATATTTATAAATTTCATCTATTCTCCCCCATTTTTAGTACTATAGCCTTTTTTATTACTTTCATCTATTCTCTCATAATTTGTTTCCATTTTTATTACAGCCTTTTTTATTTATTTTTTCATATTCTGTTTCAATCTATTTTTCCCTTTCAAATCACTAGCCATCCTTTCCCATCTCATTTTATGTTCTTCAATCCCATTGACTTCTTTTCCCCTCCCCTTCCCTCCCATTATGTTTATTACTTTTTTTCATATTCTATTTTAATTTATTTTTCCCTTTCAAATCACTAGCCATCCTTTCCATTCTCAATTTGTGTTCTTTCATCCCATTGACTTCTTTTCCCATCCCTTCCCATTATGTTTATTCCTTTTTTTCATATTCTATTTCAATCTATTTTTCCCTTTCAAATCACTAGCCATCCTTTCCATTCTCATTTTGTGTTCTTTAATCCCATTGTCTTCTTTTCCCCTCCCCTCCCATAAATACTTCTTTTTCATATTCTATTTCAATCTATTTTCCCCTTTCCAATCATATCACTAGCCATCCTTTCCAGTCTCATATTATGTTCTTTCATCCCATTGCCTTTCTCTATCTGATTGAATGATTTTGGATCCATAGACTATCTTATTCACAATGGATGAAGAGATTCTAGATGCCATGTCCCTTTATGATCAGACATATGAGATACCTGACGAGGAAGATAGTTTGATGTACAGTCAAGAATATGAACGACCCTCTACTCCCAACAGGGGTGATGATGAGGTATATATCAGTCATTGGACTGTTTACTACTGCTTACATTTTATTTATCTTTATTTACTCCATGATTTCTGAATATACACAATTGAATATTTTAATGTAAAAGAAAAATGTGCAAGGTTACCTGAAGTAGTTTAAACTAATCATAGTCAAAGTCACTTATCACTTACAGTGGAACCCCGTTAATCTGGCCACCGAAGGGACAGTTCAAAGTGGTTGTATTAATGGGGTAGCCATATATATTAAGCGGGTGGCCGTAAGGCAGGGTTCAACTGTATCGCTTTTCTTGGCTTACTTACATTCCTGTTTTCAAAAGTAGTTAAATTAAAATGCTTTTGGTTTGATTGTAATTTCAGGATAATGATGATCGACCATTCACTCGTGCAAGACAAAGAAGAACTACTGATGAGGAGGATGAAGAGATCACAGGTATTGAAATGGAGTTGATTAATTATAATTTTATAATAATTATAATTATTATTGTGGTGATGATGATGATGATGAATAGTGATAATGAATATGATGATGATGAATAGTGATGATGATGATGAATAGTGATGATGATGATGATGATGAATAGTGATGATGATGATGATGAATAGTGATGATGATGATGATGAATAGTGATGATGATGATGATGAATAGTGATGATTTTGATGATGAATAGTGATGATTATGATGATGCGAATAGTGATGATGATTAGTGATGATGATGATGACGATGAATAGTGATGATGATGATGATGAATAGTGATGATGAATAGTGATGATGATGATGATGAATAGTGATGATTTTGATGATGAATAGTGATGATTATGATGATGCGAATAGTGATGATGATTAGTGATGATGATGATGACGATGAATAGTGATGATGATGACGATGAATAGTGATGATGATGATGATGACGATGAATAGTGATGATGATGATGATGAATAGTGATGATGATGATGATGAATAGTGATGATGATAATGATGAATAGTGATGATGATATAAATATTGTGATGATGATGATGACAGTAATGGCATTAATTATGATGTTGATGCCTGTTTGATAATGGTATTGATGGAGATAATGATGGTGCTACTACTGCTGGTGATGATGACAAGGGTGGTGATGATGCATGATGGTTAGTATTTATGATACTAACATAATTAGTTTTGTCATTCTTTATTGTATAATATTATAATCAATTCAATCTTCAGATGATGTGGAGCAGACCTCAGAAGATAGCATTCCATATGGACAAGGTAAGATTATAACAGTTAATATCCACTTGTTACGTATGAAGAAAACTTATTGTTTTCTTGATGCTGTCTGTGAGTGATGTATGAGTGGTTTTAATTCCAGTGTAAAAAGCTATCATGTGATCATGTGGTAGCCTCCTCCTCAGGCAACCCTTTCCTTTTCTTTTCTCTCTCATGGGATCCCTTTGTCATTTGACCGAGGGGGATTGGTCCCCACAAGAAATTCTCCTGTGGGGCCTCAGTCCCTCCCGGTCTCTAGAGACAGGAAGCCCAATAAAAGAAAAGAAAAGAAAACGAAGCGGAGACACCTGCGGAGGAGGCTAATCATGTGGGTTTGTATTCAGTTTTTAATTTTGTTTGACATTTTTGTTTTAGTCCTTGAGCTGTGTTTTGTGGCTACATGGGGGGACCCTTACTACATGGGCTTAACAGGGCTTGAGTTATTTGGACCCAACATGGAAACAGTACCAGTAGCCTTTAATATGATGGAGGTAATGCAATGTAATGTGGTATATAGTACAATTACACAGTATTCTTGTAAATTGTAGATTGTACAATGAATGAATGAATGAAAACCTTATTAATTAACAAGCCAGTGTAACACTAAATAGTTAAAAATCTAAGAAAAAGGCAGCCCTCTAAATTTATATAATTGTTCTTTGTCTTTTACAAAATGCAAATAATGTATTTGTCAGTGATTTTATGAGATAAAAGAGGGTACATTATGTGGAGATGTCTGTAAATAAATGTAAAAGATATATTTTTTGGTTTTACTGTAAGTTTTTGAGGATCTAATTAATGTTGATATTGTTGCTGTTATCTACAGGCGAATCCAAGAGATCTGAATGACCTACCAAACTATGATGAGGATGACCGTACATTAGACAAGTAAAAACAAAATAAAAATAAATAAATAAAAACATTAGAGGGACGTCAAGTAAGACCTCAAACAATAAAACTTTCCCAAATTTGCTTCATAGTTGCTCAGAAAACATTAGACCCAAGTTAATACTGGAGTGGCTTAAATACTATTAATATATAGATTTATCTACTCCAGCCTAGACTTGCTTCATGATAAGTCATGTGGGCAAAATGGTGTTGCACGGCCACATATTGTCTCATCAATTCAACAAATTTGTCCCCTGAGTAAACTGGAAAGAGAGAAAATTTGCATTAGTAAAGTAGTTTATTGGGGAAAGATCTATTACAGTGCGGACACTCCAACCAGGACCACTTTATATTAGATGAATTGATTATCAACCAATCTGACATATTGCAGCTTTCAGTTTAAGAATGTTATGAGCATGAGAACACTATAATCTGATTGGCTTATGCTGTTATCAGTTCAATCTCTGTCTGGTTAAATGTTTTTTGATTGGACAGTTTTGTCTAAGTGGTCCCGGTTGGAGTGTCCGTACTGTAAGATTTGTTAAATATGTTGTGTTAAATACATGTTAAATATTTTGTTCAGTAGACATAAATTGTGTACTTTGTCATTCTAGAATAATTGATGGTATGAATGTTACGACTTCTGATGAACATATGTGGCTGATCCCTTTTAACGAGGGTGAGGACCACACCCTAACTATTGACCTGCGGCATAGGACACAGCTAATGGGAATGAGGGTATGGAACTATAACAAGTCACATGATGATACCTTTAGAGGGGTAAGTACTAAGAAAAAATGAATTGTATTTATAAATGAATGAATGAATGAATGAATGAATGAATGAATGAATGAATGAATGAATAGATGATTGAGTGAATGAATGAATAAATAGATGAATGAATGAATGAATAAATAAATAAATAGTGGAATAGATCCTTTCACTCCTCTGATGATGTCGGTGCCCAACGAAAGCTTAAGATAACCCTACAAACAGATGATTGAGTGAATGAATAAATGGCCTCACACTTGTTTCGACTTCTTTCTTTTCTGTGTAGTTTTGAGTAGCTTTATGTACCCTTAAAACAGAGGATTGAGGAGGAGGGGTGGGAAAGAGTGCATTGTCGGCTGAGATATCTGCTTACTTGTAGCTGAAGGAAGTCCTGACGCTTAATGCTGATGCTCTTTTTTCTTTAATAAATATTTGAGAATGAAAAATGAATAAATGAATGGATGGATGAATAACTGGATGAAAAGATTAATAAAAAGATGGATGAATGTATGTATGGATGGATGAATAGATTAAATGGATGAATAGATTAATAAATGAATAATTGAATGGATGGATGAATAAATATATAACATACTTCTTTGCTTCCAGGCCAAATTGGTACATGTGAAGTTAGATGGAAGAGTGCTTTCACCTAGTGATGGCATTCTCCTCAGAAAAGGTAACTCAATCTTTTGTTTTTATAATAAAGAAACATCATTTGTTTTGTATTGAAGTCAACATCATTCATTATCATCACCATCATTATCATCAGCTTCATCATCACATATTTTCAGGATTGATGTTGTCATTTTAATTGTCATTATCATCACCACCATTTTGATTATAGCAATATTCATTTGTCATAATGATATTGTTTTCAATCTTTCACTAATATTTCTTTTTTTACGTTCAGGGCCTGGTAACATGTATTTTGATTTTGCTCAAGACGTTTACTTTGTGAAGTCAGCAGCACCATCTTTACGTCATGTGGCAACTGCTTCAGCAGACAGTGAACCTAATAGAAGGTAAGTCTCAATATGAATAACAGCTGTTTTGCCAACAGACTGTATCGCACACACAAGTTTACCCTCAGATCTGTATAGTGGTATACTCTGTGCATTGTACCTTATAAACTACACCTATTTCAATAATCGTTGTTGTAATCCAAGCTACAATCCACACTTTGAAGCCTGCAAAGGATGTTGGTATTTATTCTCTTGTTATCGATATATTCATAACATATTTTAATTGTACGTGTTTGTATTATATGACCATAACAAGTTGTTGCAGTGGTAGATGATGAAACAAATATTTCTTGAAAAAAAAAAAAAAATCTCAAATTATGTTGATATTACCGACGTCCTTTGCAGGCTTCAGAGTGTGGACTGTAGTTTTGATTGCGACAACGATTATTGAATTAGGTGTATACCTGTCCTGTTATCTAGAGATGTATTGACCTTTTTGATTCGAGAAAAAGGTCAATCCTATGCCTGAAAGAGACAAGTACTTGTTTATCAATGTATTGAATGTTTCTTGTTGTAGGCCTGAAAGCAGAGTAAATATCAAGAAGCTGATACCAGACTATGAACCAACCCTGATGCCAACAGGATGTATCCTTGTTATTATTATTATTATTATTTTTTAATTTCTTGATTGATTGATTGGTTTATTGACTTGTTTGTTTATTCAATCCACATTCAGTTCTTGATTAATTTATTCTCAATTGTCCATTCACTCACCCAACTTTGATCAATTTATATATAATTCAATAGCTCATTCATATAATCATTCATCCATTTGTTTGTTCATTCATTCATTCATTCATTTTATTTATTTCTTCATTTGCTTATTCATTTATCCATTCATTAGCATTCGTTCACTGGCATTTATTTATAATTTGTAATAAGACAAAAAACCTTTCTATTTCAATTCTTTAACTTCCCTCTCAGTTGTTTTTCAATTCCAACTACTGTCAAGCTGGGGTGACCCTTACTATATAGGTCTCAATGGCATCCAATTCTATGATGAAAATGGCTACAGGATTCACTTAACGGAAAGCAATATGACAGCCCATCCACACAGCGTGAATGTGTTGGATGGCGTGACAGATGATATCAGAACCCCTGATAAGCTGATTGATGGCGTGAATGATACTAATGATGGTCGGCATATGTGGCTGGCCCCTATAATCCCTGGACAGGTAGTGAAAATATACTATTTTAGACCAGATTTTATATAACTGAAAAGCTCACAGCATAAATGCGGTCAAGGAACGGCAAGGCACCTAAAAATTCTAGTAACATCATAATCATGATCACTGCAAGTAACGCAAACTGGATTGAACTTTTCAGTCATACAAAATCAGTTCTGTGTTTAAGTAAAAAAAGGTTATCTTTGCACCATATAAAAAGTCTTAGAGTAAAAACTTACTAACATTTTTATGTAATAAATATTTTTTTCCAAATTACAGAAGAATTTGATCTTTGTGGTTTTTGATGAACCTGTGACTGTTTCCATGGTGAAGATTTGGAACTACAGTAAGACACCAATCAGGGGGGTGCAGCAGTTTGTGGTAAGTCAGCAAATGTATACTGAGACCTCATTAATGGCTTGTACCTCTACAAGCTATTGAGTCAGATGCAGTGATATAGGGGTTCAGCGGAAGTCCTCTATATAACAGACCTCTCTAAAAACCTGAATCCTCTCTTAATCGAACATAATGCTCATAGGAGCAAGGATGGCACAGTTGGTTAGTGCGCGGCTTTCTGTTCGAGAGGTCCCGAGTTCGATTCTCAGTGACCTCGCATCCTTGTTTCGACTTCTCTCCTTTCCGTGTAGCTTTAAGTAGCTTTAAATACCCGTAAAACACTGATGGAGAGAGGGGAGCAAAATGAGCACCGTCGGCCTCAAGTTTATCAGTATATGACTGTCTATCAGTATTTGACTGTCACGAGTTACCGACGTTAAACAAGGTTACTTAACTTTACTTTACTTTTAAAGTTTGGTCCCAAATTTACCCAAAGCTGTGGATAAAACCTCGATAAACTGGAAACTCTTCTAAAAACATTTTTCTTAGTCCCAGCACTGTGCGGTATGGAGTCGTTTTACTGTACTCAAATAGATCGTAACTAATGTCTTGTGCATAGAGCATAAATAAAATCAAAATTGTTACTAACAAATAGTTCTTATTTAGTGGCTCAACCAGAACAGTCTAAGAAAAGGCAAATACAAAGGAGACAATACTTCATTCAGCTTTACTTGTCTAAAATAGTCACTAAAGGCCCGTGCAAACGCACGCAACATTGTTGGCCAACAACACACATCAATGTTGGGCCCAACATGTTGCGAGCGTTTGCACACCATGTTGCGTGTTGTTGCAACTTGTTGGATCAAGTTTGAAACTGAGCCAACAAGTCCCAACATTTCTTTTGTTTCGCGGCCATCGAAGAGTAGCCCAACAACGTTGCGTTTGTTTGCACAGCACAAATCCAACAATGTTACACGCCATATCCATGGAGATTTCAAATCAAAATAAATACAATGTTGGATGTTGTTGCGTGCGTTTGCACGGGCCTCAATAGTCACTAAATAAGAACTATTATACAGTAAAAAATATATTTTATTTCACGGATTAAGTGCTCTATATTTGTGTGTTTTGTTCTAGTTAATGGTAGACGATCTGCTAGTATATCATGGTATTCTACCTCAAGTAACAACAGGAAGTGCTATCCTTCCTGGACTAGACCTACCAGTACCACACCACACGGTACTCTTCACAGACAGAGAAAAGATAGCAATGGCAGAGAGGAAAAACGTTGTACAGTAAGTTACATACAAGAACCTGCACAGTTTAATACTGGGAAACGGGAATAAATCCTATTTACTCTTTTTATCTCGTGGATTGCAAATCCTTGAATTATTGGGATGTGGCTTTTGAACCGGAAGTGTCACTCACTCACTCACTAGAGTATCATTGTAAACTTTGGAGCCCCAAGATTTTGGTCAGCGTACATAATCCTTCAAATTACCACTCTTTGGGCTCCCTGTGTGCACACGTCACGACCAACTCCACCCCTCTCGTTTTACTGCGTCCTGTTTATGACAGCAGAGTTTGCCTCAGCTAGGCCAACAGTTAGAGCTGGAAATTATTGAGAATGTTCTACGAGGATATTTGTTGGATAAGCACAATGAACTCTAAAAGAAGTACTTGGAACATAACAAAACCATTTGGTGACCACCCACAGTAAAAGCTAGATCCAGTTTTTGGAGTGCCGCGGAATTTTTTACACAGGAAGCCCAAATATCGCTTTTTCGCAACTTTTGAACGCTTATAAAGAAATCACAAATTATTTTTTCGGCCTAATTCCTTCAAACAAAAAATGTAATAGTTTACTGTAATTTGGAGGTTTCAGGGGTTATAAGCACTTTAAACATACTAACCCCTCTAAAAGCATATTTTAAAACAAATATTTCACACTGTGGAACATGTGCAATATCAAGTCCATATAATATTTTTTTAATGCTTGTTTTAGTAATATATGTGGTTTTTTTACCATTATAGTTCAATCGATATGGAGCAAGATGTACAGCTAACCAATGATAAAAGAATAGTCACACGCTATGCCGACCCAAAATCAGTTGGCAAAGCTGTTGATCCAGGTATTTATTTATTTTTATTTGTAATGATATTTTAACAGGATGCTCCTCCACTTTAGTGATTTTCAAGAAGGTCCTGTAAACTAATTTTTATGCATCATATGATGGAGTTAAAAAGTAGTAGGCACATTATCGATACAGAAAGAGAAAAAATTACAAATATGCAAAAATGTAAACATTTTTTCATCTCAATCGGACCAATTACAGACATCAAAGTTTCTAAAGTCTCCGCCTCTCGATATAAACTCCGCCTGTCGATATGTAGCTGATTGGTCCGATTGAGATGAAATAATATCAAAATATTGTCAAAAAATCATCAAACGTTTTTGTAAGTGACTGCGGTACGGCGAGTCGCACAGTAAATAGCTCATTCAGAAAAATAGACTTAAATTGAAAACTGCATGTATGCAGTACATTGTCGAATGCTCATATTCAAAGAGGTTTAAATAAATTGTTGCTTTGTTTTTGTTTCAGCACTGAGGCCTAAAACCAGTGTCAAGTCATTGGCTTCAAAACACACAAGATAACATTGATTCTATTATAAGGGTCGTACAGGGGTATCCTCGTGATTAGCTATTTTTATTTTCCGAGAAACGTGAATTTAATAAATTCTTCTCCGTGATCCGTGACCCAAATGTTTTGCTTGACCCGTGAAGAACTTGAATCAATAACCGATATTCGTGATTTGGCTTATTCGACGTGATTTTGAGTTGCAAGACCTCCCATCGATTTATTTTATACTTTTTCTATTCAGTTTCTTCAAACACTCCTTTTTGTCAAGTTTTTTATGTGTAAGAGTAGGGTAAACGAGTGCGTTACTTCCATATTTTCGTGATTCGTGAAAATGAAAGTTTAACATCCGTGTTCCGTGATTCGCTTTTTTTCTGCCGTGCCTCCCTGTACGACCCTCTATTATTATGGTGATTTTGATTCAGCACTGGACCTAAAACAAGCATCAAGTCAATGGCTTCAAAACGATTACACCTGTTTATTACAATCAATAGATTCCAAGATGATAATATATATGTGTTTATTGTAATAATTATAGAGTTATATATAATATTTAGTGAACAATTTATAGCATTCATTACTATGCACCTTATTTAATGTATATCATAAATGATGGATGACTATATTTGAGCAATAAATTTGACTTCAAAGAAAGTGTTGTCGTGGTGCTCTCAGCTAGTTATGGTGCAGTCCTGTTGATTTGTTTCTCTGATAATAAACCTATACACATGCAGTTCCGTTCAGTGACATGCACGAATAATATACTTCCAAGTCGAGGTTTCCAGTACAACTATACAGACGCGGAAATGATTCCCACCGCGGAAATGACCCCCATTCGCCGCGGAAATGATACTGAGAATTAAAAATTATAAAACCATGATTGATTGCGACTGCAGCAACATACGTCATCGTAATTTAAAATAATATAATTCTTTATGATATATTCGCTTCAAGACCAACTACCACAATCCAAATATGATACAAAACATTGAGTGAAGTCAACTCAAGGTCAATTTTACAAAAATTAATATTTTTGCATAAAGAGATGACAAGAGAATGGATAACGAAAGAATAAAAATATCGATATATCTTCTGCAGTCTTGGGGAGTTGACTGTAGCTTTGGCCGCAAAAACGATTTTTAGAATATCTTGTTTAGCATCAGATATTAGGACTCAATAATAAAGACAGATGCCATGCCCTAAAATGTAATTAATATGGATGCCATTCTTCGTACTGGCAATTGTCGCACAACTCCTGGTCATTGATATAACAGACCAGTGAGCCTCCGACCTCATACACCCCACTTGAGTGACTGTTGTATTTCCTATTGCACTTCGGGCAAATTTCTTCTGAAATTTTCCATTCACCATACTTCTGTGCCAAGTACTTGCTGACATCACTGGAATTGACTTCACTGGTAGGGTTATCAACTTTCTCATCTACACCAAGACTATAGTAGTGAGACTCGGCTTCATGTCCAAGAAGAATCATGCCTGGATTTGCCGAAGTACTTTTAGCATCGTGAGGACTTACGATTCTCAGGCCATCGCTGCCAATTGAAGAAACTATTGCGATATCAAATACCAACATGTTTGCCATGGCCCAAACGACGATCCAGTCGGCCCATTCTCCGTCCCTTTCCATCCGTTTTAAGTAGGAGTGCCATCCGTGATGGGTAATGAATTGGGAAAAGTGGGTTCCGTCTGGTGTGCAGGGGTGGTCGCGCAAGTATTTAACAACGTTTTCCCGCAGGCTTTTATGCGATTGTGAGGCTTGGCCTAGCCTTTCTAGCTGGTCACTGACGGCGTGGAAAAAAACAATTACCATCCCTTGGTATGTTTCCACGATAGTGGCAGCCAGCCTCTACGACCTGGTGGTCTAGAAGTCTTTTCCATTAGCACTGCTACATGCTTCATATAAATGAGGCAATGAAAAACCGTGAGGTGGAGCAGAAACCACGTTGGAAAGGTCGAGTAGGTCGTTCGCCATTTCTTGTCGTAGATGTTTCGTGTCGTTACTTTGCAAACAATTATCATGCAAAAACATTGATTTATAAAGACATTTGATGCATGGTTAAACACATTAAAACTCCACAGTCAGAAGCAATGCTGTTCTAGAGTAACATTATAGCGTTAAAGTGTGGCGCTTCAGTTTCGATTATTTTCATCATGCCGCACATTTTCGTACTTTCAACTCATTTCACTAATATAAAATGCTGATTTTCAGGGCGAGACGTCTGATAAAAAACGGCGAAAAGCAAAGGAAGCCCATGAGTTCGAGATTTGTGTTCTGAAATATTTAGTGCTGAGTTCGAGATTTGTGTACTGAAATATATTTTTGTGTATTAACTTGCATGAAATGTAATATTTGCGTATTGAAATCGAGATTTTTGTTTTGCACTAGTCTGTCTGCCTATTTGTTTGTTTGCCTCTATAATTTCTGTTTGTCTGTCTGTCTTTCTATCTCTTTAATAGATCATTTGTTACTTCTCTTCTAAATATCAAATTTATTCAATCACTAAACAAAATTCACATTCCACAACATATTACAGGGTTTGTTCTGGATATTCCCTCCAAACACCATTACTTTGTCCATAACAACACACATGGTATGACCAACAAGCTTTGGAATATTCTCATTTACTGGTATATTATACCATATCATATTCTGTGTGTCTAATAAATAAGCTTCATTTGTTACATTCTCTCTCACTCCGCTCCATTTTTCTCCGCCATAGAACATCAAATATCTATTACCTATCTCTATGCACTGGCAGTGCTGACGACCGTCCGGTTCTTGACACGCTACACAATGTGATAAAAGTTTTTTGACTTCAAGAGTTGTCATACCTTGGCTCTGCGTTTCTTTGTGAGTCCATCCACCCAATAGCTCGTAACCGCCACTTTTGCGACCTCCAAATATTAATAAGTGAAACTCCTTGCTAGTTCTGACATGGATAAGATTGGAAGTATGGCCCGAACGAGATGCAGTGTGGAAGGGAGCTTCAGTATACCGTCCCGTTTCTACGTCCAAGTTAAATGCTCCTGAAAAACGCCTTTGTGTACGCACACCTCCTTCTCTTCCTACGATAAGAATGTCTTTTGGTGATACGAGAGTTGCTGTGTGTGAGCTCAACCCGACCGGGACATCCCCACTCACGTTAATGCGTCGCCATGTTGAATTGCTGGTGTCAAAGCAATGGACATCGGAAACTCTTTTTTTCCCGTTCCATCCTCCTATTGTAATAATATAACGATCTTTTACGACTGTAGCTGTGTGGTGACTCAATGAAGGAGCGTCACAGAGAGTTCCTTTTGGAAAACTTCGCGAAGCTTTCGGTACAGTTGAAGATGAACCTGGTACAGTTTCTACTTTGCTCCAAGAATCAGACTCGATATCACATCGATCCATACTATTCAAGACTGTTTTGTCCTCACCAGCTCCACCAAAAACAAAGAGAATATTTCCAACAACTGAGCATGAATGGTATGCACGCTTTGTAGGTGTTGTTCCATGCGCTGTGACAACAGAAAACTCCATTTTACTTCAGGAATGATGAAAAAGTGTCAACTCGGTCCGCCATATTGGATGAGAAAGCACAGGAATCCCGTAAAAAAGTTGATAGAAGAAAATTTAAGCAGAAATAGGGGTAGAATCGACTGATAACTGGAAACCTTATAAGTTTAAAAATGTTAAATAAACATATTTTATATCTTGGGTTGTTGCAAAATGCTGAAACAGAACAATCTTCAGGAAAAATTTTGAGTTGGAATTTGCGCGCGGATTTGGGTTTCCTGTGGTATCGTTGGAAAACAGCAAAAGAACAAACAAACATGGAGGTTCAGATGAATCCTTTGCTCATAAATTGCCTTCATAGCATTGCACCAAGATAATTAATCTTTTATGAACATATTAATAGTATAATGGAGCCTTCAAGAAGTACTTCGCCTAGTGTACGTATGGTTTCTGAAGGAGAAAGAACGGTCAAGAATCGTATCCTTGTTGCTAAGTCGATGTGACGTGACAAATGATAGTTTAGAACTAATTATATAATTACGAATTTAAGTGGTATTTCATCGAATATATCATGATGTATCCGGGCTGTACAGGTAATGTGGTATTAAAGGGAAAGAAAGGGTTTATTTTAGATTAGTTTTGGAAGGTATTAGCATCAGGACAGTAAAAAAGAACAGTCGGCACAAGTGTCCAACAGCTGGCCTTCACACATAAACATATTCTCAGGATGAAATTATAAGTGTCAAATCCCGAAAAAGGAGTTCTCCAAGAGTGATTGAACCCAGATCCTTTTACTGGTCAGCGCCACTAATAGATATAACTATGGTCAGCAATACTCTAATTACTTATATGAGCCACTGGTTTTGATAATCGCTTTTTATAAACGTCTCAATCAATTTATGTCTGCAGACAACAGTTTCCTACTAATTGGGAGACTGAAACCCGCACCCACTACCCCTACATGACATATTTCGGCACACCACTCTGCTCACATGATGATTTTTGTGGAGGGAGGAAAGCCATATAACCCTGAGAAAACCTTGTGGCATTAAGGAGAGAACATTTAAGATAACCATTACTAATATCGTCATCATTGCTCTCATCACCATCATTATTGATTATCATCATTATCTTCATCATCATCATCATGATATTTATCATCATCATCATTACCATATTCATCATTATCATCATCATCTTCATCATCTTTATCATAATCATGATCTTTATCATCATCTTCATCATCATTACCATTATCATTATTATTATTATCATCATGAATCATTACAATCATCATCACTTTCATTATTATCCTTAACACTACTATCCATAGTTGAGCATCATTTGTCATTTCATCAAGGTGGAACTATAGATGACATCACAAGACAGATAAGTGAACTGGACACTTCGCTACATGACAGTAATCCACAGACACAGCTTGTTGTTGATAAATATCTTAAAGAGAAAGGCTTACAGTATGAAGAGGAAGAGGAGGATTTTGGTTATGGCAAACTGATGATTGACTATAAACTTCCAAAACCAGTGTCAAGAACATTGAATAATAAGGGTTGGTATATTCTAGTAATTCGCTATTATGGCTATCATTATTAGCATTATAATAATGTACATGAAAAAATACTCAATTCTGATTGGCTGAAAAACAGTGCAAAAAGAGGTAAAATTTTCAGTGCAAAAAGAGGTAATACAGTGCTCAATACAAATTTGCTTTTGATCCAGGCTTTTAATTATTCCTTGGTCATTTTAGTCACTCATACTTGACAGTTGTAACTAAGGTACAGTATTGTTCAGTAATAGGTGTAAACATTTTATTATTTATATATTCTTACAATATATTTTTAGCATGATCATCATTATCACTGCATGAAATTGCTATAATTTGAATTTATGTTGTACATATACTGTCAGTGATGATAACTAACTGTCAATTAAGTTTGGTTAATATGATATAATAAAAATTAATGTATTGTCATACATGCTATTTCACATCGATCATTGAGTAATACCTTTGTCTAACATACAGAGCAAGAAGCAAAAGAAGTCAAAAAGTTTGCAGGAATGTTTGCAGTGAGGACAGGTATAGCATTGAAAAGTGAAATGTTTTATCAGTTATTGTTAAGTAATAGTTATATTTTATTGGAGATTCAAAAGTTTAACTATTTAATTCTCAGCGCTTCAACCATCTAGCCATAATCCTCTGGACAAGAACCTTGCAATGAAATGGAAAAGTTCTACAACAAAAAAGGTAACATAATTATAATCATAGTCCTCCACAATTTAAATATTACTATCATTTATATCATCATTTGTATGATTGTCTTTTTATCTATATCATCATCATCATCATCATCATCATCATCATCATCATCATCATCATCATCATCATCATCATCATCATCATCATCATCATCATCATCATCATCATCATCATCATCATCATCATCATCATTAAACATTTTCATTATTGTGTTTATTGATTGTGTTTATACAGGCTTATCCTCTTGCAGTAATATCATTGCTATAATTATTACTATTATTATTGTTATTCATAATTTTTCATGATCATAATCATGATGATCATCATATAATTTTTTATTATTATTGTTGCCATCCATAGTATTCATTATTTATAATGATTGTCATTTTTGTTAGAGATCATTGTTATCATCATTAAAGTTATATGAATTTCCTTATTTTATAGAAATCTGAAAAGAGCAAAGGAATGAAGCCTATGCTTGTTGAGGTAACTAAGATACAAAATATTAATATGATTGATAATATGATATTAATTAGATATGAAACATGAAAAAACTGAGTGGAAAGTTTTGAATTTTTCGCTTGAGAGCGTGCTTGTTTACAACATCTACAGATCATTTTTAGTGCACCAAACATGTTGTAAATGTCTAAACTTTTGCTTGCAATGGTTGTTGACCATTAGTTTAGTTAGTTGGTCAACATATTTGTTAAATTTGTTTAATATACTGGTAGCATGGGTGGCATAGCGATGAGAGCACTGGCCTTTCACCACTGTGACCTGAGTTTGATTCCTGGCTCGGGCAACATGTGAACAGAGTTAGTTTGTTTGATGTGTTTTCTCCAGGTTATATCTGTTCCTCCCTCTGTAAAAATCAAGATGTGAGTTTGAATGTAGTGTGCTTGTAAATATAGAATGCCGTGTGGTGTATGGCAAGAGACAGCAAGCCCCCACCAGCTTTACACTGTGTGCTAAAATAGTTATTAATGTAGGGGTTAGTGAGAGTTATTGTTAAAAGATTTGAGACATTTACAAAAGAAAGTGATGTTTGTATCTCTGTTCCAGCTTCATGTGTTTCCAGGCTATGAGCAGCATGAACTAACACCATTACCCCAAACATTAATGGTGAAAGATATCATAGAGAAAGTACTTAGAGCCCAGGTTGACTTGAAAAGAAAGGTAGGATGATGATGGTGGTGGTGGTGGTGGTGGTGTTGATGATGATGATGATGACGGTGGTGTTGATGAGGATGAGGATCAGTGATAATGATCAGTATGATAGTGATGCTAATTATAGTGATGATCATATTGAGAGAGATGCTGATTGTTATGATGATTATGGTGATGATGATCATAAGATCATTATTATTAATAATAGTTATGGTAGTGGTAATTGATTGTTGTGAACGTCAAGAAGATAATCAATAGTTATGTTACTTATGATGTTGACAATGAAGATGATTTCATTGGGTTTTCATAGGGATTTCATTAGCAATCTCATAGGGTTTTTATAAAATTATTTTGTTAAATTACCGAAAGTGAGATTGTTTATTTTTCTGTTTCATTAGATTAAGTTTAAAAAGTATCTTGTTTCACTGCTTACATCCAAGATGTCTGAAGCTGTAGTACAGGTATTGCAATTATATTGGCTCAATTTAGCAATAAAGATTTGTATTATATTTTAAAAATTATTTAAGGGCATTGTGAATATTGAAGAATAATGACCAAGACAAAGTCAAGGTTATTGTTCACCTATACTCATTGAGCCTGAGAATAATAATAATAATTTATTGTATTTGTTTGCTGCGCTTACCCCTGAGCACTCACCCAATAACCATGTATTATACTCTATGTATTTCTTATGCAAAATGCTTTAATAGATGATTATTTAAAAATAGTCATTGATGGATAATATCTAAACTCATGATTATTGTTAATTGTCATAGGATATCTTCTGGTGGTACTTTCTAGATAAATATCAGGTAATGTTATTTATTTATTTGCTATAATATATTCAATTATTATTATTATTGGTGATAAACATCTCAACAAAACGATTAACTATATATATATACTTATCCAGTGTTATGTGCTACTATTAATTGACAGCGTAATTCAAGAATCCAAGAACTGATGTTCAATAGAATTGCTCATACCTACGTCAAGCTGTTGTTTGTGGCACCTTTGAATGAATTCAGAGATACTTTTTTTAAAGTAAGTGATCATTCTTTTTTTTTTTCTTTACATGTAATTATATATTTTTTAAAGTAAGCAATCATTCAGTGATAGCTAGACAGTTGAGTCTCCGTATTTACCACATTTTCTTTTTATAATTATAATAATAACATATTTGTTTATCAAGGGTATTACGAAATATACTAAAAAAAAACTTAATACTAATAAACTTGTGGCCCTTTTATATGTTCTTTCAGCGTTTTCCCAACCTAGTGACCCAAGCAGTGTACAGTATATTTTGCTTTGCATTTCCTTCATCATACAAACAATTTGATGCCGTTTTCAAAGAGCACCTTGTACAACTTGTATATCAATGGATGGTTGGTAAGTAGGAAACAGTAAATCAACCTCATCTTAGTATTCTGTATTCAAGAAGCAAGGATGGCACAGTTAGTTAGTGCGCAGTGTTCTGTGTGAGAGGTCCGGAGTTTGATTCCTAGTTACCTCGCATCCTTGTTTCAACTTCTCTTCTTTCCGTGTAGCTTTAAGTAGCTTAAAATACCCATAAAACGGAGCACTGATGGAGAGAGGGAAGTAAAATGAGTGCCCCGTTGGCTCACTGGTAGATTAGCTTCGGCTGAAGGGACTTCCAACGTAAAATACATATGTGCACAGAATTTATTTGATAAAAATGGAAAGATTTGAGTGGTGATTATGGCTTGCACAAAATTTATTTCGGCCCTTAGGCAGGAAATTTGTTTTTCGAAATCATCCAACCCCCCTTTAAAAGTTAAATGGTCCACCCCTTATTAAAAACGTTTGAATGTGTAAAAATAATAAATCAATCAATCACTTTTTTACATCTCAATCTTCTAGCCAGACACAATTGTCCTACTAATTGGGGACCCACATATTGATTTTTGAGGAAGAAGGGAAACCCTGTGCCTCACACTCACTGCCCCTTGTACACCCTACCCTTATAGAATGCTTTTATGAGAACACAGACAAATAGCTTGGGCTACCTGTGCCCCTACATGCTCACTTGTTGATTTTGTGCCATTGTAAGGTGTTAGGCCAGTACCTAATATGTGGGATACTTGGAAACTAGACAAGCTGGAACCACCTCACATGAGAAAGGATGAGAAAATTAAGAAGGATGCTTTTCAAGGTACATAATAATAAGAAATATTTTTTTTTGAACAAACAAACAACTAAACAAATATTCAAGCTAACAAACAAAGTTATTAATTGTTGGTCATGAGAGAGAAATACCTACAGCATTAGATAAATAATATAGTATTTTCATTATCACTTTCCACAATGAATAAACATTTTCTGTTTATTTCGTATTTTTTTTCAGGTTCTCTAGTAAGTTTACCAGTCGATCCACTGACAGAAGAAAACGTCAATCGACAAGCAAGTATATCTAAAGGCTCCCAGAAACCTCTTCCTATGATTACAGAAGACAGAGCTAGTACCATTGGCAATAGAAGAGACTTTCGACGCAAATCTGTTGCACCAAAACTATTCAGCAACAGGTACAGTACTTGCTTGCTTGTGTGCTTGCTTGCTTGCTTGCTTGCTTGCTTGCTTGCTTGCTTGCTTGCTTGCTTGCTTGCTTGCTTGCTTGCTTGCTTGCTTGCTTGCTTGCTTGCTTGCTTGCTTGCTTGCTTGCTTGCTTGCTTGCTTGCTTGCTTGCTTGCTTGCTTGCTTGCTTGCTTGCTTGCTTCCTTCCTTCCTTCCTTCCTTCCTTCCTTCCTTCCTTCCTTCCTTCCTTCCTTCCTTCCTTCCTTCCTTCCTTGCCTTCCTTGCCTTCCTTCCTTCCTTCCTTCCTTCCTTCCTTCCTTCCTTCCTTCCTTCCTTCCTTCCTTCCTTCCTTCCTTGCCTTCCTTCCTTGCCTTCCTCTTTCCTCCTACTTTTTCATTCCTTCGTTTTTCAGTGCCAAATTCTTAGTTAGTATCTTACCCTTGTTATTTTCCACCTGTATACTAGGCCCATCAACAGGGAAAGTTTAACATTATTGTCCGTACCGGGTGATGAAAAAGCCGAAATTAACAGCAAAATGTCAGAGAACATCTCTCCAACGTCTGCAACATCGAGAGTAACAATGAGGGAATCTCGAACCTCAGTACTAAACAATCCATATAGAAGCGTGAAAAAGCCAACTCAGGTAGGTAAAGGGTTCTCACAATAGTACTAAATACATTAGCAAATTACCGTTAAAATAGTATGGATCCTGACTAAACTATAATATAATATAATACACACACGTACTTTAAAAAAGGGGGTTGGGTTTAATTCCCGCCAAGCTTTATGGCGCTATACCGGGCATATGATATTTTTCTCATGTATCTGTGTTTCAAAAAAGGTTGACGAAGTGAACGGTGAATATCGAACAGCGATTGCACGGCCGAAAGGAATTATGGTTACGCATACAACATTTTTTTCTGGATTGCTAGGCACAGTTTCATCAATTTCTAAGGTCTTCTTTGGTATAATTTCATTTCATTTAATTTAATTACAATTCGTTGCATCATACAAAAATTATACAACAGGATGGTAGCAGGGGGAAACTTAATTCCCATTTTAAGGCTGCCATTCAAATATATGGGGCTGGCGTTGTGCAGTTATTTAGTTACAAAAGAGGCATGAATAATCAATATCAAAGACCCACAGTCCCCTTTGGTCGTACAATGTCCATTCACCATTCACACCGTCAACCATTTTTGAAAAAAGTATAAGTTTTAATATTCTGTACATGTTGTATTGCAGTCTTGTCCTGTTGGTAAAGGCCCAGAGTTCTCTCGATCTGTTTTCGATGTGTATGGTCACAGTCCCCTTGTAGAACAGTTTTTAAATCAGCAGAGGCTTGCTAAGGATGCTGGGACAGCTATTCTTGTCCAGAGAACAGAAATCAAGAAACTTCCACCGTATCCTTAAGAAAAACTATAACATGTTTGCGATATTGTACAATCTAGAATCTAGAAACTACAAACTACAAAACAAGAGAAAAGATAGGACACCAATAAACAATAATGCACAAAAGAAAGAAAGAAATAGACAAAAATGCGCGGAAACAATAAACAAACTAGCCAGCAATCAGACAAACAAAATGGCAAACAGACAAACAGACAGACAAACAAACAGACAATCAAACCATAAAACAAACAAAAACCACGCACACACAGCCGTTCTTAGTTTTGTCACGTAGCTCTCTGCGTCGGAGACTAGTGACCTCCAAGTGATTGAAATAAATATCTTGAATTCCCTATTTATTTCCTCCGATTAACGTCTTCAAGATCATTTTGTAGTGTTTGCTATCTCATTGCCCGGATATCCATTAAGTTTATTTGCTCAGGTAGTATCAAATACTCATCTTATCTCTGTCAAATTAGTGTTTTGATCCTTGATTCGTGATAAGTCTTAATGCTGAGACCTATCAAGAATTAATTCAAAAATCTCTAAAAGCATCCAAAGAAATGGGCTCGAATTTCAGAAGGTAAGAGGTCCCAAATTCGTACTTGACATTTTTGATTAGCAACCTCTTTAAAATAGCTGTATGCATATAATTATGATGGCCTACAATCATGTGCAAAATTGTTGGGACATTGTCACCTTTTTATGAGCGTTTTCGTTTTCGTTTCAAAAAATTTACCCCCTTCCCCCCTAAGCAATGTTGATTGGTCTTTCAAATGACAACCATGTCACATTCACACAATTCAACATTGATACGGGGGAGAGGGGGAAACGGAAAAATGATGTTTTCATGTTAAAACCAGATAATGTCCCATGATAGATGCTTTATTAAAATAAATTACATTGCAGCTAAAGCTGAATTGCGTAAATATAACATTACATATAATAATTATGTAACATTGGATAATAAGGTATTTTGCACATGATTGTAGCTATCTTTTACTTCAGTTTACTCGAGAATGGCAGTGTTGGTTTTCGATACAAAATTTCAACTTTTACTGCAGGTTACACGAGGGTGACGGTGTTTTTTTTTTCGATACAAAATTTCAACTTTTACTGCAGGTTACACGAGGGTGACGGTGTTTTTTTTTTTCGATACAAAATTTCAACTTTTACTGCAGGTTACACGAGGGTGACGGTGTTGGTCTTTGCAATACCATTTAACTTTTTATAAGGGAGAATCAATCTGCAACCTTCTTTAAATTAGCTGCATGAATGATGTTCTCTCTGTACAGCAGTTTAAACGAGGATGACAGTATTGATTTTCGATACAAAATTTAACTTTTTATGTTTACTGCAGGTTGCACGAGGATGACTTAAAAAAGCGATCGATGTTCGCTAAGAAACATAAAGAGGGATATCAAGATTATATTAGGTATGAGAACGGGTTAGAATTATGTCTAAATACTTGTAAATTTAGCTTTTTCAAGAACTTATATCTAGGACAAAAAAATAAATGGAAAATGTTGACGTTTCGAGCTTTAGCCCTTCGTCGGAGTCTAACTCTTTTACTCAGACGAAAGGCTAAAGCTCGAAACGTCAGTAAAGTTAAGTCAACATTTTTTACGGTATTACAAATTTCATTATATTACCTATCTAGGACAAATCTATCTGTTTTTCCAGTCGACTGCTATCGGTTATCTGGAACTCGCTATCTTGAGCACAAACAAACTCCCTGGACATTTCTCAGTCCAAGTCGATTACTAGTCGTTTAACTGAGACCAAGTTCAAACGTCGCATCTCTCATGTGCTTGATCTAATGCAAATGATTTTAAACAATAGGTTTTGCTGACACGGGTGAAAAACGCACTGCGCACGCTCGCAAGACGGTCGTGTTTACAATAAAACCATTGGCGATTTAGCGGCGTTTGGTAAATCTTTAGTTAAGCCGAAAGTTCGTGTACGGAATTTATTTAAGTTTTTTTCCTAACACATTACATGAGTTGTTTTCTTTCCCTGGTCAATTAATACAAGAGAAATTCGCATTATACATACATGAAACCATTCGTAAAATCATGATGGTTAGTCTTTTGTTCAAAATAAAATCCGAACATGCGCAGTGCGTTTTTCACCCGTGTCGGTTTTGCTCATTATTCATTATTACTCGATATTACTCGCTAAGCCGATTTCCCTTTGATCTTATTCAATTACTATAGTTTACCTCGTACCTTGTACTCCAGTTTCACGTTATCTAGTACCGCTGTGCTGTTTGACAAAAGGTGCATTTGCACAGGATAAGCCTCGATTTGTTGTCAAAATATTCACAAATCACTAGCAAAGCACGGAAATGTTAGAACTGGCACATTCAAATTTTCTCTGAATTGAGACCCCTGTGCAAATGCGCCTTTTGTCAAATAGTACAGCCTTGCTAGATAACATGAATCTGGTTTATTCAAGAATTTTGTAATTTTTAAAGCATATTTTATATTTATTGTAATTTTATTTATAATTAAGATAGATGGTAAGAAGGTTATCAGTGTTTACACTATTTGGTGCTACCTTCTTTAAATATAGAGTTTATTATTATTATTATTATTAGAATCTATTATTAGAATCTGTTATCAGTCATAATAACTGAATTCTTAATCTCAAAACACTCGTTATCTCATTGCAAAGTAATTTCTGGCTTCCCTAATTAAAGGTTTAGCCAAAGGGCTTTTTTCTGTAGCTTGTAGATTATATTTAATTATTGTGTATTTCTCTCGTGCATCACCCGGGAAACCAGATGGCTTTCTTCATTTAGTGTATAGCATTTGCATTTAGTGTTTATAATTGCTGTCGGTTTAAAATCGTGTTGCTTACAAACAGCCAGATTAACAAATGTCATAGCCTGATTTTCAAGCGGGCCTGGGTCCTACGTAGCGTAGGACCCAGGCCCGCTCTGAAAATCAGGCTAAAAATGTCAAAACAAGATAGAAAAAACCTATGGTACCCAGGGTACTCGGCCATATACACCTATTTCGAAAAGGTTGACGGAGTGAATTATGGGTACAAATAGAAGGTAAGGGAATTATGGGTACAAATAGAACATATATCCTATATCCTAACATTATCATTATCCTAGTATTTTTCTGGCCTCTTACCGCTGTGGTCCAGGTTCGAGTCCCGGCTCGGGCATGGATTATATGTGAGTTGAGTTTGTTTGATGTGTTCTTCTCTTCTATGCCACGAGGGTTTTTTTTCCTCCCTCCGCAAAAATGAATGACGAGTTGTGTACAAAATATTTAACGTAGAGGTAGTGAGTGTGTGTCTGAGTCTTCCCAATTAGTAGGCACACGTGTCCAGCTAGAAGATTTGAGACGTTAAAAAAAGGGATTTTATTTTCTTTGCTTGCTTAGTTTCATCAATTCTAAGCTCTCTTGCGCTAAAAAGGGCCGGCATTGTGTACTCGATTCATTTCAAAGCAGCTATAAATAATCAATATCAAAGACCCACACTTCCTTTCGGTCGTGCAATCACCGTTCACTCGGTCAGCCCTTTTTGAAATATATGTACACCTAATTGCAAGAACGTTGTCCTGACTTTTGTAATTTAGTGGGAAAGGAATTAATTAATAGACAAAAGAAGAGCACTCAAGCTGAATTAACGTTATTGTATAATTATAGAAGAAACTTTGTTGGGTTATTTTCGACAAGCGAATATTACTCATTTGCATATGTTATAGCTTGGTGCAAAAAAAATATTTTTGTTATTACAGAGAGATCATGCAATGTGTTAATTGGAGAATTATTTCACATGTATTTCATGTTTAGAATGAATTTCGCATCAATATCTATCATTTTATTACAATTAATATATTTGCATGTGAACACATAATCAATGTTTTTCTGATGATAGTCATCGGATGATGACCGAAATATCTACTAGAAAAAATGTTAAAAAAATGGCTTCTCGTTATCAATTTCTTAAAAAAGTACACATTTCAAATTGTCGGGAAAATCTTTCTTGTTACGCTATTGGGTGTCACCTCATTGCTTCCAGTCATAATAAGTAATAATTAGTTATTCTATTCCTAGTGCATTCCACTCAAAACAATATACGAGCTTGTTATGGGGAGTAAATATAGCCGTATGTGTGTTATTTATTATGAATCAATGAGACCCACATGTCCTTTGGTCTTGGAAAACACTATTCAGTATTCAACGTTTTTTGATATTGCCGATAACCGTCACTCCCCGTCGGGTTTCTTCCGTGAGGCTCGCTTTATAGACACAGCAAACAACACGACTAACAAATTAATTTTTTTCTTACTGCGGAAATCAAATTTCCTCGGAATGAATCAATAATAATTAATTATTAATTGAGTGACTCTCAGTCTGCCTTCATGACTTCAAGACCAATTTATTTAGAACTTCGTATTAGTTTCATAACCGAAGATTCTTTTTGATGAAGAGTTATTGCTTTTCATTATGATTTTCTCAATAGGTAATATAATGAAATTTGTAACACCGTAAAAAAAATGTTGACTTAACTTTACAGACGTTTCGAGCTTTAGCCCTTCTCAGATATTTTTGTTTTTTACATTTGTACATACAAATCGTATATATAATATGTATATGAATATATTTTTTGTATTACTGCGCTCAAAACTCTTGCTATGAGCGCTATATAATTATTTGTTATTATTATTATTAATCTAATAGAGTAATCTTTATATTTGTATATTTATAAAATATTTGAGACACGGGCTGTTATTGGCTGGCTACCGCGTTTTTAGAGCCACAATCAGAAAAAATGTTTCAAACTAATATCTTATAAAAGCAACAAAAAACGTCTGCTTGTGTCGAGAAGTCAGAGAAAAACTCTTCTACGCCTCGTGTTTCTTTGCGCCTTCTCTCTTGCTCTACAGCTTCCAGTGTGTTTATATCACAGTATATAGACATATGCGCCATTTTATATCATATATACCCCGAGCTAATGCATATTATTCAGTAATCTTAGTTGCCACCTCTCGCCATCAGCAATAACCACTTAGAACCACTTAACCACAATAACCACTAACCACACAAATTCTTCACAAGAGGTTGGCTGTGAATTTTAATATTTCAACTTCAAATTGTTTATTTTAGACGGCAAAATGATCTTCTAGCAAGACAAAAAGAAGTCAAGAAAATCAGTGATCTGCTAGTTCTGGAACTCATGGTAAGTACATGACACTTTCGTTTCATTAGCCTTACAGTAGTTCAATCTCGTCCCCATGACCTGTAATTGCTGACTGTGCATGCTCGATGAAATATCTTGAAAAATCTACAGTAGTACAGCACCTGTCGAAAGCAGCGTTTACGTTGGCCCCCTAATACAATACCGCTATTGTTTGGTTAAGTTTAGGGCAATTGTTTGGAAAGACTCTATTGTTTTTTAAACCAATCCTAAACGCTGTTTCGATCAGTTGGTGCTGACTGTCCCAAAATCTATGATATTTCGTTGCGCATGCGCAGTAAGAACGACTATGGAAACGAGATTGACATTAGTTGCGAGTAGCTTGATCTTCTTCAAGGTTGACGGTAAAGGTAGTTTAGTCTGTTTTTGCTTCAACTTTAATAGACCTCTATATACCTCCGTATGCAAATGCCCATTTCAGACCACGTGTCATTCCCTTGATAATTGTTCTTTTATGATGAACGTGTTATAACATTTACATGTGAAAGAAACGATTCCCAAGGGTAGCATCGCTTGATCTGAAATGGGACAACAAACAAGGAAGGTAAAGAGGTCTATTGGTGCCTTTTCGTTTCTAAACCAAAACCGCCTAGGGAAAGGGCGGATCGTTCTCTTAGCACCGGTACATTACGTGACGGCGCAAATTACCGTTGTGTAATGAGACAAGATAGAGGCTCATTGGCTATTTATAAAGAAGCCACGATCACAAATGGCAATAGTTTTAACCGTTAAAACCAGCACAAACAAACATCGTTTTAAAGCAAACAAAAAAATGACCGACAAAAGACATGAAAGTGGGTAGGAATTTACTAGTTTTTCTCCTTGACACAGTTTCCCGCGGCAAACTTGGGCCACAGGTATCCCAGATGCCAAAAACTCTTCCGTAAAAAAAAAACACATTCGTAAGACATCCGTAAAAAAACACGCACTGAATCAACCAAAGCAATGAAGTAGAGACAACGATTAATTCGTACTTACTTCCACGTCGTCATTTTGTTATTTTCTTTTTGCAACATTTCAGAAAGACGGCGATGAACAAAGTAGTGGCAAAGCAGCGGCAGCCATAGCAACGGCCATGGGGTTCACATCTCCCGAAAATAGCTGAATATGACAATTGTATAAATATAGTGTGAAATTATATTTTTGCAATTAAGAACTTTACCACAACTTTACGTTTTAAAACTTCGGCAGCCATAGCAACGGCCATGGGGTTCACATCTCCCGAAAATAGCTGAATATGACAATTGTATAAATATAGTGTGAAATTATATTTTTGCAATTAAGAACTTTACCACAACTTTACGTTTTAAAACTTCGGCAAAAAGTTAATTTATTAAAAATTATTTTCTGTGTAAATAAATATAAACTGAATAAGCGTGAACACGAAAATTGTTGGCATAATTTGTCGTTTTATTTTCGTCTTTCCTTTTTGGCATTTTCTCTCTCTTAGCAACATCAAAGTGCGATATTTTAATGAAGGGAAAATACACGAGAGAGAATTAGAAAGGACACTCAGTGAAGAATAGCGGAAATTCAACGAAGAATTGGATGAATTGACAGCGGAAGAGGAGAAGGATATCGAAATATAACTGAAATTAAAGCAGAAAAGAAAAGAAAAACGAAAAAAAGATAAATAGATTAAAAAAGAAAATGTGAAAGATAAAAAGAAGGAGGTAGAGAGAAAAGATAAGAAATAACTGAAAATAGAATAAAGATTGTTCCATTTTACTCATATATATTTTTTACATCTTTTAACAATTTTTTACATTATGATAATTAATAAAATTGAAGAAAAATAATATGTTTAACTAATTGCTTTCTATATTACATAGTACTTAGTTGAAAGGTTAACTTATAATAGAAATAAGAAAGAAACTAAATAAATAAATTAAATAAGACAGAAAAGAAAGAAAAGAACGAGAAGGAGATCGAAATTCAACTGAAATTAGAGTAGAAAAGAAGAAACCAGAAACGAAAAAAAAAATAAGCTAAATGAATTAAAAGAAAATGTGAAAACAAAGGAAAAGATAATAAAATACTGAAAAAGGAATCATTCCTTTCTTTAGTAAAGAAAGAAATTGAATAGGACAAAAAGAAAGCAGAGTACAAAAGAGAAAACATAGAAGAAATAAATGGATTACAAAGAAGGAGTGATAGATAAACAATTCCAACAGAGGAAAAAATGAAATAGATATATTAAGAACAAAAGGTGTAAATACGGAATAAAAAGTGATAAAAGATGAATCAGTTCAAGTTTTAATGATAACGGAAGGCCTCCATTGTTTCGCCTTTGTCATTAATGCAACTTGTTCTCGCATGGAAAGATTTGTTGCGCCAGTATAACCATATGAAAACGTTTTCCCCATCATTAGCATGTCAATTTCCGTTGGTGATTTTGTCCTACCCTCAATTTGCTTTTATTGAATAAAGTATATTTTCTTTTCCTCTCAGTGAAGATAGCAAGATTGATAGCAGATGTTGGCTGATTAACTATAGTTTATGTTGAATAACAAAATAGGAAAAATCAATGTACGCTATTAATGGGAACATGTTCGGCAACAATTCTTCGCTCGCAACTCTATTTTCATCCAGATTTGATACCAAAGACTTTGATTAAATAGTCTTCAACGCTTACATTTTACATGGGCTTAAAAAAAGCAATGATTTCGAGACAAAACCTCCCAGCTGAGTTAACAGTACTGACCACTTTGGCTAATGCGACTAGATTATGACGTCAGTGTTGCCATGGTTCTCCATTTGTTGGTGTAAACACAGGTAGCTTTTTAGAGCAAAGTTTTGGGGGATTTTCGAGGCCATCCTTTTTATCCTTAAAAGCATGGAGAGAGTGGTTTCAAGATGTTGTTTTATTTCGTCTCGTCTTTAAATGTAACTAAATTAAGTCTACTTGAGATTAAAATGGTTGTTTTTCAGGGTATATTCATACTTGTTTTACACGGAAAGGTGATAATGAAGAAGACCATGAATAATAAATCCTTTCATTTCTCTTCTTTTTGTTTCTTTCATCGTTTAATCGGTTCCTGGCAAATCTTCCTATCTTTGTATACTTTGTCTCTTGTATATATAATCCGGATTCTGCGGTTTTTTCGCTTTTCTAGATGATACTAAAAATTAACTATTATATTTCAATATAGTAATCTTTAGTTTTATTTCATTTCCACCCAACCGATCCTCTGACATAATAACTAAGCTTAAATAAGCTGTATTGCTGATTGGTCTCCTAGATACATTCGCTTTTGATAAATAATGTTTCACTATTCAACACAAACAAAAGACCTCATACAGCTTAACATTGCCTCGTATTTCTCATGAAAACTGCGCTGGGCAATGTTTACATATCAACGGTAGAAAATACTAGAATCTTTTCCTCAAAATCAACCCCAATGAATGATTATTTCATCATAAAACAATATATGGCCTAAAAAATATGCCTGCAGCTAAATAATACTGTTTTTATGGGGATTGAAAATGGTATTGGTGAGTTTTTAGTGCAGGTGAACCGTTGGCCAATGAGGAGGCGGTTTTCCGTCAACGTAATGCAAATATGTGTAGTTAAGAAATGAATCTTTGATGTGGTTTAATTCATCGTGTTCAAGAAAAGAATTGCCACGAAAGGGCAGTTTAAGTCAATACACCGAAAAAAATCAAGAAGAAACTAATACCCATCGGTGGACTATCGCCCGGGAGGATCCAAGGCTACGTAAATATATCAGCTTTTCGAAAGGATTCCTATTTTCTAAGACGGCTTCTTTGAAACCATTAGCAAACTGAAATTGACACAAACTAGTTTGGCTGAATGGATTTCAAGTTTGTTCAACGACAAAAAATCGGAAAATTAATATAGCCTTGATCACAAACCAAAACAGGAACAAGAAAAACATCAATTCGGGGAACAAGAAGTTTACTTTCGTCAAAGACGAAGCGATTTTCAAAAAGAAGATTTTAGCAAGTCTGATATTTTATTTACTCAAGTTGGTGGCGAATATGTGTATGTAATCGACATTTCATGTTGGTTGGCCCTTGAACTTAAGCTGTTTAATTACTGGATTTTCATTAAAGAAAGGTCTTCCGAAGTATATTTCTCGCATGCTGCTATATTAAAATGGGTTGTGGAGCCTCCAGAACTACCGTTACTACAGATCTAAAAAGCCCAAGTTCCGAACCAGTCAGTCTAAAGGAACAACTTGCCAAAAAGACTGAGCAAAAATTATGGAAGCAAACAAGCTTGGAGACAAGACTTCTCCAACCAAGTGGCAAAAATATCAGTCCGTTTCTGGTTCCTAGAAGCCCCGGAGATTCAAAAGCGTTTCAAGTTGGCGATAGAGTACATTTGCGAGGCTATATCGGGACTGTTAAGTTTGTGGGAGCAACGGAACTGGGACAAGGGGATTGGATAGGCATCGAAATGGACAAGGAGATAGAGCAAGGACATAATGGCAGTTATGATGGAATACAATATTTTATTTGTGGACCAAATAGAGGTGTATTTGCGCGTTCTGCTCTTGTGTTCCATCTCGATGAATCAGACGAGAAAAACCTGCAAGGATCGAGCTCTATTTCCCTGGGAACAGTTGTATTCATTCAGTCTAGGATCCGTCGCTATCTTAGACAAATTAATCAGAAGAAAACTCGGTTGACATCAGATGTCGATAAAAGAATTGATCGCCACGTTCGCCGCGTTCCTGAAAGTGAAGCTTCGAGTATTAATAGACTTAGCCATTATCTCACCGAGCCTTTTGAAGGCGGACAAAAAAGCAAAGCCTTTGCAATTTATCGATGGATTACGTTAAATGTGAACTTTGACTATAAAGGGTATTTCGGCCTGGAAACCCCAAAGGCTTGTGAAGCAGAAGATGTCTTGCAAAATCGCGTAGCAGGACCGGAAGGTTACTCTAAACTTTTTGAAGCATTGTGCAATGCCGCTCATGTTCCCACGCGAACTGTTCGTGGGGTTTTCAAAGGCTACGGATACAAAATTGGTGAACCAATTCTCGATGGACAATGTAGACACGCGTGGAACGTGATTCGAGTAGGTGGTGATTGGTTTATCTGTGACTGTACATTTGGTGCGGGGCGTGTTGGTGAGGATATGATGTTCCATAAACTACCGAACATTGAACGGTTTATGGTTTCTGCCGCGCTAGCTATCACAGACCACTATCCAGACGAGGAGAAATGGCAGCTTCTTGATGTGCCAGTCAACAGAAAGGACTTTGAAGAGAAGGCTGTCCCGTCTGCGGCTGCGTATCGCCTCGGTGTACGCTTAGACAGCCATGCGAAGTCCTACTACAACATCGATTCTGACAATATCGTAATGTCTTTTCAAACTCTCAAAAAGAACATATTGAGGGGAATTGTGAAAGATGCCAACGGCAAGTCGTTGGGTCAACGCAGCCTTGTACAGGTAGTTTCAGTCGGAGGGAAGACGAAGCTACATGCATACTTCCCAGAACCAGGAGATCACATCCTTCAGGTGTATGTTCTTGGAATGAACTATGAGTGGGTTCCAGCGGTGGTGTACAAACTCCACACATCGGACGGAATTGGGTATAATACAGGAGGTTTTCCTAACATAGGAACCAAGTTTTATCCTCTGGGTTTTGAAATCGAGAAACCCTTACAGAACATTGAGTCAGATGACGGTAGAGCGACCATCTATCTTAGTACTACGAACAGTACAGTTAAAACTTTAAGACCGAAGCTGTCCAGGTTATCCATTGTATGTGGAACTGAGGACCTCAAAGAAGATGTCCAAGACTCAAGTATGTCCTACGTCGAGCAATCAAGTGTGGTTTATAAGGTGAAAGTACACGTCCCTCAAATGGGAATATACAAACTAGACATATATTGTGAACTTAAACGACAAGTAGAGTATTTATGCTCATATTATATTAATGCTTATCATGGTGTATCGCCTGTGCCAGGATTTCCTAAAATCACCGACGCGTTTCGATCGTGGTCAATGCAGCTTGTTGACAAGCGTGAAAATATCGAAGCGCAGGATGGGACAACCTCCGTCACTCTGAAAAATCCCAATCAAGTCAACCTCGTTGGTGTTCTGAAAAGGAACGAAGAGGAGTGCCCTAGCATGTGCCGCACAGTATCTGAACAAGGAGAAAGTACGATCACAGTACACACCCCAGAACCCGGGATATATAGATTGGAAGTTTATGGTTACAAGGACGATGAGAAGAATAAACGTCTGATATGCTCTTATGCGATTAAGTCCCTGGAAACTGCTAATGAAAACCCGGGGTTTCCTGTTCTTACGGAGGCTTTTAGCACATGGGAGATCACCATAGTTGAACCCCCCGAGAACATTATATCCAAAAACGGGCAAGCAGTGGTTGTTGTTCAGGCACCAAAGGAGGTTGAAATAGTGGGGAAGCTGTTTGATGAAGAAGATAAAAATATCCCGGGCATGTGTATCGCGAAGGAGACGGAAAACGGAAGAGAAATCAGCATGAATACCCCACAGCCGGGAATGTTTAAACTGTGTGTTTACGGACGTAAAATGAAGGGGAAGAAATCTAAGAAAGAACCTAAAAATACCTTAATGTGTACATACAAGGTCAAGTCACACAACGCAGCGTCCGAGAATCCTGGATTTCCAGAACTAACCGAGACATTTAATGCTTGGAATTTGAAACTTGTCGATCAATTTGACAACATCTCAACTGAAACAGGTCGAGCAGCGCTCACCATTAACACTCCCGGTAGCGTTTTACTATCTGCAAAGTTGAGACAAAACGATCAGGATCTTCCAGCCGATCTGTGCTTCGCTGAGCGCTCTGACGGAGAGACGAAGATATCACTACACGTCCCCGAAGCAGGGCTTTATCAACTCAAGATTTCTGGGCGAGAATCGCCCGGATCGAAGCTGAAGTTTCTAGGGTCCTACTCTGTGTTCAGTTGCCGGGGTCTTGGGGAAAGAGCCGGGTTTCCCAAGATCGAGGACGAGTTTCGCCTTTGGGGACTTCGTTTAGATAGCAACAAAGAAAACATTGCTGTTTATGACGACTCTGTTGTAATCACATTCTTGAACCCGAACAAGATTGAACTGCAAGCTGAATTGAATGACGATGAAGGACAAACCCCGAACGTGGTTGAACAACTCGATGAAATGGACGAGAGAGTTGTATACCGATGTAGCTTACCCAAGAAAGGAAAGTATACATTTACGTTACACGGCACAAACAAGCCAGGATCGAAAGCAAGCAAGAAGAAAGTACTGTGTTCATACAAGATATTTTATTAGCAAGATCATAATATTTTGTGTGTGTTTGTTTCTTGGCATGAAATTGCTGGATAAACGTTTAAAATTAGAAATTGATATTTTTATAGAACGCATCAAGTCATAGTGTTATAGAATTTACATTCAAAAGTGTAAATATCGTGATTTTCGCAAAATACCATTTTTAGACCACATATAGGAGACAGATTGAATCGACACAGCAACAAATATAACTTAATATGTACAAAAGTTTATTTATATTTGTAAACGTTTTTGGCAATAATTGTACAAACATCTAAAGACTAATAATGTACCGATGACAGTGTTATTTGTACATGAATAAAATCATTGGAAATGATGATTCTTGCATTGGTATATCTGCAAGCCATTCATTGGGGTTTTCAAGCCTTCTTTGGGACGTACAGGGCATTTTCACTCGGCAGGTTGTGCAGACGGAGGTCGCTCTTCAGTAACCTGACAAAAAATGAAATAGGAAAATTAATGCAAGCATTCGATTATGTACAAGCTTTCTTTTGTCTTTTTATGCATTTAGTTTTAAACTTTGTTCATATAATTTTTTCTAATTTATCGTTTTGTGCAGATTTTTAAAAGCTTAATAGGGCGTATATTTCGCGCAGATGTCGCAGGCGCTTTGTTGAGGTTTTAACTAAATACTCTTGCGAGTTTTTTTTATTTTTTCTCTTGTGCAGATTTTTACAAGATTTAGGGCTTATATTTCGTGTACAAGTCGCATGCGCCTTGTTGAGTTGTTAACTAAATACTCTTGCGAGTTTTTTTGTGCAGTTCTTCACTTTATTCCTCAGGGTTTGAGCGCCCATTTTCAGTCTAGATGGCAGGTGCGCCCAGCTTGGTTCGAACGCAGCTCGCGCATACATCACGATGCATTGATAATCAGTCTAAAGAGAATTGGAAATATTATGTCAAAGATATTATTATTATGCATGGCTCTGTCTCAAGTACTTCAACATGTAGTGGGCATATTGCTAACCTATTAATATTGTGACTAGAATGGTCTATGACGTGTATGCTGTATTAAAATACTGAGAGTTTGTTTCGAGCGAACCTCACGGAATAGCCCTGTTAGAGGTGAACTCCCAAGAAAGATTAAAAAAAAATTAAAATATTTTTATAAAGTGTGAAAGATTAATCTCCTGGTTTTGTTATTTCTCTATTTTTCAATTTAAGTTTCTAAATTCACAGAGGAAATTAATTTCAAATATGAAACACAATTGAATTCTTTTTATGTCTGAAGTTTATCATAACAATGCTGGAACCAATCATGCCAATATTCAAAAACAATTCGCTTGGGCAAGAAAGTATTAATATTAATGCTCTCTTGGCTTGGAAAAATATCAATAACGTTTTCTCAACCATGAAAAAAGACTAAAATAATAATACTAAATGGAACAAGACGGGAAGTTTATGGTTGTCACGATGTAGCTGTTCAAATATTGATGATTAAGTGATGTGTAATAAGACTTGGTACTGCGACAAATATCGCACCAAAATGAAAAGAAAAGCAACTAAAAGCTATTATAGGATTTCACTATTTAGCACGTTTATAACATAATCAGGGAGTGTCAAGCATGGTGTTGATGGTGATGTCTCTCAAATCGAAGAAGAAAAGAAATATGATATGATATAAATTTGGCACCAATATGAAAATGTGAAATAAATCCGAATAACAAAAATAGGATTCCACAAATTTAACACAATAATCTTCTCATACATACTTCAAGTGTGTGATGGTGTTGGTATTATGTCTTAAAAAAAAAAAAAAAAGAGTTTCAAACTCTTAAAAATTGTGAATCTTTAATATTTTGCCTGCTTTTTTGGGGAGGGGGTGGGGAGATTGAGTTGCTAGTTCGCAACCTAAAAACAACTTTGCATCAACCCCAATCAGTCAGATCACACTCAATTTCATTTTGCATAAAATTAAATCACAAGACAATGAAGAAATGTTGACAATTATTAGCTTTAGGTTAGGTTCAATTTTGACCAAAATAAGCTGTGATTTTTCTTGAAAATAGAGCAAAATGGGTTTTGAGACTGTTTGTCAAGGACAGGTGGACTCGTTGCCATGCCACCCATAATAACATAGAAACAAAAAGAAAACAATTCCAACCTATAGAACTAAACTATCAAACCGACAATTGTATTTATGAAATTTTGTTAATGATATCCCTAGAAACTCGTGAGGGTTTTCATTGAGTGTTTCGTATTTAGATAAAACTGACCAAAATCTGCACTAGCAGTAACTTCCTTTAGAACATTTAGGTTTATAATTAGAAACCTATATGGAGCTTATTGTTCACGTTAAGGCGTCTCCCATGGCGTTTATTTACGTGTAATCGTTTAAAATAAGGTATTTTCGTCCGAATATTGTGATACAAAGGCAACAGGGCGTATAATAGCTGTATTCAAAGAGTGTCACAGCGGAGAGATGTTTCTAAATATTGATTTGTATTTCATAAGTGCAGTGTGAGATTTGGAAGAAAAAAAAACTCAAAACAAAACTAACTTTTTTGGCTTCCTAACTTATTGTAAGGTGAAATATGATGAATAATTGCTAACTCCATCTAACTAGAAACATGATCAAGATTAATCGTTTCTTGGTGTGTAGCATAGTTAATAATATTAACTATGGTTTCAACTACGTTTTAATTAAACGATAATTGTCCATCTTCAAAATGGTAAGGATATTAGTTCTTTTACAAGACGAAACGTCAACATTTGCCTATCAGAAGTCAACATATCGTTGTTTGTCAAACCCGCTTACTCCAAATCAGTGCTGGTTTTGCCTTCAAATTGAACAAGCATTTCAGACTAGAAACTTCAACATTGTTGAAGAATCGAGGAGGGGAGGGGAGGGGGAATTTTATACAAAATGTCTCAAGTTTTCCGTTATTTTTAACTTGAATGAACGAAGGCACTAGACAACTTAGTAGTTTCTAATTCCATTGTTTTCTTTTGTGTCTACACTATGACAAGCAGATTTTGTTTTGCGCATTTAGTGCCTTCAGACAAAAGAGCGCGTCGACAACTAGTTCCCTAAATAATTTGTTGATTGTGATCGATTTGTGGCAAGGCTGACAAATGGTATATTATTGCTGCCATAAAATCGTGATTAGTTTCACGTCCGCATGAATACCAATGACCCATAGCAATGCAAACGATTAAATGGTCATTAATGACACAGTTAGGGCACAAATTATCCGGAATATAGGAAATTGCAAGTAGGGAGCAAAATTAGTTTTTCATAGTGTTCTAAAAAGAAAAATATCAACATCAATTTTTTTCGTATTTTTTTTCTTTACGTTAAAATGCGCTCACTAAATGGGACTAGATATCATGCATATTTTATACAATGAAACTATTGGAAACAAATATACATTTTTACGGTTTTCGTCGAAAAACCTTAGCCTCGATAGCTAGCGTGTAATTTATTCTTTACGGAATTTTACTACAGCTCGAGGTTATTTAAGCAATGAAAAAGTTAAAAATTTCACGTCTAGTCAAATTCTAATGAATACACTCTATCAAAGCTGAGGTTGATCGACAAATGGTTTATTGCATGCCCAAATAAACTTCAATTTCTGTTTTCATGTAAAATACTTTATGATGGAAAGCCTAATGAAATTAACACCGTAAAAAATGTTGACTTAACTTTACTGACGTTTCGAGCTTCATTATTATAGTAAATCACAACAACAATGAACAAAATACCCAAAGCAAACAAAAACGAACAAAAACGATGGCTATTCCGATTCCGACCTTCAGTAATGTTTTGATAAATCTCAGTAAACTTTAATGTGACATTTTGCGATAAAACTCGCGATAATGAATTGAACGTGGGAGGGCAAATCACAATCACTTGACGGATCTCTAAGGAAAGCCATTCATCATTTCTATTTTAAGACATTATGGCATACAACACTCAATATTATTTTACCAACCGCAAAGCCTATACAATAACTTCAAAAAAGTTGTCAGATAAAAACACGTCGGACAGGGTACAAATAATTGTATATTTAAACTTTTTTATAAAACATGAGGCACAAATAACGGCGCTCAGTTTCCAATTAAATTACATTACGTCATACAATACTCAAATCTCTTGGAACTAAAGAGTCTTAATGTTTCGTAATGTTCTGCTTTAAAATTTCGAAATAAGCCATATTAGCGGAGCTATATAATGAAACGCGTTTAATTGCATGTTTCAAATGAACAGAAAATTACTCCTATTTCAAATAGGTTGTCAGAAAGATAGCGCTACGAAAATCGATTGTACGATTGCAAAGAACTGTGGGTATTCAATATTTTTTCATAATTTAGGCATTGTTAGAATATATCGGTGTACGACAAAACAAAGAAATAACACGAATTTGCTGCATAATACCAGCTCAATCTCATATCGTGAAAAGCTCGATAATAGCCGATTGCGTGTGATTTTTTGTGATTTTTAAAATCTACTTACTGTGTATAGAGCAAAGCTATGAAATGAAATGGTGACGTCATAGTTACAGACGTCACAGTACTGATTCCTTTCATTCAAGTTAAATATCATGCAATGACGCCATGATATTTTAAATACTATCACGACTTTTCATCAATAAGTCAATAATTATTCACAGTGAAAAGAAATATTGCTAAAACTCTGGTAACAAAAACAAAACTGTTAATTGCCAGAACTAAAGAAACCAGAACTAAAGTGACAAAAGACAATCTGAACACTGATAAAGAACTGTGGTAACAGATCCAAACGTCTAAACATTTTTGTATTTTAAGTCAGAGACAAAAAATTGTAATTAAAATAGTATGAATCCTGACTTGAACTATAATATAATTTGTAAATAGTTTGCTGAAACTGATGATTTATTCGACTGATATACAGTGGAACCCCGCCTTACGGCCACCCGCTTAATACGGCCAATCCGTTATTGCGGCAAGTTTTTTAGGTCCCGACGAAATGCATGCCCTTACATTTTCTTTACCCTCTTAATACGGCCACCCCGTTATTGCGGCAAGTTTTTTAGGCACCGACGAAATGCATGCCCTTACATTTACTATCAATTTTACCCGCTTAATACGGCTACCCCGTTAATACGGCCACCCCGTTAATACGGCCACTTTGGGCTGTCCCTTCAAATTAACGGAGTTCCACTGTATTTTATTTTAAAAATTTTTAAATCAAGGTGAACGAAAGATATCTGGATGTCTACTTGCTAGGGTAGAAATGGCTAAGATTTGGCTAGATACACCTAATTGAACAGTTGTTATCTGCGAACGCTAGCTCTTACAAGTCGAGACCAAAATGGAATATGGGACTTAAGTTATGATTATTCAATGACTGCGTCTCTCGAGTTTATAATGCTGCTTCCCACAATCCCTCTTCCTCTCCCTTTAGCCTGCAAAACAGGCGTTCTTCTGGATTTTTGGGGAAAATCGGGTTTTGGGCTGTGTTAAACGGGCGAGCAAAAAGACTACACAGGAACCCCAAAAGCCTTTGATCTGCGATATACGTTCTGAGCAGGACAACCTTCAATTATGTGTATATTACTTTGAGAGTCAATAAAGTATCACTGGACTTCTCGTATTTCTATTTTATTGACACATATAACATTAATATATTTATACCTGTTTTTCTTCTGGTTCATCCGTTCCATTTTCTTGGTACTCTTCATGTGTGACACCTTCTTGAGCTATGCCTTTCTTCACCTCGGACAGGGCCGCTTCCCGCTTAGCCTCGGCTTCTTCACGTGTTTTTTTCTCTGTTTCTACAATCGAGAAGAAGTCCTTGTCTGCCTTTTCGACCATGTCTTCTTCATCCTCATCATCGTGTTTTTCCTCGTGGTCTCTGAAATAATTCATTTAATTGTGTGATTAGAGTTGAGTTGTTCAAGCACATTTGATATGAATAGAGTATTAGAGATACTACGCGCGCTCTGATTGGCTGGCTACCGTGTTTATATCAGAGGATTGAGACGCTCAGCCTTTATATTTCATTGACGTTATTTTTATGTCACTTGACCATTTGGAGCGCTCAAAAATTCAAAACGAGTTCGATCAATTTTTTGGCGGTGCTTACAGTTGAGTAATTTCGGTACAGTACAAACAATCTGGGAGCTGTAGAGCACTCGAGAAGTCAACAACTTACACTCGGCTACGCCTCTTGGATTACGACTTATATCATAGATCCACTATCCATTGTGTTCTATCTTAGTTACTGTTGCTACGTCCGACAAGCCAAATACGTTTTTCTCAATATACAGCACGAATATACATAGATTGCTGAAAACTTTATAAGTCTGTCTTGGAATTTATGTATTCTAAGAGTACGTTAGGAAAAAAAAACAGTAAATGCAGTAAATCTTTCTGAAATCTACGATGTTTGTCGGACATTCTATATTCCAGTGTGAATACTGCGCAATTGTTTCATGGTCACTCAAGCAAATTGTGGATCTGTGAATTCATTAACTAAGTTACACATGTATTGCAATAGACATTGACTAAAGTTTTATGCATATATATTTCAAAGACAACAAAAAATTTGGCTAGTACGACATAAAAAAGTGAAATGATCATGTTTTACACTTACTTATCCTGGGAACTTTTCGATCTTTCTTTCAGTCTCATTTCACGATGTCTTGTTTCCAGGATTTTCTCTCTTTTGGTTTCACGCTCGAACATCTACAAGAACATGTTAAAATGTTACAACTTGAACCATTGCTAAACTCTCCCGTTCTCTCTATTCTTTACTGCGGTTTTCGACTTTATGCGAGCTCAGACATTCCAACGGTTAGTTGTGAAATTATCATGATTTTGGCTGCCGTCCATCAAAAACATAAAAGGTGCCGAGTATATATCAGCAACCAAATACGTATTTCTTAACTAGCCGTTGGAATGTCTGAATTCGCAGAAAGACGAAATCCGCAATAAAAGTATTTTTAATAATAACATAACATATTGTTTGCGTTTTTCTTTTCGCGGCCACAATTGTTACGTTTTCTATCCCTCCCTTTTCGTGTTTCTTGGTTTTGTACTTACCGCGTTTACAGAAGATTTCTCGTTTCTTTGAATGGCTGAGAGTCCATCAGATAGCTCCAGTAACGTAACTGTACCAGAATGGGAACCACATGCAACTAAGCGACCTTGATCCTGGACTCTGATTGAGTTGAGAGATTCATCACAAACCTGATGATATAAGATTGGTTAGTAGCATATCAGAGATTGGTATAGTACATAACAGAGATTATTAAAATAAATATCGTCATCGACAACCGTACGTATTCGAATCGTATAATCGCCTCGCATTTGCATCGTAAGTCGTATTTGCATCGTAATCGCAAGTCGTTCTTGCATCGTAATCGCAAGTCGTATTTTGCATGGTATTCGCAAGTCGTTTTCGCATCGTAATCGCAAGTCATATTCGCATCGTAAGAAACATTTATGGTTAAAGTACCTGTATGGTGAGGGTCGGTTCATTCTGTTTAAAGAGATAATCCCATACATCCAATGTACCGTTCATCTTTGTCGTAAAGAATACAGCTGGTCTAGTTGGACTCCAGCACCCATCAGTCATATATGACATGTCTTGTCTATGAATTAGAGATTTAAATATGTGTTAAAACAGAAGGTCATGCTTAGCCTTAGTCTCCCCCACAGCCATGTTAAGCCTCGTCATGCAACGCATCACTGTCCTGGGTTTCCTGTTTAGGAAAGTGAAAGAGGGAGAATGGGGCAAGAAGGGGAAATCCAGTCTCCTCAGTCAATAAAGCTCTTACAAAGGAAGCTTAAAGGAGGAAAAGGAGTGTTTGTGGCTAGGTTGTGCTGTTTTCAGTTTTTATTATGAAAACCGGTTGTATAGTAAGTTTGCATTATCAATTGGTATTGTTGTTTGTAAGGTTTACAAAGAAATATAAAATGATTATGGTAATGATTGATCAATGATGATGAGCTGTTGGTGATGTTTTTGGTGATGATGATGATGATGCCAGTTGTGTTGGTGATGATGAGCTGATTGTGTTGGTGATGATGATGATGAGCTGATTGTGTTGGTGATGATGATGATGACGGTGATGATGATGATGATGAGATGATGGTGTTGGTGATGATGATGATGATGACAGTAATGTTTGTTATGGTGATGATGATCATGAGCTGATGGTGATGATAATGATGATGATGACAGTGGTGTTAGTGATGATGATGAGCTGATGACGATGATGATGATGACAATGATGGTGATTTACTTACTTAGTCCACATTATGGATGACTCTCTCAAGTCTTCTGACCAGATCTATGATACAACAAACAATAATTGACATTATCCTAAATTATTATGTAGATATGAATGGTGATGATCATTGTGGTGAACTAAGCAATCCCATTGAAGTCCTGAACTTTTTTAGGGATATTCTTATATGTAATTGCTTATATTGCATAGTTTACTGTTATGCTCATCACCATTCACCCTAAATTATTCTGATGTTACACAAATAGATACTATCAAGATTATAATGTAACATACCCTTGCAGTCCAGTCTCCTATTGTAAGGAAATTCTTTGGGAAAAATGGATTTCGCTGCAAACAAAGCAAACCTTACTACAGCAAACGCTTGAGGATAATGTGAGAATTGATACAATCTACAGGAGTCCGTATAGAAAAGTATTGATCTGTGAGAACTTTGAAAAGAACTAGACATACTTGCAGTGTCTAGTTCTTTTCACAGTTCTTGTTGATCAACCTCAACCTGATAGCATGTAGTATATTCTTTAGAATTTGACTACAGCCTGTGGTAATTTAAGGAATGTACACATAATCAAATGGACATACCTGCAGTGCATATACAGGACCATAATGTTGTGAGTAAGTTGCCACAATCTTCTCTGAAGGATTCTTGGCTTTACGGTTACATGAGAGTACAGAGCCCTGTTCTGTACCAACCATGAACTTGGTTGGCATTGTTACTTCATACTCTAGGGCCACACCACCAAGGGTGCGTGAATCTTTCTTGTTTGGGCAGAGTGCAAGCGATTCTGTTGGTTCTCCAAGTTTACGGATATCCCACCAGAGTACCTGGCCATCAGTACTAGTTGAAAAACACTCTGTACCAGTCTTGGATTGCAGGAATAGGGTCTTGTATAGAGGGTCATGGTGACTTTTTTCTATCTTGGTCATTTCAACTGGATGGGAACCTTTTCTTGTGTCCCAGAAACCTAAAGAGTTTGATAGCAAAACATTAATGTTGATAATGATTATAATCACAAGTCATGATGATGATGATGATGGTAATTATGACAATGGTGAAGATGATGGTAATTATGATGATTATTGTAATAATGCCAGTGCTGATGATATTGGGTATAATGATGCTGATGGTGATGAGGTTAGAAAAATAATGACATGTCCATGATTGTTATTTAATGATGGTGATAATGATGATGATGACACACACAGACCAAAAGAACATACAACAACACATACCAAGTTGTCCATTGTAGCATCCACCCACTAAGATGTGAGGGTCTTTGGGGTTGTACTCCAAGCAAACCAAAGGAGATACAGGCTTTAAAGCTAACTCTGGCTTATTAGGGTTTTCTAGAATCATAATCAAAAAGAAAATCAGGTTAAGAAATATTGTAGAAGAGTAAAGGGAGTTCACCAAATAGAAATCATGCAATGATGCAAAGAACTGTGAATTTGAATGGACTATTAATAGTTCTGCTGTATTCACCTATATCCCAAATATAAGAATCCATACAAGTGTTGCCAGATGACTTCTGGAACTCCAGTATTGAATAGGATACAGCAAGTTTCTGTGTGCCATCAGGGTACCATGATAGGCTTGTTGCTGTTCTTTTGATGTCATTAGGATCTCTATTGAAAATGATTAGAAAATGTGTCTTAGAAGGATGTATATTATCATTATTGTATTGAAGGAATACATGGGTGTCTATATACTGTGATATAAACAAGCTGGGAGCTGTAGAGCAAGTGAGAAGTCAAAATAGAAACAAGAAGCATAGCTGAGTATTTCTTCAACTTCTCGAGTGCTCTACAGCTCCCAGAGTGTTTATATCACAGTATATAGACACAAGTGGAAGTTTTATATTGCATTGTTAAAATAGTTTGTAGCATTTTTACGATGACAAACTGAGCATGTCTGAGTCCTCTGATATAAAAACCAAACAGAGTGTTATTATAGTATCTCTATTATTTTGTAAATTGTAGTTGCAAGTAAATTATGATAATAATAATTATTATCATCTTTAATTATCACTTTTTATATCATTATCACCACCCCTATTATAATGATTATTATCGTCATTATGATACTCATTTATCCAAGTATCGGTTTCTTTTTACCTGAATACATTAATAGTCTTAGCAGATGGTGGTTCTCCTGTGGTATCAATCTCAACCTCAGCAAAATACTCCTCATAAATATCAATAGCATTATTCTGTTTGATACAGTGCTCCATTGTCTGAAAGGCAAAATAGTGTTAAGCACAAATAATTTGAAATAGTTTGGTCACTACTACAGTAACTACTAATACTACTACATACTACCACAAATTATTTCACAGAAATAGTTTTTTATTAACAAACAAGTTGCTTCCTTACATTTTCATAGCCTTTGCCACAAATTTCATTGTTATGTGCCGTCAGACAAAAAAATTGTGAAGCAAAGTTGGCGATACTCTTCTGTCAATCAAACATGATTTGTCTAGACAACTTTAATATCACTTGAACTGTAAACAACAGTCGATGTGAACATAAAAAGGTAGAAATGTTATTTTAAAAATAAAATTGAGCCAAATAAAAAGAACCTAATAAAGCCTTATTTAGTTTGAACAGTCAGATACCTAAAATATATCTTTAGACCCAGAAAAATGTTTTTATGCATTGAACTGTCCATGACTTGTTTGTAAAATGTCTAGACTTGCAAACTGTGCTTCAGTGATGGAAAAAAAATTGCCAACTCAATTCCTGAGCTCTGTTAGGCATGTAGTAATGAAATTGGTGGTAAATGATATTCATGTTGAATGGTATTCATTTCAAAGAACTACCAGGTGATCTCGCTTCAAAGCGCGCAAAGGATTGTTTGTCAAAACAAACAGTTCCAAAATGGCGCCTCAAGAGAGCAACAATTTCGGTTACTTTTAGGCATTTGCATTTTGTTTTTATTCTTTTTTGTTGCTGATAGAGTGCAGAGAGATTTTGTTGACCAATTTACATATTATTTTGTAAATATGTAAAGTTAGGACGTATTTATAGAGGGTTAACACAGAAAACAACTCTCCCGAACGACGCCACCTTGGAACTGTTGGTGATGCAGCAAAATTGCTTCTGATTGGCTAATACTAGCAGAAAGTGTGTGCGTGAAATCACCTGGTAGTAAATGTTCATTAACAAACAATTATTTTTCTTACATTTCCAAGCTGTTGAATGGTGTTCATGTATACTTCTTCTTTCTCTACTTTCTTCCTGTATCTGATAGTTTGCTCTACTTCAGCAGGATTGACATCCTTTGGCCAGCCTCCTTCCACATGGTTTATACCACGTACATCTGTTTCAAACCGTTCTGTATTGACCTTTAAACAAAGCAAATAACATTAGCATTTGATTGATATCTAATAATAATAACAATAATAATTTTCAACAACAACAACAAAAACAATAATAATAATAAGTAAAATCACACTTTTCGCAGTCTTACAACTGAATTAAGTGGGTCAGTATGTACATTAGACATATATCTGATAATGTTGCAAAAATTTTAAATCTAGTGGAACACACTTTTTTGGGAGGGAGGGTGTTACTCCTATATAAATGTGTGCTTGGTCTAAAACTTTGAACTTTTGGTTAAGTTTGAAATATAATACAGCGTTAATTTAATTAATTTGAGGACTTTTATGATGACAGTGGTGATTGTGATTAATTTAATTATAATAATAATTATGACTGTAATAATAACTACTTTATTTCCTTACTTCATGTTCAGACATCTCTTGAACACACTGTATACCAGTATCACAAGGGTTTTTCTCGATGTAATCTTGCAACATCTTTTCATCTGGTGAAATATCGACATGAAGCTCAGCTTGTCTGTCAGAGAAATTGCACTGTCTTCCAAACTCATTTCGCTTCTTTGTGTAAACGTACACGATCTCCATGATTTGATGTGTTCTGTTGAGTGAAGAAACAATTGTAAGTAAGCTTGCAAGAAATATTAGTGAAAAGCGATTGTAATTGTTATAAGGTCAAAATGTATGTAAGTATATGGTCAAAATGTATAAATACCGAACTGTTCGTGCAAGTATGACTCTATTTATTTTCATTGCAGTTAAAATAATGTCTTTTAACAAGATAAAAGTATTAAATATTCTGTACTTTGAAATCAGAGGTTAAGAAAAAGAAGCAGGAGAAGTTTTAAAGCAAAAATGCAAGTCGAAAAAGGAGATGGCGATTTGGTGTTGGACGTGTAAACACAAATTTGAATCATATTTTCTGGCTATTAACTAAAATATATCTTCTTATTAGGATGAGAAGCTTACCTTTGACGTCCTTATAGGGCGTTTGTACTTTTAAACACTAAATTCAATCACCAATGTACGCTATTTTTACAAGAAAACAGGAGAAAATCAAGAAAAGCAACTTCTTGCAAAAACAAAATGGCCGAATGTCGTCATAGCAACTTTTTTGAAGGCCTGGCTGCTTTGACAGACGACGTGGTCGCAAAGCAAAAAATGGCGGACGAAAATGGCGAGGAACGTTGTGTTTATGACCACGCTATTCTTGCCAAGAGTTGCTCGAGATTGTTATAGATGTAAGCGAAACTTTGGTACATCATTTAATAATGGTTATACTACAAGTATATCTTCAAATAATCCCAAGGAGATTATTGGTTGGATGAGAAATTATGCCCCGGTTTTTGAAGTTCGAAGCGACGCTATTTCTGTGCTCAGTGAGCCCACTGACTTCTACAACACCTTAACGGTATGAACAAATGAAATTTCTCTTGGTATAATTGATGCATTTAATAAGATAAAGTGTGATATCATTGTTTATAGGAAAATGTGTTGTCTGCACGCGAAAGGATTGTTATTGCATCACTGTATTTGGGAACAGGTCATTTGGAGAAAAAACTGGTAAGTTTTAGATATTCTTTACTGACTAATTACAATAATTTGAATGTTAGTTAATTCAGTTCAGTCTTAGTTTAATAGGTATAACTTCGTCCATTCAAATTTAAAGGTTTTTATATATATATTAATAAATTTGCAATGCATTAACCACGGGGGGGGGGGGGGGGGGGGGTACCCTGCTAGGATTTGGGTAGGGGTGTTCCACTGGGATCCTAAAACGGTTACCCTGTTTATGACAGAAAAAAAAATTCTTATACCCTGTTTATGACAAGTGATAAAAATGTGGCCCTGTTTATGACAGTTTAGGACCGTGTTTATGCCGCGAAAACGTGCTGAATTTCCTGAAAGACAAAAGACTGCGCTGCTCATCATATTACCTAATTAGTATACCTGATTATGACAAAAAAAATTGGGAAATGGGGTGAAAATATACCCTGTTCATGACAGAAAACTCAAAAAACCATACCCTGTTCACCCCCGGGGCATTGACTAATTTGATTACTCCATGAAAAGTACAAGTCCCGGGGGAGGGGGGGGATCTCTTTGTCCAAGTTGTGGGGTCGGTGTACCTTTTGGGGTTAAAAATATTTTCTGTGCGTACCTTTTAGGGTTCTGGCTCAAAAATCAGTTATGTAACATGATTTTGAATATGTAAGGGTCATTTGTACTCTGCTTTGTTGTTATAAGTAAGCTTGGCTGGCAAGAACATTGCACAGACGTACCTTTTAGGGGTTGAAATCAACATGGCTTTAACAGTTATTTTTATCTGTGCATACTTTTAAGGGGTCGTTTTTCAAAACCTCCGCCAATCACCCCTCCCCCATGAACAAGTGATGAAAACTGAACATCAAAATCTCTTTGTATAATATGAATCTCAACTTTGAGTGTACAAAGAAATGCTGATCAATGTCAGTCTTTTTATCATTTGCTTTCAAATTGTTTAATAGCTCTTATTGTGGATGAGCATGTGAGTCCAACAAACCAGGGGTATCGCCATGAGCGTACCATGAAAACAAGGTTTTTGGGTCTAGCTTTGCTTTGCTACCAAAGATGTTGTAAAATATTCACTTAAGTTTTTAAACATCAGACATCAACACCATCAGTCTTTCTCAAGACTACACTACCCAAGAAGATCATACCTCATCTACAGCAATAATAATTTGTAATAAATGTAATTTATTAATGAATACCTATTTCCCATTAAGGTTGAGAGTATACAAAATGCAATCAGGAATGCATCCAGGATTGGCAAAAAACTTGATGTAAATATTCTCCTAGAATGTACCCGTGGGTCCAGAGGTAAAATGAACTCAAGAACAATGCTTCTTCCACTACTACAAGAGTTCAGTGACTGTGTCAATGTGTCATTATACCACACACCTGAATTACGAGGTCTAAAGAAGATGATTTTACCTGAGAGATTTAATGAAACTGTTGCATTGACTCACCTCAAAGTTTATCTTACTGACGATACAGTTATCATGAGTGGGTAAGTTATTAATATTTTATTGAAAAATATTGTAAAATATTCAATAAATCCCATTCTCGGGAACCCAGGGGTTCAATACCCTTTTTTTTCAGGGAGCGAGAAACGAGTGACAGAATATAACCCCTGGGTTCCCGAGGATGAATAAATCCTAAAAGCAAAGTGGTTCTTTTTTATCAAAACAATTATTTTTTATGTAAAACAAGGCAAAAAGGCAATATTTGTGCAAAATAATGCTTCTGCTGTAATTGCTTAAACTGTGAGTATACTCTTAATGGTCAAAGCCTAATAAAATATAATAAGAAATTGGGTACCAAAGGGGTTATGAGTGTTCACAGGAGATATCCTATATTATACTGCTTTGAACTTTTTGTGTATTTGTTTATCAATGACATGAGTTTCAAACAATAACTTCAAGTTACTTTTAGACATACTCACTGAGCAATTCTTCAGTCAATATTTTTGATTTTAAAGCTACTGTTTTCTCTTTAGTGCAAATCTAAGCAATGACTATTTCACCAATCGCCAAGATCGTTACATTGTTATCAAAGATTCTCCAGAAGTGGCAGATTTCTTCGAGCAACTTGTTTCCACAGTAAAAACATTCTCATTACAACTTGACAAGCAGAACACAACATCTGTGCATCCATCATTCCCTTGTCATCCAACTGAAGGAAAAGATGGAGGAAAACGCTTCATTGAAGAAGCTGCTAAAAGGATGACACACTTCCTTGAAAAAAGCAAAGTTGGAAATACAAAAATACAACACTTAGATAAAGACAAGACTTGGGTAGTGCCTTTGGTTCAAATGTTTCCTTATGGAATTCAGCAGGATGAGAAAGTGACTTCAAAGTTACTTGAAAGTTTACTAGAAAAAAGCACTCTACTTTTAGCATCTGGATATTTTAATTTAACAACTGAGTATAATAATTTGATATTGAATTCCAAGGCAAGTTGTGATATACTGACAGCCCATCCATTGGCTAATGGTTTCTACAAAGCTCCTGGATTAGCAGGTACATGATAATATAATTAAGCTGAAAATATCCATGATCATCAAAGAAATACTTTCTTCAAAAGAATTCTCAACTTTTTGAATAATTTTAACATTCTTAAGTCTCCCTCTCAGCCGTTTTTAGTGTCTGACTTCCTGTAACAACTTCTTACCATCATTTGCACCTACCCGTTAACGGCTGTGACAAAAAAAAAGTTCTGTCTAGATGTAAACTTCCAAAGTATTGCACCAAACTTCACACTCTTCTAATGCAAATCTCTAAATAAATTCAATTTGTCAGGGTAAATTTCACATATTTTATGTGATGCATCTGTTAACAGGTAGATGCAAGTGACAGTACATGTCTATACATTTCTAGCCTTTTTTCATGACAGTGGTTTACAAATTTGGGGCGCCAATCTTTGAAGTTTGACTGCAAGACAGAATATGTTTTTGTTGTGACTGTTAACGGGTAGATGAAAGTGATGAAAGGGTGATGGTAAAGTCTGAAAATCTTCATTTCTCATAATAATTTTCGGGAAATTATTTATAATTATAATTTGTTATCAATTATTTTTCCTTTCTTCTTATAATTATTCCATTTTGTTTTCATTTTAGGTGGAATTGCACATGCCTATACACACATTGAAAAAGCCTTCTTAAAACTAGTAAGAGAACGTCATCAAAATGATCGCATTACAATTCAAGAATACAAACGTAATAAATGGACTTTCCATGTCAAAGGATTATGGTACTATCCTCCCCACTCTCCCCTCCCTTGTTTAACCCTTATTGGATCTCCTAACTTTGGATACAGGTCTGTATTCAGAGACTTGGAAGCTCAAGTTGCTATAGTAACAGAGGACAAACATCTTCAGCAGAGTTTACACCAAGAGCAGAAGCATGTGTACACATGTGCAGAGAAAGTTTCTGAAGAGACATTTGCAAATCCTGACCGAAGGGTACCACTGTGGGTCAAAATTGTCACGCCATTTATACATAAGTATTTTTAGTAAATTTAAAAAGTAATTTTGAATGTAAATTTAAAAAAAAATTAATAATCTAAATGGTCTTGCACTCTACATGGTTCACAATACAAATTTCCATTCAATGTGACAAAAAAAATGAAACAGAAAATGAGAATTAAATGAAAGACAAAGGATGAAACAGAAAGTGCACATGAGCTGGGAATAACTGGGCATCACATTGATTATCATCACATCTCCATTTAACGTCAGATTTCCACCATCTGCGGCTGTGAGGTTGTAATAGTACTGGGGCCGGTTGTACGAAGGGTGGATAAAGTTATCCGCGGATAAAAGTTATCCACTGCATAAGTTTTTTATAGATTTTATCCGCTGGGTAAGGGTTTATCCACTGGATAGTGCTATTCACCCTTCGTACAACTGGCCCTGAGTGATGTAATGAAGTAAAAAACTAAAGAACTGCATTTTATGTCGAAAGTCTCTTTAGCCGAAGCTAGTCTTCCAGAGAGCCGACGGAGCGCTCATTTTACTTCCCTCTCTCTAATGAAGTTGTAATTTATTCTTATATAAAGAAAGACATTTCATTTGTGTTTGTGATAGTTTCATTTATTATATAAGTGAGCGAAATTCTTTAAATTTCTGTACAACAAATACAGCAAAGCGCCCAAAAGTGTGACCACTGCTTATGTATTCACATACTTTCGTCTATGCTATTATCCAATCAGCATTACAGGATTGTCTTATCTTATCTCTGATCTAAACGCTAATTGGAGGATGGCGCTACAAAAGTATGCAAATACATTATCAGTGGTCACAGTTTTGAGCATCTTGCTGTAATACAATAAACAACAGCGTTGATACAAAAGTGCAATTTAATTTCAATGAATGTACAGTTATTATATATTATTGTCATAATTTGAAAATGTTATGACCTTCTCTAGACCATCAAATCAACTTGCATACTACGTTTTAAACTTATTTTGCCTATATTAACGATGGCCAGATCAAGAATGTCAGTCAATTTTAGAGGTTCTATTACCGTAATCTATTGAAAAATCAATGAATCGTAGCTGCATGATTATTACAACCATTGATTCAATTACTACGCATAAACGTTTCAACAAAGTGTCAACCATTTTTTTCTTGTTAAGAGTTAAGAGTTGTTTTTGAAGTCTACAAGAAAAATTATCATCAAGCTTGACGTCATTAACGGAACAATGACGTCAAAGACTCTTGCAAACAAGATGAACTTACGTCATCAAAATGTATGTACATCAAATTAGCATTTCTCACAAAAAGAAAATTTTAAAAGTCCAGAAACAAACGACTGTTAAACGCGATTACAACTGATATTTCCTGGCAATATTTTGTACATCGAATGGGTCATTACATCGTTATAAATAATCATCGCACAAAGAAATTTTTAGATTTTTCTTTATGTTAAAAATGTATTTTTTAATCTAGAAAATCCGGTTGTCATGATGCCGGAATCTCTGTAATTTGCTCAGCTTCGCCTCGCGACCGTGGCGAACTGGGTACAGCTGATCTGGGTCTTCTTGGGCTTCCTGTAGTCGGCGGTTGCGGACTGGTTGAACGTTTCGCTGAAGTTACTCGCGCTGATTTGGTCTGTCGGGGTGAAGCGGGAACCTGAAAAACAGAAACGTATATCACGTGACTCAACTTCTGTCTTACGGTGTACTCCTGAGACAACAAAAAATTGCATTGATGAAAAGTTCCCGCTTTTTTAACATAGTCGACACTAAATTTTAACGACACCTTACTGCGACCGATTTAACAACGGCGGGCAAGAGACTTTGTCACATCTCTTTCCCTTTCCTTCATTTCTTGAGCCAAACATTTTCATCTGCTTGTCACCAATGCCTTTCTAAGTGTTCTCCGTCCATCTTCCCTCCCTTCGCCCCTTTCCCCTCTTTGAGACATTCTTCTCTCATTTTTAAAACTCTGCTTTTCTCTTCCCCTAGAGCCTGGCTAAAGAGAAAGCATTGTTAACTTACATCTGTCATCTGATGCATTTCATTTTCGTGTCTTCCTTTGTAGATTTGACCATTGTGTCCGACTAACTCCGTCTCATCTCTGAAAAACGTCAACAAAAAGATACTTTAGAAATTCATTAATTTTTCGCATGGATTTGAAAGTACATTAAATATATAAATATGAAAATATGTATAAAATATAAATACATCGAAATAGAGGAGTCCAGATCGACGCGCGCATGCAGCATGAAGCCAGAGTTAAGACACCATTCTCGTACCCAGGCTAACTCGGTCGTTCATAGATGAACGACCGAGTTAGTCTGGGTACAAGAATGTTAAGACATCTCATTCCCATAGCGTCTGTTCACTTTAACTCGAGCGCTGCATTTCTGTTTTTCAGTGTACAGTTCGGGTATAGTGGCTTACGGCATTTTCAAACTAACCTTTGAGCGAGAGGAATTGGTACTATTTCTTCGTCTCGGTAGGAATAATATTGACTAAAAACAGAAGGAATATTAAATTAGAAGAGACGAGTAGAGAAGTATAAATAAACGCGGGAATATTACAATGAAACTCGCGGCCAATCAGTAGCCTGCGTCACATCCGGACTTTTTCTCGGTTGACCGAGAAAAAGTCCGGATGTGACGCAGGCTACCAATCAGTTGCATCTAGCAATAGTTTGATGGAAAAAGTTTTTGCGGCAATTTTGAACTCTTGACCGCTCAATAGATCTTTTCACTGTTCTCATCCACAACCTCAGCCTCGATAGTGTGTTATATATTCTTTAGAATTTGACTACAGCCCGTGGAATTTTGAAGTGTTTCAATTGTTTAATAATTTGTACATTCCTTAAATTTAGCGAGCTGTAGTCAAATTGTAAAGAATATATTACATGCTATATTGAGGTTTTCATAGCTTGATGAACGGCAAATTCAATATGATAACAAACATTTTTCTTACTTGAAGCGTGCTGTTCGTCGATGTGGATAAGTAACTGTATGGCTGCCACCACAAGCACGTGCTGTTGCCATATTGATGTCTTGATCAATTGGATAGCCCCTTCAAAAATAACATACATAATATTCAGCATAATCAGCTTTATTACTGATGATGATCTGATATGATTCCAGTGCTAGTTCGCACTCTATCAAGAAGATCATAATAATAAAATCAGACATTCACTTTGTTTGCAGTTCAATATCCTTTTGCCGAAGATTTTTATCGGATGATAACCGAAATATTTAGTGAAAACGTACATTTTTTTTTTTGACTGAATAAGGATATTTTTTATTTAAATTTACAAAAATTTACAAACAACAATAAGCTACAAATCACACAACGTAACAAAGAAAAAAAAAATATTTAGAACCTATAAATACTCATCTTACAGTATCAAAACTTTCTTTTTTTACAATAACGTTTTTACAATAGTATAGTATTGATTTGTTTTTACATTTTTACTTCAAACTTGATTGTTTTACAATGTATTTACATTTTGTATGATACTTTTATATATATGTATCCTAGTTTCTTTTTTAACATTAACCACGAAAACGTGAAAACGTACATGAGGAAAAACAATTCGTATTCTCATATTCCCGTTTATAGTTATACAAATATATGGACAGTTTTCCATATTCTATAATATTTTTCTTGGATGGAAAGGATCGAGGTCTATACACAGTATTATTCAGTATTATTATTGATATTACAATCACCTTACCCTCGATTTATTTGGCGGATTTGATCAAGTTCAAATGTGGTGTACGCACGGGCTGTGCGAGGAGGTGGAAGACCTGGAGACTGGGGAAGAGCAGGATTTGGCCTTGAAGAGAAATAATCAAAAGCATGTAAATTAGGTCAGAGTCTGATTAGGTAAACGTTGAACATTAAAATGTTATAATTAATATAGTGACAGTTTATTGAAACCGCGCAATCTGATCGGCGTATGCATGGTTAGCACTCTAGAGACGTCAGGATTCTTGTCAATCATAAAAAACTTCTTGTTTTTCTCAGTTCTTTTCACGAAAAATTTATTAAACTTCATTTGGAATTAATATGCAAAGCAAGCTCGTTATTAAGATTTTCTCTTCGCTTGAGGGTGTGGTAACACGTGGTTGAATGCAAAGACTATCGTCTCACTTCCGTCAACAATGCAAAGCAAGCTCGTTATTGAGTTTTTCTCTTCGCTTGAGGATGTGGTAACACGTGGTTGAATAAAAGACTATCGTCTCACTTCCGTAAACATGTCAATGCAAAGCAAGCTCGTTATTAAGGTTTTCTCTTCGCTTGAGGGTGTGGTAACACGTGGTTGAATGCAAAGACTATCGTCTGACTTCCGTCAACAATGCAAAGCAAGCTCGTTATTGAGTTTTTCTCTTCGCTTGAGGATGTGCTAACACGTGGTTGAATGCAAAGACTATCGTCTGACTTCCGTCAACATGACAATGCAAAGCAAGCTCGTTATTGAGTTTTTCTCTTCGCTTGAGGGTGTGGTAACACGTGGTTGAATGCAAAGATTATCGTGTATAATAAGAGACTTACGGTCCTTGCGCCATGTCAACCGGACGGTCGCATGAAATGCAGTGGAATCTTAGCAACGCCCTAGAAACAAACAAAATATTAAAAATGATGGTGGTTAAGATAATGATACTGTACTAGTAATACGTAATAATTGTGAAGATGATTTAAAAATAATGATGTAATAATGATAATCTAATTGACGGCATATCCTGAATGAGAGTTGACATTGATGGTCAAAAAAGGTGGACGTACAGTGACGTATTTTATTATGGTTTTGCCAACCAACCATCAACGAATAATTAAAAGAGTCTATTGTGAAAATGGTTGGCAAATTAGCATTACAATACCAACACTTGTAAACACTACGCTCACCTATTGTTGATAATGGCAATGTTAGTAATTAATGATTGAGCATAAAATTGCATTGGTAAAAACTTAACTTCAAAAAGGGCGAAAAGACAACAACAACAAACAGAAGAAATTTGATTCAAAAGTGATTCCTTACTTTCTAAAGCCAGCAGCTGGATCTTCGTTTAAAGGCAAGTCAACATGCTTGCACTTCATGCTTTTGATCTTTTTCTCTGGAATATTCAAATGTCTTATCAGTATAATGATCATATTATGAAGATATATACATCACAGAAGACATCTTTCTTTTTTACTCCGACGAAGGGCTAAAGCTCGAAACGTCAGTAAAGTCAAATCAACATTTTTTACGGTGTTACAAATTTCATAATATTACCTATCGTTTAAATCAAATACCGACGCAGCCTATACTAGTTTACTCGCTAGTTTCCATTTCAGTATACAGTCAATTCAAAAAACATTGTCGTCAATAGGCTTCAAGTCTACGCGACTAGACCGAAAGGTAGCATGGGTAGAAATCACCGAAGCGGATAAATACAACAATTATTTAATGCAATATCACGCTCACTCAATCAACTAATTATTATTTGATTGAGTGAGCGTGATATTATATCTATTGCATTAGATACTGTGTGCTTTTATCCGCTTCGGTGTTTTTTACCCATGCTACCTTTCGGTCTAGTCGCGTAGACGTGAAGCCTATTGACGACAATGTTTTTTGAATTGACTGTATACATCACAGAAGACAGACTCACCAAAATAATCCCGTAAGGGGTCTATTTCCATGCGATCAAGTTTTCGATCAACATCGTCTGACAGTTGCTTCAGAGCATCGGTTAGAGCTGCTTCCTAGAAATGTAGAACAACAACAAAAATGTCAATATATCTAAACTTCACCGGAAGTCTTATTAGTGGGCTTCCTATGTCTCATCATCAAACTTAATTAGCCATTCTCGTTCCCAGAGCCCACGGTCAACCGCTTGACGGTTGCAAGACACTTATAAGAGTGAATGGTCTGATCCCAGGTGTAATCGATGTAGATCTACAAAGATACTTATAGTTAAAAGAAAAAAAGCTTACATTGGCTTCCAGTCGATTAAGTAGATCTTGTATAGCTTGATCCAGATTACCAATACTTTGGTCAAACTTGAGTCTGCTTATCAGGTTATCCAAGGCTTTCTTGTCTGCTTTCTGTAGAAAGAAACGTCGAAGTGTAACTACGTAGACACTGTAAGTACTGCGTAAATACTGCGTACTGAAACCACTACGCAAATACAGCATACAACTGTATACAGACAGTGTGTGGTGTGGGCTTTATGAGTGCTGCGTATAAACTGCGTATAGATGCTGCGTTGTTTCTACGCAAATACAGCATATACAGGCAGTGTGTAATATGGGCCATGTGAGTACTGCGTATCAACTACTTATAGATGCTGCGTAGTTTCTTCGTAAATATAGCATATACAGGCAGTGTGTAATGTGGACCACGTGAGTACTGCGTATAAACTGCGTATACATGCTGCATATTTTTTCTACGTAAATACAGCATATACAGGCAGTGTGTAATGTGGTCTTTGAAGGTGCTGTGTATAACCTACGTAAAGATGCTGCGTAGTTTCTACAGAAACACAGCATATACAGTCTGTGTAATGTGGGCCATGTGAGTGCTGCGTATCAACTGCGTATAGATGCTGCGTAGTTTCTATGTACGTAAATGCAGCGTATCAGTATCAGGTGAGTACTGAGACAGAGTGCATGTATAGGCTATGTGTGTGTACTGCATAGACGCAACCTAACTGCTGCGTAGGTACTAGCTACGTGAATATACAGAGCACAATAAACCAAGACTAGTTGCCAGACTTTGCGTATATGCTGCGTAAGTCAGTTCTACGTTGACGCAGCGCACTGCGTTAGCACTTCCATAATGCTGAATAGGTATTGCGTAAGTACTGCTCAAACACAACGAAAGTAATGCGTAAATGCTACGTAAACATAACACACTATTGGGGTCTTCATCCCAAATAAGCGTTGCTCGTTATAAAATGCAACGCAAATACAACTTACCACGTCAATCTCCATGGCAACTTGCTCCTTATCCGCCTTGTGCTCTTGTAAACGTTCGACATACTCGTACAATGCCTACAATCAAATAAATATATAAGCCCTACTTTACAAAGGGGTTACGCAGTGGCTCCGAAGTGGCTACGATAGTGCTTCGTAGTGTTACGAAGGGGCTACGCAGAAGCTACGAAGATACGACGTAACTAGCTGCAACACGATTTAAATATTATTCAAATTGGCCGCTTGAAAATGTAAAATGGTAGAAGTTGTATTCAAGATGAAGTCAAATGGCCTTTAGAAATCAACGCGGGATGCCTTTATTCCTCGGGTAATCACTTGAATGCATTCTCTGTGTATACTGGTGTGCCGCGACATCCATAAAATATAAACATCGTTAGTTATATTTTACTTGAAAAACTTACGTCGATATGTTTTTGCTTCCTGTTGTGCTCTTCAACCAGTTCCTTCGTCAAACTGTCTAACTTCTCCTGTTCGCCTTGTAGCTCCAGTAACATGCTTCGAAGTGAATCTATCTTCCCATCACCCTATTCAAACGCAAATCGTTATCTTACCATAAGAAATATGCACTAAATTGAAATGAAATAGCCCTGTTCACAATTCCGTTCACTCAGTGACCACGAATGATAGTTCCAAGTCAAGGTTCCAGTTGCTACACATGATAAATTATAGTTTTGCTATATGGGCAGCAACGGGAACCTCGACTTGGAACTATTATTCGTGGTCACTGAACGGCAATATTTGAAAAGGTTTATTGCAAAAACATATACCCCGCGAGTCAACTCTGCTGCTCACAGCGTAATAATATTATCATTTGGCCATCTGAATACTCTCCTGTTTCAACATATGATTAAAGCAAGGTTCAAGCATTAATCCATAATTTCATTCGGCATGATGGAGTTTAAAATATTTATTGTTGTTTTTAAATGTTAAGTTTACATGTTGACAGTTTATTACCTGTGTTTTTCCATTAGGAGAAACTGGAGTTGGCGATGCACCCATCTTCTTTAGCTTTAGATTTATAGAATTTAAAATTCAAGAATTTAAAAGAAGTTTAGTTAAGCATTAAAGTTATTAAATCTAAAATGACTTTATTTTTATATGAAGGAAGTAAGCTTTCAAAAGTTTAGATTAATATCAGAAAAAAGCATTTCAGTGGACAATTTATAGTTACCAAGAAATAACCAATCACATTGCTCGTAATAATTAAGTGAGTAACAGCCAATCGCACTGCTTGTAGTATTTTCCCGCGCATTCGGTATTTTGCGCGCGCGAGCGTCTATACTTTTCGACCAAATTTGCAGAACCATGTGAAACACCCGGCAGCTCCGGCAGCACATGTAGGTACAATGTACATCTATTTTGAATGTCAATGCTCCAAAAAGTAAGTAGAAATTTGACTCTTTACTTATGAATTTCGTAGTTTGCTTAGCTTTGCTTATAATTATAGTGTTTTACCTTGTCTAGTTGGTTGTTTAGCAGTCTTATTCCTTCTCTTAGAGTTCGCATTTCTCTCTCAAAGTCGTCTTTAAGTTTATCTTCAATTCGTTCAAGTTTATGTGGGAGCTTTAGATAAAATAATTTGTTTAATTGATATAGTAATTTTAAGATGGTTATTTGTTAGTATCTTTTTCAATCAATGGAAATAACACTAGAACCCGCAATCGGTATAAAAAGATTTCAAGCGAAAAGCAATTACAGTTGACTCTCTGAACGACCATTCTCGTAAGCGACCACTATTTCAATTTCCCGTTTTAATTGTTTCCCAAAATAAACTCTATAATAAATCTCTCTCATAAGCGACCTAGACCAACTCTAGTAAGCGACCGCGACCACCTTTAGGGTTAAAGTTTTGGACTTTTTCATTGTTTTTCCTTTCTCGTTATTTATAAGCGACCGTCGAGAGTCATTAGACTGCAAACACTACCCAGGGCCGTAGAGTCCGTAGCACCCTCAAAATGATTCATTTACATGGACAAAAGTATTGAAACACTTTCGGTTTTTATAGCCCTAGTCGGCATTTCTCAGCTGTTCCTTCCCCATCCCCCATCCAATCAATCTTGTATGTATTGATAGATAATGCCAGTGGTCCAGACAATCCCAACATTGAATGGAGGGGGGAGGAGAGGGCGATGAAATTAATGTCAGTTAGCAAGACGGACAGTTATTTACATTATTCGTTCAAAGCGCGCGAATGTCTCAACTACTTTTGCCCAAGATTGTACCATGGCAGAAAACATAACTCAAACAAAGAGTTAAGATACAGTAATTTTGAAATTCATTGATACTTTTTTATGTGTTCGGACGTGTTACAAATTACGCATAGTTTGGGCTTCATAGGTTCTAATCTCGTAAGCGACAACTTTCTGATGGTCCAAGGGAGGTCGCTTACGAGAGAGTCAACTGTTTTGATAAATGCCAAAGTCCTGGTCGAAACAACAATAAATATTTACCATGAAAAATAAGATTTGAATAGAAAAATGGCACAACAATTAATTTAAGATATTTTTTATCAAAATGTTTTTGATAAAATTGATGTATTTTAACACTTGGTTTTCACAGATTTCGTTGTAAATTGATGAAAGCAGGGTTTTAATGTCAACATTTACAGTATGAATTAAAATCAAAATATCAATTATTTTATAACGTATAAAAAAATGCTTTTTTATTAAAATAATGATATTAAATGTATGTTAAATGTTTACATGTTAAAAGATTCCCTATAGATTACCATGGTTACCTGGTGGGAAGAGTCATTCATTTGATTGACAGTTTTCTCCAAGTACTTGAGTTTATTTAGTTGTTCCAGCAAATCATCAGGGATTAGCTGCATCTTAAATGGTGATGGTTTAATGTACTGTTATTTTTAGTTATTAGTAGTGATTTAATGCAGAAATAATTTTTATTAGTTACCTTGTTGTTGTGGTCTGCTAAGAGATTTGTCATATTTTTAAGCCCTTTCAGTTGTTCATTCATTTGGTTAATCTTTAAATTTTATAGGAAGATAATTCATTTAAGTCACTCAAACTTTGACGATATATAATTAATACTATAAGGTATAAATTTACAAATTTGTTATGTATCAGATATTTAAAATATAGTTGTCAGAGTGATAATGATAACAATTTATTAATAAACATATTTCAGCAAATAAAAGTTGCGTTTAAAACCATTGAAAGAAAAGAAAATGTCAGGTGTATTTTAGTTTCAATTTTTTTAAGTGATTATGAACTAATAAGGTGTTTATGGTGATTATTTAAAGCTTAATTTACCTGTTTCTTGTGATTATCAAGCAGTGCCACACCCTCACGCAGTGACCTTAGCTGCTCCTCAAGGTCAGTAGGGATGGTTTTCTTATTTGAATTAAGATTGCATATTAATGATTTTTTAGTGTCTATCTTAACTTGTGTTTATAGTCATGCATCATTAACTATGCTTTAAGGTAGAATTTATAAAGAAATATAGTTTAATGTTTTATATCTTTTGAATTTTAAAACAATTGTTCAATTATTATGGGTGTTTAAGGTGACTGCCATGCATGCATTAAACTAGAAGTGACAAACAGTTTAACATAAAGAAACAGTATTGTGTTCTTTATATCTTATAAAATGGTACTTTAGGTACTTTAGGAACTTTAAAGTACCAAAGAAACATATAATTCTAATATAAGTTGAAAACAAGTAACATGCATATACTAAGTATTCCTTGATACAGCATAAATATATAACACTTTTTATGCAGCCCCATTAAAAAAACATATGTACGCCAGCCCACAATGAAGACCTAGCTTGACATGCGAATCCTAGTACTCAGTATATGTGTCAGAGTGTTTCAAACTTGAGTTTGAATCCCATCCATTTTGACTCAGATATTTTAAATCTGAGTTCATTCATTTATATGTAAAGATCTGTTCATATATATATTCATTCCAATAAAATATATAAAAAATACTGTTAATCATTCTATCTTAACACTTTCTTTACCTCTTCTCTCCACTTATGGATAGCATCAATAGCTTCTCTCATTCGTTTCAGTTGGTCTACAATATCTGGTGGCACAGCTATAATAACAAATGTTAAGAATACAATCTACAACGACTTCAACTGTGAGGGTATGCCAGTAAACTACATGTCATTTTGTCCTTTGATTTTTGGAAATAAATACTTATAATAAATACTTATAATAATGTAGTTGAAGTGTTTGCTATTAAAGCAATATGTTGTTAACAATATTAGTACAAATTTGTAAAAATCAAGTGTAAAGGAATGGTCTCCATGAGGTCACTCATTTTGCTCAATGGTTTGAATAATTGGTAAATTCAATTGAATTGTACTCGGCTAGAAGATGTTGATTCATTCCCCCATGATTTTTAACAAAAGAGACAATATCCCACAGGGAACTTAAAAAAACAACACAGTCACCATGAAGATTACCTGGCTGGTTTTTCAGGTCCTCTAAATCATCTAAATTTGCTTTAGTTGGCATCTTGTCCTGTTAATATACAGTGAATAATAATATTAATCTTTGTCATGATTATAATAAATTTCTTTTCATCTAGCTATTCTCACCTCAAGAACAACAACTTTAGCTATCATATCATCATGTTTATCTCTGAGCTCTCCCACTTGTCTCAAAGCCTCCAATGCATCTTCACTGGGATGCTGGGGTGTAGGTGACCGTGGGGGTGGGGTTGGTGTAGGGGTACGTGGCTTAGGGGTGGGGGTTCTTGGTCTAGTTCTAGCATTCAAAGCTTCTTCTAATTGAGGCCATTTTACAAATATATCAAGGTCTCCAATGTCGTCTTTTGTAGGGAGTTCATCAACTTTGCTCTTCAGCTTTTTCTGATAACAACAAAAAATAAATATAAACGATTTAAAACATCAAATGTATCAACAGTTATAGCATAGTCATAACAATATATATGTGATAAATGGTGTTATTAAGTATTTCTTTTTACTTAATATTTAACTTACCAGTTCATTAATAAGGTCTTCAAGCTTCTTTTTATCTTCTGTGTTATCTAGAATGAATGATATATACTGCTACATAACAAAGGCATATTTATCGGGGTTGCATTTTTGATAAATAGTATAATGCTCATAGTGAGAGCTGAGCAAGGTGCGGGGAAGGGAGGAGAGCTGAGCAAGGTGTGGGAAAGGGAGGAAGAGCTGAGCATGCAGGGCTCAAAATAGGAACAAAATTTGGCCTGCCACTTCCAGATGAAGGAACATTGAAAGATGATTTCCCGTAAATTTTGACTGCAATTTTGAATTCCATTTGGCAGTTCATAATGATTTTTGCCTGCCAAACCTTAAATTGGCCTGACATTTGGCCATTGGTAGGCAGCTATTTCGAGCCCTGGCATGGTTAAAAAAATGTTTAAAAAAGTATTATATTATTTTTAAGTAAGTAAATATTTTTTCAAAACTACACTGGTTGTAATACACTTACCAACACCCTCTAATGATGATATTCTTTTTTCCAGAGCAGAGTTGCTGTTCTCAAGCTGTAAGGAAATATAAAAAGTAAGGTGTGATAATTAAGCAAGTGGATTAATTAAGGGGCTGTCTATATTAAGGTGAATTGTCCCTGCTATCCAGGATAAACTTTTTGTTTTATTTTCCCTGGGGACAATCTGCTCCTTCTCCATTGCTGTCATAAGGCATACCCACATAGCACAAACACAAAGGAACAATCTCTTCAAAGCAGAAGTCAATGATTTATAATTATTTATTATGATTAAATGGAATGACAATAACTCTTGAAAATGTAATCTTTAAAAATCAGTCAAATGAAAAAAGCACTAGTGAAATCTTTAATAGGACAGGATCCTAAGTAAAGGAGCTTGTCAAAATATCCTGTATAGAGCAAGATACTACAGGATCTTGTGCAAGATCTACAAGATCCTATAAAAACCTAGAGTTTGATCCCACAGGCTATTATTCAACATCCTAATTTTTTTCAGGATCCCAGACAAAACTCTTTATGTCTTTGGTCTATTAGCTGCTTCAATCTTAATCATGTTAACAAAATCTAATTTGTTAACACACTGCCCTGTATGTTAATCAATTTGATTAGCATATATTTTTGAATTAATCAAACATTTTTTTTTCTATAAATAATATTATTATGACTTTGCATGAGTATATGTTTATAATAATTAAGTGTTTAAAGAATACCTCTGCTAATTTCTTTTTCAAGTCTTCTATTCCACCTCCCAGTTGTTTGATTTCATTAACTTCAGACATCATACTGTCTAAAAGACTACTTAGCTGCAAAAATAAACACAAATAGAATATACACGCCAATATAAAATACTTTATTGACAAATTATTTAAATAAATATATAAATCATTGAATAAAATAAATCAATTAATATTATACAAATTATTTCAGCCTTACAGCAAAATATTCAAATAACTTGGATATTTTCATGTTTAACTTAGTTAAAATATTTCAATTAATTACAACAAATAAATGATTAAGAAAATCTGTAAGATTTAGTTGCTTAAAATCAGATAACAGTAGTTATATATAAATAGTACTAATTTACACAATTGTATTGAAAGGTTGCATCAGACGCTGATTTACAAGAATTAACTAGATATTTTGAAACATTTTACGACATAGTTGACAAACGTCACATCTCGCATATGTGCTGAATCTAATACAAATGAATTCGAACTTACAGTAGATTTTGCCAATTTGCATTAGATTTGGCACAATTGTGAAATTCACATTATTTCTAGGTTATTATGGGTTTATTACAAGGACTTGACAAACACTTTACTCCATTAGGTTATAAATTAACATAAATTGCCAATAGTTTATGCCCCAAATTGATTATCAATTGTCAATTTTCGGCTACCATTTTTTATCAATAATTTATTGCTTATATCATGAATTGATAATAAATTAGGTATAATTGTTATCAAATGAAGTCAATTATATATTTTATTACTTGACTACACCAGGTTTATGCTCAGCCATCACACAATCAATCTCGAGCCCAGCGTCACGTCTGGCTTTTTGTCAGCGGTCTTATGGCGCCCGACATTAGACTCTGGGGGAACGGAATTTTCAGCTCCGATTTTGGAGTTCCGGTTTCTATTGCGCATGCTTAGTTAATATTATAATGATCTGCAATCTCGAGCCCAGCGTCACGTCTGGCTTTTTGTCAGCGGTCTTATGGCGCCCGACATTAGACTCTGGGGGAACGGAATTTTCAGCTCCGATTTTGGAGTTCCGGTTTCTATTGCGCATGCTTAGTTAATATTATAATGATCTGTGGGTTTGGGCATCCTGTGTTACTTAGTACGTTAATGACATTCAAAATATTATTGACCTAGTAGCATTTTAAATATTTTCTAAGCCAAAATATAAACATTTTCCTCACTAATGAAACATTTAAAGTTTAGGAAGGTTTTTTAACGGCCATCAGGGTTTATATAATGATATAAAAACGCGTCTAAATCTCCTTCAATTCAGATCACTTTAGCCGTCGATTTATTTATAGTTTCCAACGGTTATTAGTTTGCTTTCGTGGTACGATTGACCTTTAGTAAATAACTGGATGTCAGAGGAGTATTTTGTGTGTATTGGTGTATTCTAATTTGCTTCGCGACTCGATAATCATCGCTTAACTTAGGATAACTTAGCGGCGATACAATATCTCTTCGCTTCGCGACTCGTATATTTCATAAACAACGATATTTAATATTCTATCTAGTATTAAAGAACCGTTGACGTCGTATTACATGTAATCGCAAAATTTACATTTTGAATGTACATTTGTTTACATGATGGACCAATCAGAGATTTTACTTCGTCTGTTTCCGGTCTGACCATTGTATTTTCAAGGGCCAATCAGCATAAGCAGAGAATTCCGGTCCCCCAGAGTCTTACGTTACTCGGCTGGCCAAGAGGAACGAAGGCTCGGGGTTCGAGATTGTCACACAATGTCCAGGCACAAATATATAATTAACACTTGTCTATTAAGCCTCTAAATGATAAATGCATTTTGTCCAGTCAAATTAATGTTTCAATAGTTTAAAAAAATGTTTTCTTTTTATTAAATCATTACATGCAACCCTGAAGGTTTGAAATTAGTGACTAAAAACCAGTAACAAAATATAGTCACAAGATGGTATATTTTCAGTCTGTTAATTCAATAGCCTGTGAATTGATGAGCTGGTTTATACTATGTGTGATGCACTATAGACAATCAATATTATAATTCCTGCTAATTATTTTGGAAAGATAATTGATTAACACTTTAAAAATATTGCTCAAATAATATAAAGTCATGCAATCAAAGATGGCTCAGATAGTGACACAAATGAAAAAGTGAATAAAAGGGGAACATTTAAATGAGCAATATTAAAATTAAAGTATAGAGTATAATATATATATGACATTGTAAGGATCTCAATATATCAAGTATACTTAGCAACGTTGTAATTTCAGTGACGTTTATAATGAATGTTATCAGGGGAAAAAATAAAGTTTTCTAGAACTTTCAGCCAGGTGGTCTTAAGAAATAGGAAAAATTAATAATTAACCAATGTCATATTATTTGTTGACTGATATTATAAACGAAAAATTAAAGGATGGGGAAAATACGATAGTAAAAACAAAATAATTTACTCCTTAGAAATGTTACAAAAAACTTGGAAGTTGAGAATAACGTAAATCACTATTAAATTGAACGGTGAATATAGTTTTCATTTATCATTCGTTACTCATTATTTGTGTTAATTATTAGACAAATATACCACATAAAAGGTAAAATGTAGAATTCAGAATGTTTCTAGCCGCTTTTAAGGTAAAATCTGTCATGATTTACCTCTGACAAACACAGATCTACTTAAGTAAATAGTTGGAATGTTACAGAGATGTATTTAAATTGACAAAAATTGTAGTTTGAATTACCCATGACTTATAGCTGATAACAGCCGTTGACCATTTCAACACCAGGCAATATAGTATTCGTAGGATTTATATAATAACCGTTATACCATTAAAACACCATGAAAAGAAAAGAGTGAGATACCAGTAGGAGGAAATAGAATTACAACATAAACACTGCATTTTGTCTTAAATAGAAAAATGTATCCAATATTACAATGTATAGTGTATAACAGTTAATTAAAAGTTCTAATTTTATGCCGTGTTAAGACAGTATAGTATTGATAAGTGTTACACACAAAGCTTTTAATCAACATCTACAACACACGGGAGTATAAATTTACCTTCTCAATGCCAGTCTCCGTAGCACCAAGACGACGATTGATGTTTATAAACTGCCAGATATCACCCACAGGAGTCTTGTTTTCTTTTCTCATCTTAGCTCGTTGAAGAACTTCACTGTTACTCGGCAGATCATCCAACATTGCAAGTTTCTTTTCCATTTCTGTTAACTTATTCTCGAAATTTCCAAACTTATCTGGCGAAATGGTTTTCGAAAAGGCCGCACTAGGAGCACTAGGTAGATCATCTTTCTTTTCTGTTGATATAGGATCGGACATAGTGTTTTCTTCGGAAGGTACTCCATCTACACTCGTTTTAACAATGCTGTAAGCAGCACGAAAATGGCCATCATCTCCAAGTTCGATAGCCTTCTTGTCTATTGCTAAATGTTTCAATATTTCACGCACAACACCATGTAGAATGTTAAAATTGACTGCACCAACTTCAGGCGTTCCTATCGCAAGTCCTAAAAGCTGTTGTAGTTCTACTTTTACCGTCATAATGTCAAATAATTCCCGATGTGTTGTAAAGGAATGACTTTTACACAATTCTCTGGTAAGATGGCACGTTCTGAGTCGCCATAATAACCATACTAGTGTTGCCAACAGCAACTGTTGTCTACTAACTCCAGCGTATGAATATCAAGTACTTGACCAAACAAAAACAGCAACCACGCAAACCAATCAAGTGCTGACAAAATCGGCCAATCCTATTGCACGGTCATTAGCTTATGAGTGAAGTGTCACGCAACACTATCACGCAAAAAATAACCGTTAAATATTTTATCGTGTTACTTTTTTTCTTCATATTTTATTTTAAAACATTGAACATACTGAAGCTTTTTCCTCACTTTTTCTAAAAAGGATCTACTTATGGTAAATAATCATTTAAATTTCCTGGAGCTCGATCGTATCTGAAATTCGATCGAGGAGTCGACAAATCGCTTTTCCAGAAAATTATTCAAAAAGAAAATTAAAGAAATCTGCTTTCTCCGCTTATATTTATTATAATTCTATTTTTATGCATGTTGATATATTGCCGATCTCATAAGGTTGGAAACAGGCAGCGCAGCCGGGGTTCCGCGTAAAAGTTTAAAAAAATCGATAAGCAACTTTTCAACTACAAACATAGCTACAAACTATTACAACCATTCACGTGTTGATTTTGGAGCGATATCTGCCATCCTCCATGAAAGTGTATGTGGTAACGTATTTTTTTAATATTAAAATTACAGAAAAGGAACTGAAATAACTAAATAACAAGAAATTAACCTATAAAATTAGGTCTTAGTTATTTATAGCCTGCGTTACAGACCCTTGTAAGCGCTCGAAACGTCTCCCGCCAACAAGCGCTTGTTGACGGGAGACGTTTCGAGCGCTTACAAGGGTCTGTAACGCAGGCTAAGTTATTTATGAAATAAGCAATATGTTTTACATTTCTTTTTAAATAAATTTTAAAAGAATTACAGCGCGACGCACCTTACCGTGGCCACCCAATTTTAATTTAAAAACTTTAAAAAGTTTTGTACACGGTTAGCTTAGCGTTCAAAATTTTCTCTTTTCAAATTATTTGCTACACCTTTTCAAATTTAAACATCCTGGGAGGTTTTTAAGACATTTATAAACTGCACTCTTGTCTTCGCTTTGAACATTTCAAAGTGTTTACCGTTTAAATGAAACTCAGCGTGTCTTTTTTATTAAGGTCAAATTCTCGCTTTCTGATTGGTTAACTTGTACAAAACTTTAATCAGGTGGCCACGGTAGGGTGCGTCGCGCTGTAAGCGTAGGCATGTCCTGACGGCTTACCGAGGGTCCCTGGATATCTTACTGATAACATTTTCCGGGAATCGCCACGAGGCTGGAATACTACGTTTACAACAGTGACAACAATTCCTAAAACAAAACATGTCGAAAGAAGAAAAAGCTAATAAAAAGCTTACAAAAGCTCATGAAACAACGACCATTTTATCTACAGGAGCCTTTGAAGAAGTTCATTCCTACGTTACTAAGATCCAAAACATCTTAGAAAGTGAATCTCTTCGCGTTCAACAAGAAAGGGAAGCGTTCGATTCAGTCGCCAAGAAGTTAAAGCACGTTCGCTTCTCGTCGACCATCTTACTCAATGTTGGCGGTCAAATGTTCACTACGAGTCTACAAACACTGACCAAAGATGCTGGATCGATGCTTCATGCCATGTTCTCTAGTCGCTTCGATACGAAACCAGCAGAAGATGGCAGCTACTTCATTGACCGAGATGGTGCTTGCTTTCGTTACCTCTTGAATTACCTGAGAACTGGCAAGCTAAACCTCCCAGACGACAAAGTCTTACAGAAAGATGTTCTCGAAGAGGCGAAGTTCTACCAAATCCAAGGAATAATCGACATCTTGAAGCCTAAGCCCTTTACTCAGTCGGTGATCCTTTCCCCAGACCAGCGTCTCTGGCTTGTTGATGCTGTGGGGAAGCCTTACGACAGTCCGGTACATAACCATTTTTGGTGACATGACAAATTAACAAGATGGCGGCCCTAGGCCTCATTCGAGTCCCTCTCTATTTCGAGCCTTTTTTACAAGAAAATGTCCCTTTCCCATAATCCTTTGCCCACTAAAACATTGCTGTTACATAAAGGAAGTCATATGTATGATACAAATTTTAAAGCGATCGAGTATTCGAGTGTTCTAACTGCATTTTAAGGCTTTCTCCTTCGTTTATTCGTCAGATTTTGCTAAGAAAATCGCAATTTGTAGAAAATTTCCCCACAAAGTTTCCAATTTTCCCTAGCTAGAGGCAAAGTTTAGTAGTTTTGACTTCGTGTGACGCTGGTTTTGCGTGGGTGCAAACGATATTCGGTGGGTGCAAGGACTTCGAAGTTGCGTTGCTATATATGTTGGCGGTTCGGGATGGCGTGAGGGATATAACGTGGCACAGAACATACCAGATATGTCAGATAAAGATGCGATGAATGCATGCTCCAAAGCTGGGAAGACATGCCGGAGCACTTCAGAACTCAACAAATGACCAGCAAATCCACACATAAAGCTGGGCAGCAAATAGGCCGCGTACAGTACTTTTTGAGTACTGTATTTAAAGAATTAATTACCACTGGATGCGCTCAAGAAATCTATGGGTAAATACATTTCTTGTTGTTTGAAAATTGAAACATTTATTGTTTGATTATGTTAAATTAAAACCCACATATGAAGTCAAATACGAATGCTTATGTCGAGCAAAGCAACAAATTCAATCATTAAATGGTAAATAACCGCTCATTATGCTCCTAATGACAATTTCTTTAACTTTCTAACTTTATTAGGACTATCACTGGCAATCCTGCCATATCGAAGCGGCCTCATGTGCCCGTTCACCAACGGTGGCAACAATCTCACCAAGAAGGCGGAGGGACGGTAATTCTATGTGAGTGGAAGTTAGTCTGCTGCGCTCAAAAATTAACTCACATCTTGCAGAATGTCCACAAAGGAATTTGAAAATTCGAGGGAGGATATCAAATGACTGTGCGACCAGAAGATGTTCACTGAACGCATCCGGTATACAACTTATAAACAAACATTTGATCAAACATTTGAAGTAAACTAGTATGGATAATAAAATTAATGTTGTACGTACAAATTGTTTACTGTAGTATTGATTTTACTCTCGCATTTATCTTTCTACCCTAAGCTAACTTTCTATCAAATTATAACATTGATGAGATCATGTGAAATAATATCCCCTGGTATTGATTGACATTTACCATGAAATCCAATTGAACTTCTCTGTGATTGGTCAAGACTAGTGTTTACAAAATATCACCAGAAATGGTTATGTACCGGACTGTACGAAGATTGCAAGTTGCTGTATCGTGGTACAAAGAATGGATGGACAAGTACCAACTTCCACACTTTCTGCGATGGAAAAGGGCCTACAGTTGTGGTAATCAAATCAGGCAGCAATATATTTGGAGGGTATACTACACAGACTTGGGACAGTAAGTATTGACCAACACAAATGTATAAAACACTTACAACTTTTTAAAATACTAATAACAGTTTAATCATTAAAATAATTACATTTTTTAATATTGAAAAATTGTCTATTATTTTAGAGTTTGGTATAAAAACAGATCGAAGGGCACTTTTTATGTGATCTCCCATTTATTCCTTGTACATTATATCTTTGCATAAGATGAGATCTACTGATTTCACAAGCATTTAGTAGTGTGTTTTTTTTTTCAGACATTGTAGTGCCGTTTTAAGCACTGATTTTTTAACTCTCATTGGCAGGTAGTGCCACTTTCAAGAATGACAAAGATGCCTTTCTCTTCAGCCTAAAGAATAATGTGCAAGTACCAACTACCATGAACATCAAGGCTTCCAAGATTGGCAGTGCTATATATTGCAACTCCGGCTTGGGGCCTACATTTGGAGGTGGAAATGCAAATGATTTGTACATTGTCAACAACCCACAGTCATCCAACTGCTCTGTCAGTATTGGTAATGCCTATGACTGCCCACCTGGACAGTCAGGCACAACATTTCTTACTGGTAACCAGAATTTTATAGTGTCTGAGATTGAGGTCTTTGAAGTTTTCTTTGAAGAAGAGTAGTTTAGTTGGACATTGAACGTTCCTTGTAAACAAAGAAAGAACTATAGATAATTTTTACTGTAAAAGAAGTTGTATTTTGGACTACAGAGGAACACCTTCCCTATTTTATAAAAATGTTCTTCCTACTCCCTTTTTTCCCCATCCACTTTTATTTTATTAATTATAAGTCAAGGCTTATGCCCCTATATATACTGCAAAAACGCGCATTACGAACCATTACATATTCTGCCAGCAGAGAACCGAGTAGACCACTCTTTCAAAAGCTTGAAATCTTAAATATTTTTGAAATTGCTAAACTTCAATCTGCTGAATTTGTCTATGACCACTCGCAAAATCAACTTCCTGATATGTTCTCCAGCTATTTCCAAGATATTGATACCAGTCACCATTATAATACAAGATCAAAATCCAAAAACAATTTATTTCTTCCTCGTGTGAATCTAAATTACGGAAAATTTGGTATAAAATTCTCAGCTGTCAAAGTGTGGAATGACCTCCCACTTGCAATTAAAAAGTCAATTTCTAAAAAAACCTTCAAAAACAAATTAAAAAAGCATTTCCTTTCACAGACATAATTAAATTTTAACTATATGTCAGATATTTGATAATTTTTTTTCGTATTTGTATACCTAATATATAGTTTATTCATTATAACTTCATTATTAATAACTATTAATTTTAGATTATAATTCCCATTGTTTCTGTGACCTGTAAATATTACTGTTTTGTATTTAGAGTAAGGGTGTTTGATACTAGTGTTAACCCTAGGGGTTGTTTATCAAACACCTTCCACCTACCTATATTATCTTTATTTCCTGTTTGTAAATTTATTGTGTGGAAAATAAAACCATGAACCATGAACCTGGTAACCAGAATTTTATAGTGTCTGAGATTGAGGTCTTTGAAGTTTTCTTTGAAGAAGAGTAGTTTAGTTGGACATTGAACGTTCCTTGTAAACAAAGAAAGAACTATAGATAATTTTTACTGTAAAAGAAGTTGTATTTTGGACTACAGAGGAACACCTTCCCTATTTTATAAAAATTTTCTTCCTACTCCCTTTTTTCCCCATCCACTTTTATTTTGTGCTATTTCTCAGTTATTTCCTCCCCTCTCAGCCTTAATATCTCTCTCCTTCCTGATCCGTTTCTTTTCTTGATACATGTTTCATGATGATTATAACTGTTACTTGTATTTTAAAAAGAAAATTGTGATGCAAAATCATGTCGATGGTTACAGTGTGGACACTCGAACCATGAACAATTCAATCAGGCCTTTCTCCCTATTTTCTATTCCTCCTCTTTTTGCGTTTTCAGTTATTTGCTCCCTCTCCCAGTTTACACAAAGCCTCTTTTATTCTCCATGATCCTTTTTTCTCTTCCCTTATCAGTTAATCCTGATGATTAGTTTATATTTGATGCATGGTTTATATATCAGGATTCTACGGTGGCCCACAAGTATCACGGCAATAAACAAAACTTCACGGCAAGAAACAAAACTTCACGGCAAGAAACAAAACTTCACGGCAAGAAACAAAACTTCACGGCAATAAACAAAACTTCACGGCGATAAACAAAACTTCACGGCAATAAACAAAACTCCACGGCAATAAACAAAACTCCACGGCAATAAACAAAACTTCACGGCGGAAGTAAAACTTCACGGCGGAAATAAATAACACATTGACCAAAAAAACACAATGCTCTGCGCATCAAGTCAAAATGGCGGACTTGGACTCAGATGAAGATTTTTCACAAGAAGAGTTGATAACGTTTTATTTCTACAGAGGTTTTCAATACGAGGAAATTCGCATGCTTCTGAGTAAACGTCACAACCTAGAGATAAGTATTGCTACCCTCAAAAAGCGAATTAAAAGTTATAATTAAAAGTTTTATGGCTTTTTGTCACTCGCACAAACAGTAATCCTAATAGAATAGCCACTTTCTATTTAAATACTGTTAAGGAATTTGAAGGATGTCCAGTTTACTTCATAACCGACCTGGGAACTGAAAATGGAATAATGGCCGGAATTCACTCATTTTATAGAGATGATGCGACGTGCCACAAGTACGTACCATCTCCAAGGAACCAAAGCATTGAATCCTGGTGGTCTAACTGAAGTGTGTGCCAAACAGAACGATATCCTTTCAAGCAACCAGGCCCATCTACGATTTCTCTTATCTTCTTCTCAAGACTTTATCTGACTTTATTTATTTACTTTTTTTTTAATGATATTTATATTCTATTTATTTATTTTTACATTGTAAAAAGCATTGAGACCATGTAATTATGCGTTTTTAAGAATTAAATTATTATTATTATTAAGTTCGCCGTGATCGTAGGACATATTACGTCTCCTAAGGCCATAACTTTTAATTCGCCTTTTGAGGGTAGCAATACTTATCTCTAGGTTGTGACGTTTACTCAGAAGCATGCGAATTTCCTCGTATTGAAAACCTCTGTAGAAATAAAACGTTATCAACCTTCTTGTGAAAAATCTTCATCCGAGTCCAAGTCCTCCATTTTGGCTTGATGCGCAGAGCATTGAGGTTTTTTGGTCAATGTGTTATTTATTTCCGCCGTGAAGTTTTGTTTATTGCCGTGGAGTTTTGTTTATTGCCGTGGAGTTTTGTTTATTGCCGTGGAGTTTTGTTTATTGCCGTGAAGTTTTGTTTATCGCCGTGAAGTTTTGTTTATTGCCGTGAAGTTTTGTTTCTTGCCGTGAAGTTTTGTTTCTTGCCGTGAAGTTTTGTTTCTTGCCGTGAAGGTTTGTTTCTTGCCGTGAAGTTTTGTTTCTTGCCATGAAGTTTTGTTTCTTGCCGTGAAGTTTTGTTTCTTGCCGTGAAGTTTTGTTTCTTGCCGTGAAGTTTTGTTTATTGCTGTGATACTTGTGGGCCACCGTAGTACGGATTCAAATTGTCACATTTATTAAAGAAATTTGTTACAGTATGTACTGAGCTATACATTGACCTGTTAATGTAATAATAATAATAATAATAATAATAATAATAATAATAATAATAATAATAATAATAATAATAATAATAATAATAATGATGATATAATAATAATAATAATAATAATAATAATAATAATAATAATAATAATAATAATAATAATAATAATAATAGTAATAGTAATAGTAATAGTAATAGTAATAATAATAATAATTATTATAATTATAATAATTTTTTTTTTTTTTTTTTAATAATAATAATAATACTTTAATAATAATAATTACAATCATTGAAATTTATATAAAATTACATCGTGTATCTAAAATCGTTGTCACATTACATGCATAAAAGTAGTAATAATTTAGAAAATTCAAAGAAAGGATAGAGGAAAATTGTGTATATAAACAAAATCTATACAATCTCTTAAAAATATAATATACAAATCTAAAAAAATGAAGTAAAACTAACTAAAATCTATAAGCGGCATTCTATTGTTTCGATTTCTAAATCAATGTTTTTAATATCACATTTTGCTCTTTTTAGTGTCCGTGAGCCTCTTAAGCATACAAGAGCCGATCTAATTAGAGAAAATGACGTTTTGGCTCTGATCCATGATATTGTTTTGGCATAGGGCTCTCCCTTTTTGTTGGCGATAAGTTCTGCTAGACGGCTATGATATCTTTGACATTCTTTTCCCATGCCTCCGGTAGTAGTAAAAACCAGTGGAGTGAATGTACCCTGCTCTACTTGGATAATCCTATCCGCGTATAGACGCTTCTTTTCGTTTTCGTGCTTTCTGTAAATCTGTTGTGGTTCTAGGTCATAATACGATTCTGCATTCGGGTGGCAAACCCTTACGTCAAAAAAGGCAGAACGTTGTCTTTCCCAGAATCCACGTGCATGAACGTCCAATCTCGCATCTGGGGCGTTATTTGTCCCTTTACTCAAGTGCTCTCCTGAGATCTCTTGCAACACAGGTTCGATCTCTACGTCGTTGCAGACCATATTGAGTAGCTCAGCCTCGAGATCACGAAGCTCGTTATGGCGCTGAATAATAAAGCCACCGCGTTTACATATCATCGCGTGGTCTATAGAGAATTGATCTCCACATACGCATGCTGAGGGAATGTCGTCAATTGGCCAGTCATAGCGTAGTCGAAGAGCGTCTCTAAATTCTCTCTTGTTCAGGTTAAAGCCCATTTCCTTAATTGGCATCACTGTTAACCAGGTCGACGCTCCTTTTTCTGCAGCAAGATCTAATGCTCTTAAACTCTTTCGTGATAACGTGTCCTTCATATTGTTCGCCCTTTCTTTAATGATCTTTTCCCTTTCGCTTCGGACTTCAAGTTGCGCCGACCTAGCCTCAGCACCATCCGGGAGGCCATGTGTTTGGGAAACAATTTTCTCAACAAGGGGAATAGTTACTTTAACTGATGACGAGTACTCCCGCTCCGCCTTCAGACTGGGCTTTGTGACTCCCAGACCCCCATAGCGTACCGGCAATGAGAGGATATCTCGGTCGTTTTGGTTGATGTCGAGTCCTGTGATTGCAGGAATGAGGACAGTTGAAATAGCTTTCTCTAGAGGCTCTAACAGATCTTGAATGTCTGGCAGTGTCCGAAGAAAGTAAGTCCAACGATGTTTTACACCAAAGGTAAAAGCAGCGTAACATGCTTGAGGCTGTGACAATGCAAATTCAGCTAACTTGTTTATATCTTTAACCCAGGTTTCTACTTTCTCGGTGATATATTCATTCTGAAACGATCTTGATCCTATTACTGCTCCGAGGTGTTTATGACCTTCCGTGGTGACGTTGATGGCAGTGTCTTTAAAGATTTCTCTCACACTTTCTTCCTTCTCGGGTTTATCATCAACATTAGCATCAACAGCTGATGGGCCACCTGATCCCTTTGTCCTAAGGGCAGCTTGTCTGATCATATCACCGTCTATTTCTGTGTACACTGATTCTGGAAACTCGTCGTCGATTGGCCCGAAGAGCAATGAACCGAGTTTTGCTGGTTGTGGTTTTGGGTGTTTCTCTTTCAGTTGCGTCATGACGTCATCGGTAAGCGGGAGAACGCCTCCTGATGATGATTCGTTTAGGAAGCGTAATGCTGAGTTGATTTGCCCCTCCATCACAAGCTTAGCAAACACCTTCGATCTGTCGTGTGGATCCGTAGATTTGCGTTTACCCAGGCGACCTTGAATAATCCTTCCTTTACGTAGTAATTTGTTGATTTCGCCATCTCTCCAGAGAGCAAGACGCTTTGATAGAATGTTTTGATGGTCTTTAGCATTGGAATTTTGGCTTGGCTTTTGGAGGCCTACTGCCAAGAGTACAAATGCAGCTTTCAAAGCAATATGTTATAATAATAATAATAATAATAATAATAATAATAATAATAATAATAATAATAATAATAATAATAATAATAATAATAATAATAATAATAATAATAATAATAATAATAATAATAATAATAATAATAATAATAATAATAATAATAATAATAATAATAATAATAAGATAATAATAATAGAAGAACCAATACGCAAGCCGAGTCCTAGATATAGAACATGGAACATTTACACCTCTAGTATTCACGACATCAGGAGGAATGGGCAAAGAATGTCAATTATACCACAGTAGATTAGCTGAGTTGATTGCTATTAAGAAAAGAGAACAATATGCTAAAACAATTTCATGGATTCGTGCAAGAATATCATTTGCACTCCTAAGATCTTCACTTATTTGCTTAAGAGGATCACGACAGACCAAACGACATGCTTCGTATGACTTTATAAACAATGACATTGATATTGATGCAGCCCAAGGAGCCATCAGATCTTTCTAAATATTTTTTTTTTCTTTTTTTTTAGATAATATATATTTTTCTATTCAACAATAACTATAATTTTTCTATTTGATACATGTAAATAATTTAGTAACTTTTTATAGTACTCAATTTTATAAATTTCAAACATTATACACAAACAATTGTTAATGTCATTAATATCTTTTTTAAAAATTATATCATGTTGTAAATTTTTATATATTTTAATTATTGTGAAATAAAATTATTATTATTATTATTATTATTATTATTATTATTATTATTATTATTATAATTATTATTATTATTATTATTATTATTATTATTATTATTATTATTATTATTATTATTATTATTATTATTATTATTATTATTATTATTCTTATTCTTATTCTTATTCTTATTCTTATTCTTATTCTTATTCTTATTCTTATTCTTATTCTTATTCTTATTCTTATTCTTATTCTTATTATTATTATTATTATTATTAATGTCGTCCTAGACTTCCTAGCAGGCTACCAAAAACAACTAGTAACTGAGCTAAGTAAAACTGAGGACTCGAAAAAGTAAACCAACTAGCCAAAAAGTGCCAGAAATGGATAATTTCGCAAAATTGTGAAATCGTGAAGGCCTTATATACACGTTATAGTCTGGGAGCATCTGTAGTGCCGTGGGATTTTCGTGAAGATTTAACGCGACCTGTGTAGAAGTGTTGAGTAGGACCTAAAGAACATTTTAAATGTTGTCGGCACTTCTGTAACTCGTGCAGGGGGGGCCTACGGGGCGTTTGAAAACTACCCACTCTAATCTTGCATGAAAACTAGGCTGAATTATAAAAACTGAATGAAAGCTGGTCTTAATTTGGTATTTTTCAATATAATGTTACGTTTTTTGATAGTCTGAGATGTTGTACTGAATACTGAATAGATGTCGTTTGTAGGGACAATTATAGGGGTCACGTGACCGGAAGTTAAGGCTCAATTTTCTTGTTATCCTAAAAATGACTTAAAAATTGGACTAAACTGACTAAACATGAAACTACAAATGAAAGCTCGATTCTACTAACATTTTAATCATCACTGTCATCATTTTCGGCGCACTCAATCTGCAGTTTTTCGTTTTTGATAGTAGCTGCATGTATTTATCATCACTGTCACAAAAAGAACGTTAACAGAGGTTGGTGCATTTCAAGCCCGGTTTTCGGCACTGTAATCGGTTTTTCGAGCATTTGTTTATTTTAATTACACCCACACTTGACCAAATAACTGATAACTGCTTCCGGGGGTGGGGGAGGGGGAGTACCGGGGATGCTCGTCGTATCTCTTAGGGGTAAAGATCAGCGATTTGGTATCTTTTAGGGTGTCAAATAAGAATTTTTAAAAATTAGCACTGTTTCTAATATCTCTTAGGATGGCAAATGTGTAATATTCATCCATCCACGCCCTTTTTAAAAGACTTCCAGTATCATTTAGGGGTATTTTTGAAGATCTCCAACAAGCGTTCCGGTTGCTTTTTATCCTGAGTCCCCCCCAAGGCCATGTGTTTTACATGCTTACGGTCGCTGGCGACCGTAAACGCTGATTGGCTCATTCTTGACAAATGATTGACAGATATTGGGATAGGTCATGACGAAAACCAGAACACACTTTCATTCAGCTTCTTTGCTTTTAAACATGGTAAATGTTTATATATAGTTTTGGTAGTGAACGGCGAGTATTACTCAACTTTCAAGTAAGGTAAATTATTTTGGCCTGACGACAGCCGAACTATCCAATGAAGCGGTATGCTGTTATAATATTAGGCCCAGCGTGATTTCTCGACGAGCTGAAACTCTTTCAATGTTCCTTAGCCTGCGTAGCCAGGCTCTAGGGTAAATGTTCCTCAATCTAAGCTACATTTATTTCTACACTTTGTTCCAAGCTAGAGTGGAATAATATAGTTATCATTTGAGGATGAAACATCTGACTTATCAGCTTTCTTGGTGAATGATTCGAACTGGTTTTATTGTTGTATCACATGCAGCCGTTGATTATGCCATGAAGGTTCGAATTACAACCGTCTCTGCGTTCTATAAATCGCTCGTAAAACTTGACTTTATTTTTACTTGAATTAAAAGCAATTATCCCATGTCGTTCTTTGAATGTTAGATTTTCTATGAGGTTAATTGTTTTCGCAAGAAATGGCGTATTCAAAGTTAAACTACCAACGTACAAACAAGGCCAGTTAGTCTCGAGCTGAGAAGTTCTGGTAAGCCCTTACTTCCGGTGCGCTATTTTTAGTAGCGGGCGGTTAACTAAATAAGACAGCCTTGCGGGCAGGCTCTCCCTTCCTTCTCTCCCCCCAAAATCCCCTCCCCTCTCCCTCCCCTTCTCTCCCCCCCCCCCCCCCTTCCCTCCCCTCTCCCTCCCCGTCTCTCCCTCCCCGTCTCCCCCTTTCAGGCTACGCAGCCTAAACAACAGCCCGCACCGAAAGCAGTAAACTATTTGGTCAAGTGTGGGTGTAAATATAAAAACAAATGCTCAAATGCTCAGTCAGTGTCGAAAACCGGGCTTGAACTGCACCGACCTCTGTTCTTCTTGTGACAGTGATAATTCGTCAACAACAACAACAACAAAAACCCTGCAGATTGAGTCCAACAAAAATGATGACAGTAATGATTTAAATGTTAGTAGAATCGACCTTTCATTTAGAGTTTCGTCAGTTTAGTCCAATTTTTAAGTCATTTTTAGGATAACAAGAAAATTGAGCCTTAACTTCCGGTCACGTGACCCCTATAATTATCCCTACAAACGTTGATATTCAGTACAACATCTCAGACTATCAAAGAACGTAATATATATTTAAAAATACCTAATTAAGACCAGCTTCTATTCAGTTTTTATGATTCAGCCTCGTTTTCATGCAAGGTTAGATTGGGTAGTTTTCAAACGCCCCGTAGGCCAGCCCTGCAAAAGTTACAGAAGTGCCGACAACATTTAAAATGTTCTTTAGGTCCTACTCAACACTTCTACACAGGTCGCGTGAAATCTTCACGAAAATCCCACGGTACTTCTTTTGACGACATCTGCTCCCGGACTATTAGTAAACAAACACACTGTTGTAATCGGTATAAAACTGAATATTGCTTAGAAATGCCTGGAAAATTTCATGTAAACCAAGAAAAGTTTAAATAAACGATACAATAATAATAATAATAATAATAATAATAATAATAATAATAATAATAATAATAATAATAATAATAATAATAATAATAATAATAATAATATAATAATAATACTTTAATAATAATAATTACAATCATTGAAATTTATATAAAATTACACCGTGTATCTAAAATCGTTGTCACATTACATGTATAAAAGTAGCAATAATTTAGAAAATTCAAAGAAAGGATAGAGGGAAATTGTGTATAAAAAAAAAATCTATACAATCACTTAAAAATATAATATACAAATCTAAAAAAATGAAGTAAAACTAACTAAAATCTATAAGCGGCATTCTATTGTTTCGATTTCTAAATCAATGTTTTTAATATCACATTTTGCTCTTTTTAGTGTCCGTGAGCCTCTTAAGCATACAAGAGCCGATCTAATTAGAGAAAATGACGTTTTGGCTCTGATCCATGATATTGTTTTGGCATAGGGCTCTCCCTTTTTGTTGGCGATAAGTTCTGCTAGACGGCTATGATATCTTTGACATTCTTTTCCCATGCCTCCGGTAGTAGTAAAAACCAGTGGAGTGAAAAATTCACATTTATATATAATAATTATTACATTTCTATTTATTTAATTATTTATCAAATTAGTTTTGTAAATAGCTTGTATACATATGTAATTTTCTATTTATACATTAACAATCTATTTATAATAAATATTCAATATGTATTTATATATATATATATATTTGTAAATATCTTTAGATTCAAAGGTGCAAATAAATCTGTCTGTCTGTCTGTATAAGAAAGTACGAACACGAAGTTGAACAACAGCCTTGGGTAGGTCAGTTTATGGTTAAACAGTGGCAAAACAAAGACCTACACAAAGAATGGTGCGATATTACAAAAGTCTGGAAAAACATCCCAACAGTAGTTTACAGTATCCATACAAGTATCATCCAGCAACAAATACATTACAACTAGACTCCAGTGGTAAATCGTATTTACCAGTTGAGTTTATTGGTGAATAGCCACAGGGATCCCAAACAGCATATACTTTATACGTGGGGAGGGGAGACAAAGGCCATTCATAGACAGATATAACTTAACATTGGGAGGGGAGGTCAAATTCAGTTCCTGTTTTGAGGAGGTGGGAACCCTGTGTTGAGCAGCATGGGACAGCGAGCCACAACTAGTTGTCAAGTTGAACTACTAGTAAGAATGGAATTCAACTGGTAGTCAAGTGGTAAAAATGTCATTATTTTGTTTTGGGTTTCCTGTGGTTATGTGTTATCATTTTGGGAGGGTGGGAACCCTGTGTTGAGCAGCATGGGCCTGCCACCCACAACTAGTTGTCAAGTTGAACTACTAGTAAGAATGGAATTCAACTGGTAGTCAAGTAGTGAATATCATTACGATATCGATTCTCGCATCGATTCTCGCGTTCGATGTCAGTACTTGAGTATTCAAACTACAATACTCCTCATGTGTTATTGCGTCGTTCTGTAAAGACAACAACCACTATTATTTAAAGTTCGATTCTCGCTCCCGGTGTTTCGATGTCAGTATTTGAGTACATATACTCACAAACTATTTACTTACGAATACGACCCATGTCAGTGTTATTGCGTCGTTCTGTAAAGACAACAACCACTATTATTTAAAGTTCGATTCTCGCTGCCGGTGTTTCGATGTCAGTATTTGAGTACATATACTCACAAACTATTTACTTACGAATACGACCCATGTCAGTGTTATTGCGTCGTTCTGTAAAGACAACAACCACTATTATTTAAAGTTCGATTCTCGCTCGCGGTGTTTCGAGATCAGTATTTGAGTACATACTCACAAACTATTTACTTACGTAGAATATACGACTCATGTGAGTGTTATTGCGTCGTTCTGTAAAGACAACAACCACTATTATTTAAAGTTCGATTCTCGCTCGCGGTGTTTCGATGTCAGCTAATATTTGAGTACATACTCACAAACTATTTACTTACGTAGAATATACGACTCATGTGAGTGTTATTGCGTCGTTCTGTAAAGACAACAACTACTATTATTTAAAGTTCGATTCTCGCTCGCGGTGTTTCGATGTCAGCTAATATTTGAGTACATACTCACAAACTATTTACTTACGTAGAATATACGACTCATGTGAGTGTTATTGCGTCGTTCTGTAAAGACAACAACTACTATTATTTAAAGTTCGATTCTCGCTCGCGGTGTTTCGATGAAATCAGTTGTATATTATAAGTAACTGATAAACCTTTATATATGGTAGTCTAGTTTTTTTAAACATTGCTTTTAGCCCTATCAATTTTTTAACAAATATTTACAACTCAAAAAGGGATGTTTGGCAAATATAAAATGTTTACGGTATGTAATAATTCTGTAAATAACTATTTGTTTATATATCACTTGCTTTGGCATTCAATTGTGTGGACAACGGACCTGTAATTTAATACTATACTTTGAGTGCAACTTATTTAAATTTGTAACTTTTGTTTTTATTGTTTGCTTTTAAAAATAAAATATCAGATCTTGCTTTGTTTGTACGTTATTGCAATATAAAATGATAAATAATAATCAATAAAGTCACTTCAAAATTGATAATTATCGATTAATCACAAAGTTTGTGCTTATTTATTTTCATTGACTATCGCCAAAAATCAACCATTTTTATCGCCGGATATATCAATAATAGAAAGTTTAGTCATATCACATCGCTAAACAAAACTTCATTCAACATTATTCTTCATTTGGAAGTACATATATGTAGCCAATTTTACACAGTTGTATTCAAACTTAGCTTGTAGATAGAAAATATGCCTGATCGATCGTTTGTTATTAAATTATTGGACCGAACGAAAATACTTTAAATTCTCAGATCGTAAAGCAATGTCGCAGTTTCTTGCTTCAAAACTAATTCGTATATATACGTTCATACAATGTGAAAAGCATCTTCATATCTTTATAATTACAACTAAAGAATACGTAGTCCAGCTTTTTATTATATTTCTTACCGAACGATTAATTCATACAAGTAAGATAACTCCGTGTGACATTCGTTCGAGAAGCAATGTCGTAGTTTCTTGTTTCAAAACTAATTCGTATATACGTTCAAATGGGTTAAACAATTCATATAATACAAATGTGTTCTACAGCATCTTCGTCTGTTTTAGTTTCAACTAAACAATACAAAATGGTCCGTGTACCTTCCGGCCATTTGATTTTTAAAACAAGAAAAATTGCTTTGCGTTTGTCGAAATTTCAATTTTCCTTTTTTTGGAAATTGATTTTCACGAAAAAATGTCAATTTTCGATTTTTCCTTAATGGAAAAACGGTCCATTTTTTAAATAATCAAAAGTTGAATTCAATTTTTAATTGTTAGAAAAACAAAATCTACAAATTGACAATATTCACTCCACCAGGAGAGGGGTGTACGGGACAAACTTGTCACTTTCGGTAGTGAAGCATTCTGATTAAAAATGGCGATCGAGCAGAGGAAATCCTCTCAGTAAACAGACATTTCCCTGTGATAATTGACCATAAAAGTCCAGCAGAGTTTCTTCAAGTAATTAATGAACATTAGAAGTGGCTTTTGGGGGGTTTATCAGGCAGTATAGAGACGACAAAGTTATAAACAAATACTGATTATCTTATTCGGGCTTATTGCGATGAATCGATAGTTGTACTGTCAGTAAATCGATCGCGATGGTCCCTTGCGGAAAACGGACGTTTTCACCGTGATACTTAATATTCCACCAGCTATTTACCATGCAGAAAAATCTTGCTTAGTAGCAAGAAATATTAAAAGCAATTATATAACTACATACAAGTGTATATCACTGGAACTGACTGGCAGTTTTGTGGCTTTATATTCGTGAGCAAACTTATTACTGATATTAAATCAACACTGTAAAGAGACAGACGATCTGCAATTTTACTTTTATTACTTATAGCTGTGATGATAAATATTTCCTCTGCCAAGCGGGGTAGCCATTTATTACTCGGGCTACCTGTGGTAGCTCGAGTCTAAAAATGCAAACGGTTCTTCGTCGTCGTCGTCGTATTAATCTTTGTCGTGGTCCTCAAATTGGAGGGTCAGGTCCCAGGCGTTCCTAGTAGGGCATGACAGCGCATGGGCAACGATCGCTGACCGAAGGTTAATACGAACGAATAAATATCGATTGAAATGAAAACTTGTTTTTATTTTTGATATGATTGACGAGACTGACGATGATTGGCGTTGCATTATTTTGGATAACATGTGAAGACGATTCATTGTGAAAATGACGAGTAAATTGTTAGTGTCGAACATCGACTCGCGTTTACTCGTTTAACTCCGATTCCTCGATTCCTCGATTCCTCAGAAAGCTGTATATATTTTGGACTGATGATCAGCAACACATTCCCTATAAAGACGAGGATATCTTGGCCGGAATGATCCGCCGTTAATAGCGAAGTCCTTTCTAGCACAAAACAGAAGATGTGCCAGCAGAATTGCATTCGCTACGGCATATTATCAAGCACTTACAAACAGAAATCTTGAGTTTATTTCGATTAATGAGCTATTTTTGTTCTTCATAATGTCAGAGAACGTGACTTCCTTCACGAAGCCTACAAAGCGAACACCGTCAACATGGCATGAAAACATTCAAATCGGCCTGTCTGAAAACCACTCTCAAAGGCCCAAATCGCCTCAAAAATTACACAAATTGCTTTAGTAACTATCTATCTTTCTTGTTCTGACGTTCAATTTTCAAGAACAACTTCAAATTTTCGAAGCTTTCGAGTTTTCGAACTCTAGATCGCATTCTAACTTCGTAGCGGCGCTTTGGGGGGAGGGGACGGGGTGAAATGTCAACACTTTCTAACACAGGCATCCCGGTACATAGAAATATATGTCGAGCAGATTCATACAGCCAGGAAGGAGCCCATTACCCCCCCCAAAAAACACAAATGCCTCAAGAACTGTCGATCTTTATTTTCGTGACGTTTATTTCTCAAAAGGTTCTTGATAATAATGTTTCTGAGACTTAGTTTTCATTTTCTCAATAACAACATAATGAAATTTGGGATAAGGACATTTCTCATTAAAATAACCTAAAATTAAATAATTATTTGTTTATTTTTGTGCACATTTCAAATATTTTGTTAACATTAATCAACCAATTTAGTCCTTCTTCACATTTTCCTATTAGTTCCTCAGGATAACTTTGTGTAATTATGTGAATTTATGAAACATTTTTAATGCTGTTTTAAACTACCAACCAATGCATCAAAACACGAAGTGGGTTAAAATGCCTAAAATAAAACACAACTCTGGCTCTGTCATCTCCTTGGATATAATAACGTTTTCCTATTTTTGTCTCAGGATAGGTTTCTATACGTATAATATGCCTGCGTTAGAGCGTGATCAGTTTGCTCGTGACTAACTGAATTTGCATCAGTTAGTTTCTATGTATACAGTGGTGCCTCTATTAAGCAGTGACCCTCGGGACTTTCCAAAGTGGCCTCTTAATAGAGGTTGGCTGATGAATACAGGTATAGAATAGGTATATGAATAGATTTGGGACTTTTTATTGTGATCGCCTAATAGAGGGTGACCGCTTAAAAGAGGTACCACTATATATGTATTGTGCATGATCTATGTATGATACATTATTAATTTCAATCCCTCAGAATCCCTTCTGTTCAGTAGCCCGAGTAATCGCTCACAGAGCGTCTAGTTGCATCTATAAATATACTACAAAATAAATCTTGGTTAAAGAAAGCATAACTTTTTCGTCTCTCATATAAGTTTACTGCTTAATAAACCCACAATGCAAAAACAGCCACTTCAAATGTTTGTAATTTCTTGATGCAGCCCTACTGGACTTTCATGATCAAAATGGGGAAATGTATGTTAATAATGGAAGGATTTTCTCTGCTCCATCCTCTGCTCCATCGCCATTTTTTCAGAATACCGGAAGTAATGAGAAGTTTGTCCCGACACCCCTCCCCCGGTGGAGTCAGAATTGTCATTTTCTTGATTTGGTTTTTCTAAACATTGAAAAAACGAATTGAATTTTTGATTATTTTGAAAAGCGGACCTATTTTCCAGTAATGGCAAATTGAAAATTGAAATTTTCACAATTAAATCAATTTTCCTTTTTTGTAAAATCAAATGGCCGGAAGGTACACGGACCCAAAATCCCACTTTTTATGTTATTTCTTACCGAACGAGTAATTAAGTAACAAATTATAGCTAGTGATTTTTCTCTGATCGCGAAGCAATGTCGTACTTTCTTCATTTAAAAATGTTGTATAACGTTCATGTGCATTAAATTCGATTTCTTGTGCGGTTATAAGCTTCCATGTTAATATTACCACATTCAAATAGGTCCCGGGAATAGGTTCAAAATCCTAATTATTCGCTTCTTCATGATCATCTGCTTGCTTACAATTCAACTAAATAGTACACATTCTTACTTTTTATTTGATTAATTACCTGCTATTGTTTCACAACATATAAAAATCACATAATCTCACATAAAATGACATCTAGTAGACTCAATACAACTTGACTACCAGTTGAATTCCATTCTTACAGAACGACGCAATAACACTCAAATGAGTCGTATATTCTACGTAAGTAAATAGTTTGTGAGTATGTACTCAAATACTGACATCGAAACACCGCGAGCGAGAATCGAACTTTAAATAATAGTGGTTGTTGTCTTTACAGAACGACGCAATAACACTCACATGAGTCGTATATTCTACGTAAGTAAATAGTTTGTGAGTATGTACTCAAATACTGACATCGAAACACCGCGAGCGAGAATCGAACTTTAAATAATAGTAGTTGTTGTCTTTACAGAACGACGCAATAACACTGACATGGGTCGTATTCGTAAGTAAATAGTTTGTGAGTATATGTACTCAAATACTGACATCGAAACACCGGCAGCGAGAATCGAACTTTAAATAATAGTGGTTGTTGTCTTTACAGAACGACGCAATAACACTGACATGGGTCGTATTCGTAAGTAAATAGTTTGTGAGTATATGTACTCAAATACTGACATCGAAACACCGGGAGCGAGAATCGAACTTTAAATAATAGTGGTTGTTGTCTTTACAGAACGACGCAATAACACATGAGGAGTATTGTAGTTTGAATACTCAAGTACTGACATCGAACGCGAGAATCGATGCGAGAATCGATATCGTAATGATATTCACTACTTGACTACCAGTTGAATTCCATTCTTACTAGTAGTTCAACTTAACAACTAGTTGTGGGTGGCAGGCCCATGCTGCTCAACACAGGGTTCCCACCCTCCCAAAATGATAACACATAACCACAGGAAACCCAAAACAAAATAATGACATTTTTACCACTTGACTACCAGTTGAATTCCATTCTTACTAGTAGTTCAACTTGAACAACTTGTAAGACAATTTGGGGGCCCTCCACAGTGGTCAAACAGATCTGTAAGTACATAACCACAGGAAACCCAGAACAAAATAATGATATTCACTACTTGACTACCAGTTGAATTCCATTCTTACTAGTAGTTCAACTTGAACAACTTGTAAGACAATTTGGGGGCCCTCCACAGTGGTCAAACAGATCTGTAAGTACATAACCACAGGAAACCCAGAACAAAATAATGATATTCACTACTTGACTACCAGTTGAATTCCATTCTTACTAGTAGTTCAACTTGAACAACTTGTAAGACAATTTGGGGGCCCTCCACAGTAGTCAAACAGATCTGTAAGTACATAACCACAGGAAACCCAGAACAAAATAATGATATTCACTACTTGACTACCAGTTGAATTCCATTCTTACTAGTAGTTCAACTTGAACAACTTGTAAGACAATTTGGGGGCCCTCCACAGTGGTCAAACAGATCTGTAAGTACATAACCACAGGAAACCCAGAACAAAATAATGATATTCACTACTTGACTACCAGTTGAATTCCATTCTTACTAGTAGTTCAACTTGAACAACTTGTAAGACAATTTGGGGGCCCTCCACAGTGGTCAAACAGATCTGTAAGTACATAACCACAGGAAACCCAGCACAAAATAATGGTATTCACTACTTGACTACCAGTTGAATTCCATTCTTACTAGTAGTTCAACTTGAACAACTTGTAAGACAATTTGGGGGCCCTCCACAGTGGTCAAACAGATCTGTAAGTACATAACCACAGGAAACCCAGAACAAAATAATGATATTCACTACTTGACTACCAGTTGAATTCCATTCTTACTTTAGTAGTTCAACTTGAACAACTTGTAAGACAATTTGGGGGCCCTCCACAGTAGTCAAACAGATCTGTAAGTACATAACCACAGGAAACCCAGAACAAAATAATGATATTCACTACTTGACTACCAGTTGAATTCCATTCTGACTAGTAGTTCAACTTGAACAACTTGTAAGACAATTTGGGGGCCCTCCACAGTGGTCAAACAGATCTGTAAGTAACCACAGGAAACCCAGAACAAAATAATGATATTCACTACTTGACTACCAGTTGAATTCCATTCTTACTAGTAGTTCAACTTGAACAACTTGTAAGATAATTTGGGGGCCCTCCACAGTGGTCAAACAGATCTGTAAGTACATAACCACAGGAAACCCAGAACAAAATAATGATATTCACTACTTGACTACCAGTTGAATTCCATTCTTACTAGTAGTTCAACTTGAACAACTTGTAAGACAATTTGGGGGCCCTCCACAGTGGTCAAACAGATCTGTAAGTAACCACAGGAAACCCAGAAAAAAAGCAGTGATTGGTACAGCCCCATGCAACCTTACTAGTTGTACAAGTAGTTCCACTTGTAGCATTAGTAAGTATATGCCCCCAAAAAAATTTTCAGTGTCAAAACATTTCAAAGTCACAACTTAATAACCACAGGCTAGAATATTATACCAAAAGGGCTGGTATCCCTGTGCTAACAACAATTATGTCCCCTTCCCTCTTATAACACAAATGTTGTATGTTACCCCTGCCCTGTTACAATATATACGCTGTAATGGTATACCTGTGGTTATTCACCAATAGACTCAACTAGTAAAACATATTATACCACTTGAGTTTAGTTGTAATACTGGACAACCCTCGAAATGGGTTATCTCACAGAACTGTGAGATTGTTAAACGTTTATACAATTATTAGATATGATCATGTACATCTTTATAAGTTTAGACACACAGATATTTGCTTAGGCAATCTATGCTCGCAATATTTGTTCACAGAATGTAAAAACATAGTCTGAAGTTTAAATAAACAATAATAATAATAATAATAATAATAATAATAATAATAATAATAATAATAATAATAATAATAATAATATAACTTGTTTTTCGCTTTCATGCATGTTTTATAATAGTTAACAACTATGGTACAGATGAAAATCTCCCAGAATCCTGGTAATGCAATATATTGTGATAACAGCTATGGGCCAAGCTTTGGAGGTAATCATGATCTGCACATCTCCAACAACCCACAGTCGTCCAATGGTTGCTATTCCAATATTGGCCATACTTACAAGTTACCCGCAGGTCTGTCAGCGACAACCTTTTTAACAGGTGGTCAAAATTTCCTTGTTGCTGAAATGGAGGTATTTCGACTACAGAAGTAGAGGCTTCGATGGATCCCCGATTGTAAAACGTTTGATCACAAACAACCCAATCTCAATATCTGTACCCCTCCTCCCCCCTCTATGTCCCCTCCTCCCCCTTTGTTTGCCCAGTTTATTACTAAAGCTACGTACAATTTGTAACACCCCCCTATATAGCTTCCGAGAACGTAACCCCCCCCCCCCCCCCCCCCACCCCATACACTATAAATGAAAGATGAAAGCCCCCTTTATTATCTTGTAAAATTAGCACAAATATAGTAGGCTTGGTATACCAGTGTGGTTTTATAACTGGCACTAAGAACTGTATCTAGACTAAAAACTGAACCAGCGAATTAAATAATTATTCTAGACTTTAATTTTAGGCTGAAAATGTTAGTAATGTTTAAAGAATAACTGTTCTTTTCATGTTTATGGTCAGTACGTGGTAAACCACTTGTTATTTTCTACTTATGTTTGTGATTTGAATGAAATGATGTACATCTAGTGAATCACATTAAAGTATAGATGGTAGTTTATATTGTTTTTAGTGTTATTACTTTTAGACTACAAAACAGTCCCTACTTTTACACGAAAAATCCGAGGAAACGAGTTGAAGTTCAATCTAATGAAATTTTGGTCGAGAGAGAATGGAGAGACGTGAAGGAACGAGCTGGGAACGAGGCGCGAGAGGAGGTACGTCAAAAAGTAGCAATTGTTCGCATAAAAGTAGGAACTGTATTACAGATGTCATTACTTTGACGCGCATGGAACTTTAATTTACCATACTCCACTAAATGTCAAAATAAACGAAAATAAATAGCAAAATACAAGTGCTGTACCTAAAATGACAAGATTCTTACAAACAACTCTCATATTCTTAGGGAAAATATACGCGTTGAAAAACAAAGTATGCTGAAAAAGTACATACGAAATCCCTACGTATAATATCGTCGAGAGCATAAAATTTAGCATGGGATATCTAGGAATGTATATTAAGGTTTTTTGAGCGTTCCCAATCATATAAATATGGATTTGAGATAGATATGTCTCTAAAGTGATTTTCCCCAGCCAGGAAAACAGGTTTAGATACGTTGATCGTAGATATGGGAAAATATTGCGCAACCAGATATAAAGAAGAATCGGTATCCATGACGTAAAAGGGTGGATTTTTTTGTAGTATTCCCTCTCTTGGAATAGAATAAAGTACATCCAAAGTATGAACAGCGCGATGGAAATTAAGATGGAAGCAGCTTTGATTGTGTTGGCTATTCTTCTGTCTCTACAGTTATCATGTTTCTTGTCAAGGTAATGGAGGAATTGTTCGACGTAAGGATAGTTATAAGCACACAGCATCCCCACCCATGTAACGATGTGATCCAATCTGAAAGAACATCATTTGATTAGTCATCTGAATACACGTATAATACCAATGATGTTATTTTGACATTTTGTACTCCTCGCCCCCTTTACCATTATTTTTAGGGTGCAAGAGTGAATGGTGTTTGAACTCTGGCCATAGGCGGCAGAAGCTAAAAGTAACTAGACGCACTTAGTGCGTTTACTCAGGCTACGTCATAGAGTAGTTGTGGTTTGCCTTTGGCATTACGTCATGTGTAATCTCGATAGAACGATAGAACCATAGATAGAAAAGGTAAACCTAGACTCAGGCTCTTCTGCGGGGTAGTGTGAGTAATGAGGGGTGACACAAAGTCATAACCTTGAATGATTCAGTAATGAGTGCAAATCTAATCACTGACAAATATTGATATTGCACAATGGAACCTTTATTCATGGCTGTAAACTATATTACGAGATTCAAAGTTTCCAAAGAATAATGTTTACTCGAGAAATGTCAAGTTGTTAACTAAATTATGTCGGTAGCGATAGAATTATCTGTCCTCCCAAATCAACATCATTGAGGCGGGGCAAACCGGCCGGCCGTCTTTTTGAGTTGTGATGGGTGTGTATGTATGTAGTCAGAAAGACCGTTAACTTTTTGATATCATTATTCATCGGTTAATATAAAGGAACCTGAATTGAGGGTCCTGATCATGAAGGGGTAAAATGGGAGCTGGGATTGGCCTTATTTTTGACTGGGAAAATGAGATTGGATGCACTGGGACTGGGATTTACAAATAAAAAAACAATAGAGAATGGGAATGGGATGGAAAACTTGAGCAAAATTAATGGGATTATGTGATTTTTGACTGGGATTTGGTCCAAATATAAACTGGGAAATGGGATTCGCCCCCCCCCCCCCCCCCCTTCTCTCTCTCTCTTCAGGACCCTCTGAATTGGAACATGATTACAAAACTTACGTGGATCTATAAACCCAATAGTCCAGCTTGCCACTAACATTTAGTATGAGCTGGAAAGGCCAAAATACTTTGTACGAAACACCAGGGATGTCAAATATAAGAACATTGATGACCAGGTAAACAGCAAACTTTCCAGCCATAACAGCTCTGTTCTGTTAACAAAAATCAGAAATTCTTCATCGCATTAACTCATCATCTGATATGAAATAATCACTATCCAGTGAATGACTGTGAGTGAATCATGCTTTAATGCAATATTTGATTTTTTTATTTAATAAATTACCAAGCAATGCTAGTAGTATAAATATTATATGACGTCATTAGCATCCATGTTAGCTTTACGGAAACTTCGTGTTAAAAAAGTTTTATTTTATTTTCATAGATAAAATTATATAATAAACAGCACATTCAGTACGGCATGGTCGCTTGGAGATACAAGTTTTATCTTCTCTTGTTGAAAATCTCTTATTCGCTCGCTGCGCTCACCCGTCGATCACTCATAAGAGATCATTTCAATACTCGAAAATTAAATTGCTATTTCTGCGCGCCCATGTAATATCCTCTATTTATGAATCATAAGTGTTTAACTCACAGTATTGTAAGACTTGAATACTGCCATCATGACATACACTGATAAAAACCAGTACGTATGCATTGCGCATATGTAGTATCGAACAAACTCGTTGTTGGTCACTGCCATTACCATGACAACCAAAAAATTCAGACGAAACATCATTTTTAGAAGACGGAAGATGGAATAGTCTTTCCTTGTCCAAAAGTACGAAAAATTTCCTGAAAATGGAAAGAAAATATCTATATCGCTATTGATCAGGGGCGGTAAGGGAGTTTTGAGTGATAACCCGAAAGATTATTCTTATTTACGTGATCTGTGATAAGCGTGTTCGAAACGCCGTGAATCCTCTTGATTTTCCGTGAGCCGTGTACGTCCTTTATGTTTAAGCTCGCTTTTTTACGTTTAATTATCTTGCTCTAAAAGTTCGTGGACGTTTAAGTTATTTCTTAGTATACTTACTTTGTCTGTTTCATTTGAATATGGTATAAACATGCATGACTAGATGTCTTCATAGCAATCTCCATGCTCAATTACGTCATATTGATATTATATGACGCCATGACTGTATAACATGACGTCATGGCATTGTGTATGTTGTATGACGTCATGTCAGTTACAGTTTGTGACGTCGATTACGTACCAAATCCTGTCATCCATACGTAACTTGCAATGTAGCATCGTATCGAGTTGAAGACTTCTTGTGCGTCGAAGTAATGATACCAAACAAACTGAATCTGAAACAAAACGATATCTAAAGTGATTAATGTGCCATTGTTAAATACCTATACGTTCTAAAAGCTCTAGTAAACCAGACCATATACTAAAGATTGTGAGAATACCAACATTGATTTGAAATCCCAGTCGTGATTTGTGAAACAGAATGGTTGTGTATCATCACTATATGAGAGCTAGCGAATAGTCCCCTTCACAGTTCTCTGCGCCATCTTGAAAGGTATATAGCCAGGACCCGCTTGCATTACTGCATGAAGTGAGACTATTGTTGAGCTTGCAATGATAGAGGACTTTTAATACCTTACGGGAAAATTTTTCACGTGTCTCTATCATTGCAAGCTTATAATGTTAGTCTCGCTTTGAGGCAAAGGCCTGGCTATCTGTGAAGACGGTGCAGGGAATTGTGAAGGTGACTATTCTTCCCGGTGTTTTTTTTTTTCAAGATACGAAAAGTTGTTTAAAAATTTGAATCGTACTGAGTATTACCTGCATCCAGCCTTTCCATTCCTCTGTTTGATCTCTGTTTAGTAACTTTTCTGGAGTCTTTTTGACAGTAAATATTACTGCCACGAAAACCAGAAGTGCAAACAGGAAGACGAACATATCCCTTGAGTACTGTTTGTCTGTTTTAGGCCTGTGGGTGCAAAAAGAAATGTCTAAGACAAAGGATAATTGGATGCTGTTCAATTGCGCCTTTTGTCAAAAAGTACAGCGGTGCTAGATTGAACGTAAAACTGGAGTATTAATACATAAGTGAAAACTCGATGAATTTGAAGAAGAAATAAATCAATGAATGGATGAATAAATGAATACGTGAGGAATAAATGGATAGATGATGAGTGAATGGGTGGATAAATGAATGAACCAATGAATGAATGAATGAATGAACGAATAAACGAATGAATTGATGAATGCATGGATAAATGCGGCGATATGGATGGAATACGGATATACAATCGAAATATATTTTCTAAAAATATAAACAACTGCCATCTTACCAAATGTGCTGATAGTCACATAGCCAGAAGTACAACATAAATAAACCAAATAACGAAGCTTTTCCTAGAAATTCACCAAGATCTGGCTGGTCTGGTGCTGTTTCTTTGAACCATTCTCGAACAGTTTCTCCCTTTTTCCAAGGTTTTGCGTTTTCATCCTCCAGAATACACTGTGTTTTCTCGCTCTCCTCAGACATGTCACCTCGCCCAAAACGAGAGACCGAAGCTTTAATTGAAAAACAATGGTAAAATTACGGTATGGGCACTAGTGAACACATTTTCCAGGTTATTATTTTCTGAACATTCTAGTGCTCCAAAACTTCTAAAAATAAAGCATTGAGTTTAAATATATTTAGGCGCTTTTCTAATCTATTCTTTGAAAAGATATTGGTTTAGAAAAGTAACAAAAAGAACTGAAAGTGTTCACGGTAGGATTCCTGTGAGGTAGAGAAATGGAGCCCAAACAACATGAAGCGGTCCAAGAGTAAATGATATGATGATTTTGTTTTCTTCACTTTTTTAACGTCTCAATCTTCTAGCTGGACACGCGTGCCCTACAAATGGGGGAGACTCAGACACACACTCGCTACCTCTACGTTAATTATTTTGCACACAACCCGGCTCACATGTTCATTTTTTTATATATTACTGTCATTAATACTAATATTATAATGCTATAATTTCATATATTAGCATATATTATTCTTAAATAGATGTTTCTCCCTCTGCATGGATTAAATAAAGTTATCATATTATTAAAAATCTGACTTACGACGTGCAGAATGATGTTCTTCTTTGTCTTCCTCTGGATCTGTTGATGCAAAGATAATTGTTGTTGTTAGTACTTAATTCAGCTATTAATTTTCGCTATCAGTCGTGTGATCATGACTGAATGAGTTCGTCCAGACCAGTTATCAAAACGCTCCATACTTCAATAAACCAAATGTAGAAAAAATGTCGATCTGCTATTCTTGTCTTGTTAGCCTCGTCTTCACGTTGGAACACAATTAAGTTTTCACATGTATGCGAGGCTATAGTTAGTCAAAAGCACTGTTTTTCACATTGTTTTTTTTTTTTTTCATTTGTAAGAGACACGGTCAGAACTGATGTGAAATTGTCTATTCCGTGCATGGGCACATGGTGCAATTTAGCCTGCGTAGTGACTCTCTAAGGTGGAGGGGAGGAAGAGGGGAATACACAGGCTAAGAACAATTGAACATATAATCAAACTGACTTGGCCACCCTTTTCGTTGAAGTCTGTATATTAATAGTTACCTGAAGCTTTGTCAATTTCAATGTCTTCTGCAGACTCGAACTTTCTTTAAATTGTCTGCAAAATGTAATGACCTCTATTGATGTAAAAATGTAATAACCTCTATTGATGTAATTAAAATGTAGATCTCCCCCCCCCCCCCCCCTTTAGAAGAGAAAAGTCTTAAATATTATATGTATTAATATCATAATAACTGTAAATACATTTTTAATTCTTTTTTCCTTTTATTGATATTTTTAACAGTCCTAAATCTACAACAGTGATATTTCTAAACATGTTTAAAAACAACTTTAATATTACCTAACAAACAACTTATTAACAAGAGCCCCAATCAGTTATAAGATTAATAGTTTGAATACAAGTGTCTGTCACAATAAAATTCTGCAACCGCTTTTTCTTCAGCTGTCCTATTTATCATCATAAAATTTCTCTTTCCCAATCTTCTTCTACTTTTCCATCTCTTCTTCTGTTTCTTCTATTACTTCTTCTTCATCTGTTCTTTCTCTCCTCCATCGTCAATCTCTTTTCCTGTTTCATTCTCAGAGGCCCACTCTGTCAACTTTACTTTTATGCATTTTCTATCATCTGTGTACCAATTTTCATTTTCAGGCAAGCGGGTCAGAGAAGATTTGTGTCGGTCTCTTCTCAGCTTCTCTACTTCTCCTACTTGAAGCATTTCTTTATTATATTCCATTCCGCAATATCAACTCTGCTTAAACGATGTATAAAAGCACATTGATTTGATGTTGAAAAAGTGAAACTAAAAAAGGCGACCCGGCACATTTGTTTTTATATTTTCTGACACCCCCACAACCCTCGCCATAAACAATGAATGGTACCTTATAAGGAACATAAGACCACAAGAAGCCTAAATTCCGAAACCAAAGATAATGCGTCCAGGAATTCTCGTTCCCAGAGCCAATTATGAATCCTCCACCTACCCCTCTTCTTTAAAAATCTTTGTTTTTCTCGATCGGGAGGGCTAGTAGCCTCCTATGCAGCCGCTCCTTTGTATCGTCACGCAATACGAGTCTCCTCTATTGCGTGACGATACAAAGGAGCGGCTGCATAGGAGGCTAGAGGGCTAGTAGTCTCCCGTAGCGTGTTTAATAATAATAATAATAAAAATAACTTTATTAAGAGTTTCATACAAAGTCTCGAAACTCTTACAAATACGTTTAAAAATAATTTAAATATGTTAAAAAAATAGATAAATATATGAATTAATTATTATTTAGAAATATATACATATATGATTACAAGGTAGAATAAAATAGTTAATAAATAAATATATAATATGTATAAAATATGATAAAAAATATATATATATATATTAATGATCCTTAAAAACTGTCTTGAATAGAAATGTTTTTAAATTTGACTTAAATTGTTCAAGTGTTTCGCTTTTTCTAATATATTCAGGAGTGCTGTTCCAGAGTTTTGGTGCGCATACTGAAAAGGCGCGGTCTCCATAGTTTTTAAGTCTAGACGTAGGAACAGTTAGAAGATTGGCAGTAGATGATCTGAGTTTACGTGTAGGGTTGTATTTTGTAAGTAGCTCTGAGAAATATAAACTGGTGCTTGTCCTCGTAGTGATTTATAAGTTAGTAACATGATTTTGAAGACGATCCGTTCTTTGACGGGTAACCAGTGAAGTTTTTGTAGAATAGGTGTGATGTGCTCTGATTTCTTGGTTCTTGTTCTGGTTCTGGTTCTTGTGTGATGTGCTCTGATTTCTTTGTTCTTGTGTTTAGCCTCGTCACGCAACGATGAGGGAACGTTGCGTGACGAGACTAAATTAATATTTCGGGGAAGACTAGAAGGAGGGTCGACAATAGGGTTCTCGTATCCCGCAATCCCGCTCATTTTTGCGTGAAATCCCGCCATCCCGGCATTTTTTATGGCACAATCCCGATCCCGATAAATCCTTGCTAGGACTTACTATTCCTTACTCATAACGATGTTTATATTAGATAGAAATCAATACAATGGGCAAATAAAAGTCAAACGCGTTTTTCTAGATACGTTAGACATGTTCTGGATTCAAAACGAACTCAGTAATCCAAAATCCGGCTGCCAATGCTATTAATTTCCCGAATCCCGACACCTAAAAAAGGTGAAATCCCGATCCCGCTCGAAATACAGAATCCCGCATCCCGCTCTGATTTTTGTTAAAATCCCGTATCCCGCCCACAGACAGCCTAACTATTCTATTTGAGGATTTTTTTGTAATGACAATAAAGTTATTTTTAACCGCGCGCCGAGCGCCATATTGGAATAAATATCTTTTGTTCATTGAGCGCGCGGTTGGGGTTCCTGTGGTGTATTTGTTTGAATGCGCGCGGATGGGATTCCTGTGGCTTTTTGCAAGCAATTTTTCGTCAAAGTCGCGCGGTGTTGAAGAGGGAGGTATTTTGACAAGGTATGAAACTCGGTCACGTGACAAATTTAGTTTCGCGCGTAGTAAATCAGCCATGGGAGAAAATTTTAATTTTTCTTCGAATATATAAACGTTGATCTTCAACTACGGTAAAAGTATGATCAACTCCGAAAAAAAAGGCAGCATGGAGTCGAGGTTCTTTCCAGGTTGCTAGGGCAGAGTTTTCGGTAAACAGTCGGATTTTACAATCGTGGAGCAATCGTGAAAATATCGATCGAGCCGCGGTGAGCCCGGTGAGCCGCGGTGTTGTGAAATACCACATTCACCGAAAAAGTTGGCGATTACTTTCTTGCATTTAGCTTATGGATTGTTAAAATGACTTTAAATTGAAAATTAGAATAGAGGAGAATGTATTTTATTGTGGAAATCATGGGCTTGCGAAGGGAGAGTCGAAAAGATCGTGATTTGCACTGCATTTGCTGCTAGTTAGCTAAAATGAGTTTAGCTTAACACTCAAAACAGCTGATTCAAGTGAGCACTTTTACATGCTTTTGTAGTCACAGATGCTCTTCACTATTACGAAAACCTGGAGAAAGTTTTTCTAGTAGTTCTGGTATGTGCAGGTAATGATTGGAGTTGAAGTTTTTATGTCAAAACGACTGATATTGTCTTGTACAAACCAATTAACTTACAGCCGAGCTAAACAGTGAATTTGTGATGGCCGCTTTGCGAAGTTTTCCACGCTTGAAAACAACTCAACTTTATTTTGTGAACACTTACTTAGTTATAGCGGTTCCAACACTAAGAATAGAAAATATGTTTTGAAAGTGTGAAGGGTTATTGCCGAAAAACTTTAGCTAAAACACAACATTTACGGATTCTATGGGAGGTTTTATGGAATCTTTTTTTGACGTCACACACTGGCCTCGGCTCGAGTCTGGCCGTCAAACCACAGGCACCCCAGGATCCAGAAACAGGCGATTTTTAATCGATTAGAACGCGCGCGTATATATCGAATGAGCGAAATTAGCGAGCGAAAACTGAATTTTTTTTTTAAGGACCATTGGGGGAAAACGAAAAGTCGAAAAAAGTGAAATAAAATCGTTAAGTCTTGAAAAATGACTATCAAATTAATTAACAATATAAGTTAATGAACATTTTGAGCCGGTTTCCAGCCTTCTAGGTGCCTTAAATCGCGCGTTTTTCTTCTTAATTTCTTACTAAATTACGCATTCAAAATGCAAACACTTTCCCCTTTTATATTGTACAACTAGTCGTCTGTAGAAAAATATATTTTCGCTTGGTAAAGTATACATAAACTCAACGGAAAAAATCTTAACGCTCTTCTTGAAAAAAGTAGTTTCTTTTTCGCACTTGTGTTTTTTACTACGAGCGACTACAAGCAAGAAATGAAAAAAGCCGATGAAGAAAAAAACAATCTTTTACACGTATTCTCCTAAACCTACCCAAACTATTTGACATGAAGATTATCCAGGTTTATCTTGGTTGATTTTGGTTATCAAATTATGCTAAAAAATGTGTCAAGTGTCAAGTGCATGGATTTGGCGGGCGCCATTTTGACTGTCTATTACGGGGACAGTAAACTTTTTTTGATTTCCCTACCCCCGGTAAGTCGTTCGTTGTTGACAAAAGTTCGCCGTTTACCCACGAGAGGGTCAGTAGACTTTGGTACCGTCACCTGACCAAAACTGACCAATCAGAGCGAAGTTTAACGTGTCGGTGGCGTATCACTCACCGGCAACCCTGACCACGCATCAAACGAAAGAAAAAATTGAAAAATGTCAATAAAAAACGTGCGTTATCTTTTCGGATATCGGACAAATTGGGGGGCTATTTGTAGTAATTTGTAGAGTGGTTCTCGCTGAATGCAGTGGTGTTAATTTTTTGTTGATAAGTGTAGTATAAGTGTAAGTTTTTGTGGTCCGAGTGAAAGTGGTGGTTTGTGAAGTCTCCAGCCTTGACTTCGTCTTGAACTGGATGCGACCTTTTTTCAACTCGTTGAAAAAAGAAAAGCGAAAAACGCGCGATTTAAGGTAGCCTGCGTTACAGACCCTTGTAAGCGCTCGAAACGTCTCCCACCAACAAGCTTGTTGGCGGGAGACGTTTCGAGCGCTTACAAGGGTCTGTAACGCAGGCTAGATTTAAGGCACCTAGAAGGCTGGAAACCGGCTCAAAATGTTCATTAACTTATATTGTTAATTAATTTGATAATAACACCGCTGTCTTTTCATTTTCTTTACTCTGAAGATGACTTCCGCTCAGGTTGTCGAAACGTCAGACATCAACACCATCAGTCTTTCTCAAGACTACACCACCCCGGACGATCATGCCTCATCTACATTAATTTGATAGTCATTTTTCAAGACTTAACGATTTTATTTCACTTTTTTCGACTTTTCGTTTTCCCCCAATGGTCCTTAAAAAAAATTTCTCCCAATGGTCCTTAAAAAAAACTGCCGACCCACCACAGGAAGCCCAAATTCAGTTTTCATTCGATATATACGCGCGCGTTCTAATCGATTAAAAATCGCCTGTTTCTGGATCCTGGGGTGCCTGTGGTAAAAACTCAGTTTTAAAATTGAGATATCAATAAATTTATCTGGAAAATAAAGTAAAATACCTAAAACTTGCTATCTTGATGTTCAAATTTTTACTTACTACGAAAAAGACTAAATAATTCTGCACTTTTTACACTTTGCCGATAGTTTCATAAAAACTTTGACGGCCAGCTTCGGCCAGCTTGTGTACACGCCACCAAAATACGTCACAAAAAAACCTCCCATAAATACACTTTGAATGAAAATCTCTTCACATTGTCAAATAAACTAAAGTTATATTTCAAATAAACATGAAAATAAATTTCACATACTGATCTGTTTGTTCTTGTTGGTTTTAAAAGTGTACTCAGTGTAAATCCCTATGAGAAAAATAACATTTTTTGTTTTGAAAGAAAAGTTTTAACAACATTTTTTTTTCGGCAAGTCAGTCGATTGCTTCACGGCGAACTTTCGGCGCTCGTCGTTGGATTTCCGTGAGATTTCCGTGCCCTAGCAAGCTGGAAAGCACAGGAAAGCACATCTATCCATCCACGCCATCAAGTTTCAGACCTTGTATCAAGTCTATCAAGATACTACTTTCTTCGATTTTTTTGTCGTACGTGCGATTCCGCACGACCGAAAAATTGCTTGCAAAAAGCCACAGGAATCCCATCCACGCGCATTCAAACAAATACACCACAGGAACCCCAACCGCGCGCTCAATGATCCTAACAAAAGACATTTATTCCAAGATGGCGCTCGGCGCTCGGCGCGCGGTTAAAAATAACTTTATTGTCATTACAAAAAAATCCTCAGATAGGATTAGTTGGGCTGCCTGTGTCCCGCCCTTAAAAAAAGGCTTATCCCGCATCCCGCCAAACCTATTGTGGACCCTCTAGAGGGCTAGCTGCTTGTCGGCCCAAAACAAACTCCATTAGACGAACTTATCTCTTCTATATCAAAATCAATCGCTTTGTGTAAAGCATGTCTAAGTCTTTTAGCGAAAAAGAAATTCCCGACAATGAGGCATTCGAAAAAGTCGACGACCAAGCGGAGGAATTTAATGAGAATTCAAAAAGCCAAGATAAGGAAGCGTCTGATTCAGTCGCGAAGAATTTAGAGCACCTTCATTTCTCGTCCACCATCGTACTCAATGTTGGCGGTCAAATGTTCACTACGAGTCTACAAACACTGACCAAAGATGCTGGATCGATGCTTCATGCCATGTTCTCTGATCGCTTCGACACCAAACCAGCAGAAGACGGCAGCTACTTCATTGATCGAGATGGTTCTTGCTTTCGTTACATCTTGAATTACTTGAGAACTGGCAAACTAAACCTCCCAGACGACGAAGTCTTACAGAAAGATGTTCTTGAAGAGGCGAAGTTCTACCAAATCCAAGGAGTTGTAGACGAACTAACTTGTGAACCGGATCCCCAGCCTATTATTACAGCGCAACGCGTAAAAGTATGGCCACTGATAATGTATTCGCATACTTCTGTCTCGCAATCGATCCAATCAGCGACAAGATAACACAATCCTACAACGCTGATTGGATCGATGGCGAGACAGAAGTATGCGAATACATTATCAGTGACCATACTTTTACGCGTTGCGCTGTAACCCACCTTCTGTTGTACCTAAACTGTACAGTGACTCAAAGATTCTGATATCAGCGCAACGTTTTTGGCTCACAGCTTTACACGTAGAAGACCGGAAATTCACCAAGAGTTCTCTTCTGTACCGAGGCTCGAGGGATAAATGGCCCTCTTCAAACTTTCATAGCAAGTGTGACTCCTTCGAAGGACCAACAATGGTTGTAATCAAGAGTACGGAGGGGTACATATTTGGTGGATACACTGAGCAATCATGGGAAGGTTAGTTATATAAAATATATTAAATTTAAAGTAATAAAAATTTTCCACAGCTCCTACATGAATATTCTTCAACTAGATTTAATATATCATTAATAGTTTTTAATTAATAATTAGATCTAGTAGTATATTATCCACTTATTTGATTTATCTTAGCCCATATGGCAGAATATTCATATTTAAGTCGAGAATTCAATATCGAGCCTAATATTGAAATAGAGGCGTAACCAATTGATAAAAATGATAATTGCCATCAATTGATAAAAATTGATATCAATTTAATAACTGATTATCAATTGATATCAAAAATTGATAATAATTGATAGCTAAAATTCGAGTGAGTGCAATTGATAAAAATTGATAAATGATTGATAAAAAATGATAATCAATTGAAAAAAATTGATAAAAAAGACTAAATTAATAACAGCTCCCTAGTTAACGGCTGAAATCTGAGCCTAGACATAACCATGCCAGTGGTAAAGAACAAAAAAAAAGATGAAGGAAAGCTTATATGTATTATTTCATCAAATAGAGAACAATGATTGGAAATAATTTTCTAAACATGTTTAGTTAAAGTACTTTAGAACATTTTTGTAAATGTTTTTGTCATTCGGTATAGAACCAGCTGAGACCCGAATTTGTCTTCAGAGAAAATTTGGGATTATTTACACTTGACGGAATCATACTTGACAATTTATAACATGTTTAAGCTATAGTGTGAACGGGGTATAGGAATATCCTGTTTTTGAACTTATTTATGTACTGAATTGACTTTCAATTACAATTATATGGCGAATTTTCACCAAGTTGGCCGCAGTCTTCGTCGATTAATCTAAGTGCAGGACCTTTCCCCCCCCCTTTTTTCTTAACAGTAAACCTATCTCCAACACGGACATCAAAACAACAATCGTTGCAGCCTTTTACCACAGCTTCTAGTATTGTTAGTTGTTTAACAGCCCGGTCTTCAGCCATATTTCTTGTTCTCTTGAGTCGTTTTTGAAAAGAAGCCAATATATAACTTATTTGACCTCAACGCTTTGTAAAACCCGAGAGAACCACCACCAACAATGATTCCAATTGAAAACAATTGATAACACAACGACACTCAATTGATAATAATTGATAACTGGCAAAATTCGAGTGAGTATCAATTCTTATCAATTGCTGATAATAATTGATTTTCAATTACTAAATTGAATTATTATCAATTTTTATCAATTGGTTATGCCGGGCCTAATGGGTGAGGATGAATGGTATAGGTATTTTATTAAACCGAACAAATAATTTAATGAAAATGACATCTTACGATGTCGAAACGTTGTGCAACCAACTTAGCGTTTGTATTTATTTTAATTAATATAATATCTAAAGCTAAACTTATCGAACAAATAATTGTTTTCAAAATATCTCGAGTCAACAATTCAAAGACTGCAGTCCAATAGGTTGCAGTCCAATATTGCAAAATAATGGATCATCATCATCGTCAGGTGACTAAAATATGGAGATGTGATTGGAGGATTATTTGTGAGGTAAAATAGGTGTGTACAGGCCTGCAAATGATCGATCCAGGCCCGCAAATGAACCCAGGGAAAATAAGGAATCTGGAACCAAATTAAATGATAAAAAATTCACGACAACCAAATAATTAGTATATACTGAAAACATGATTAATTATTTTAAATATATATAAAAATAAGTTAAACAAAAACAAGTGAACCAAGCTTGTGAGGGCTACAGGATTATAAGCGTTTATCAAAAGCGTTTATTATATAGAGATTATAACAAAGTAAATAACACATTTTGTCAATATTTTTGATATTTTACTAGTGCCTCTGCAGTATTTCTCATAGCTAAATACATTTTACACTTTCATGTATGTACACAGTATAATAATCTGCCAATTGCCATGGATGACATAGTTTCTATATTTTGAAAGTCGCATTAAATTTACTTTACTTTTGTTTAAAGGTAGTGGTCAGTATAAGACTGACTATGCAGCATTTCTGTTCAGCCTGGTCAATCCTGCAGGGATAATTCCTATAGTGCAGATGAAAGCATTCAATGAACATGGTAAGGCGATATTTTGTCATAATGACCATGGGCCAACCTTTGGAGGTATAAATAATGATCTGCACATCAGTAGCAATCCACACTACCGCAATGATTGCTCTTCTAATATTGGCCATACTTACAAGTTACCCGTAGGTCAGTCAGGGACAACCTTTTTAACAGGTGGTGAAAAATTCAATGTTGCTGAAATGGAGATATTTGGACTACAGAAGTAGAGGCTTCGATGGATCCCTGATTGCAAAATGTTTAATCACAAACAACCCAATCTCAATATCTGTGTTGACGTACAAGAGAATAAGACACTTTATGAAACTTGGTTTTATTATTTTGAAACTTAAAATAAAAATTAAAACTCTTAACACTTTCTGTGTGAGTTTTAATGGTTTTCGATCGATTTTACCTTATCGTCTGTAAGGTATTTTATTATTACGTTTGAAGGTAAGATACAGTAATAGCCCGCGTATAAGAACCTGGGAAACAGTTAGGCTTAAAATTTCATTTTAAGCCCCCTCCACCTAAGAACCTATTAAGGCTAAAATTTTAAGTTAGGTTCTTATCAGTGTGGTTGCTGTAAAAGTGTATGGGTAGAAACAACTGAATAATAAGATCATCATCTATTTAAAAGCAACTTGACATAATATTTTTTTTCTTTCAAGCTTAATATAAGTACCATGTTGTATGGGGAATTATTTGAATGGCAAACACAATAGACATAATTATTACATGGTACTTAAGGACAAACTGTATACTGTACCTGCACTGAACTGCCTATAAGCATTGCTGTATGGTACAAATAATACAAATATTATGAGGTGATATTTATAATATGTATATAATATATTTAAATGAAATTCATATGAAAATATAAGAACCTATTTTAGTACCATTTATATAAGAACCGATTTAGGCTAAATTGAAAAATTCAGGTTCTTATACGCGGGCTATTACTGTATCAAGTTCGACAAAGTTTCATCAATTTCCCTATATTATCTTGTAAAATCAGCACAAATGGTAAGCTTGGGATGTCTGGGATATGTGTGGCTTAATAACCGGCACCTGAACCGGCACTAAGAACTGTATTTAGACTAAGAACTGAACCAGTGAGTCGAAATAGTTTGCTAGAATTTAATTTTCGGCTGAAAAGTTTTTTAAGAATAACTCCTTTTTATGTTTATGGTCAGTGGTAAACCACTTGTTTATTTTCTATACTTATGTTTGTAGTGAAATGATATACATCTAGTGAATCACATTAAAGTATAGATAGTAGTTCGTATTGTTTTTAGTGTCATTACTTTTAGACTACAAAACAGTCCCTACTTTTACGCGAAAAATCCGAGGAAACGAGTTGAAGTTCAATCTTGTGAAGTTTTGGTCGAGAGAGAATGAGGAGAGACGTGAGGGACGAGCTGGGAGCGAGGCGCGAGAGGAGGTACGTCAAAAAGTAGCAATTGATCGGGTAAAAGTAGCAACTGTATTACAGATGTCATTACTTTGACGCGCATGGAACTTTAATTTACCATACTCCACTAAATGTCAAAATAAACGAAAATAAATAGCAAAATGCAAGTGTTGTACCTAAAATGACAAGATTCTTACAAACAACTCTCATATTCTTAGGAAAAATATACGCGTTGAAGAACAAAGTATGCTGAAAAAGTACATACGAAATCCCTACGTATAATATCGTCGATAGCATAAAATTTAGCATGGGATATCTAGGAATGTATATTAAGGTTTTTTGAGCGTTCCCAATCATATAAATATGGATTTGAGATAGATATGTCTCTAACGTGATTTTCCCCAGCCAGGAAAACAGGTTTAGATACGTTGATCGTAGATATGGGAAAATATTGCGCAACCAGATATAAAGAAGAATCGGTATCCATGACGTAAAAGGGTGGATTTTTTTGTAGTATTCTCTCTCTTGGAATAGAATAAAGTACATCCAAAGTATGAACAGCGCGATGGATATTAAGATGGAAGCAGCTTTGATTGTGTTGGCTATTCTTCTGTCTCTGCAGTTATCATGTTTCTTGTCAAGGTAATTGAGGAATTGTTCGACGTAAGGATAGTTATAAGCACACAACATCCCCACCCATGTAACGATGTGATCCAGTCTGAAAGAAAATCAATTGATTAGTCATCTGAATACACATATAATACCAATGATGTTATTTTGACATTTTGTACTCCTCGCCCCCTTTACCATTATTTTTAGGGTGCAAGAGTGAATGGTGTTTGAACTCTGGTCATAGGCGGCAGAAGCTAAAAGTAACTAGACGCACTTAGTGCGTTTATTTAGGCTACGTCATAGAGTAGTTGTGGTTTGCCTTTGGCATTACGTCATGTGTAATCTCGACACAATGATAGACCTATAGATAGAAAAGGTAAACCTAGACTCGGGCTCCCCTGCGGGGTAGCGTGAGTAATAAGGGGTGACACAAAGTCATTACCTTGAATGACTCAGTAATGATTGCAAATCCAATCATAGGCTGTGTAAACAGACCCTGATTAGCGCTCGAAACGTCTCCCGCGAAGAAGAGACGGGAGACGTTTCGAGCGCTAATAAGGGTCTGTTTACGCAGGCTAATCCAATCACTGACAAATTAATATTGGTATTGCACAATGGAACCTTTATTCAAGGCTGTAAACTACATTACGAGATTTAAAGTTTCCAAAAAATAATGTTTAATCCAGAAATGTCAAGTTGTTAACTAAATTATATCGGTAGCCACATAATTATCTGTCCTCCCAAATCAACATCATTTAGGCGGGGCAAACCGGCCGGCCGTCTTTTTGAGTTGAGTCTCTCTCTCTCTCTCTCTCTTCAGGACCATCTGAATTGGAACATGGTTACAAAACTTACGTGGATCTATAAACCCAATAGTCCAGCTTGCCACTAACATTTAATATGAGCTGGAAAGGCCAAAATATTTTGTACGAAACACCAGGGATGTCAAATATAAGAACATTGATGACCAGGTAAACAGCAAACTTTCCAGCCATAACAGCTCTGTTCTGTTAAAAAAAATAAGAAATTCTTCATCGCATTAACTCATCATCTGATATGAAATAATCACTATCCAGTGAATGACAGTGAGTGAATCATGCTTGAATGCAATATTTGTATTTTTTATTTAATAAATTACCAAGCAATGCTAGTAGTATAAATATTATATGACGTCATTAGCATCCATGTTAGCTTTACGGAAACTTCGTGTCAAAAAAGTTTTATTTTATTTTCATAGATAATTATATAATAAACAGCACATTCAGTACGGCATGGTCGCTTGGAGATACAAATTTTATCTTCTCGTGTTGAAAATCTCTTATTTGCTCGCTGCGCTCACTCGTCGATCACTCATGAGAGATCATTTCAATACTCGAAAATTAAATTGCTATTTCTGCGCGCCCATGTAATATCCTCTATTTATGAATCATAAGTGTTTAACTCACAGTATTGTAAGACTTGAATACTGCCATCATGACATACACTGATAAAAACCAGTACGTATGCATTGCGCATATGTAGTATCGAACAAACTCGTTGTTGGTCACTGCCATTACCATGACAACCAAAAAATTCAGACGAAACATCATCTTTAGAAGACGGAAGATGGAATAGTCTTTCCTTGTCCAAAAGTACGAAAAATTTCCTGAAAATGGAAAGAAAATATCTATATCGCTTTTGATCAGGGGCGGTAAGGGAGTTTTGAGTGATAACCCGAAAGATTATTCTTATTTACGTGATCTGTGATAAGCGTGTTCGAAACGCCGTGAATCCTCTTGATTTTCCGTGAGCCGTGTACGTCCTTTATGTTTAAGCTCGCTTTTTTACGTTTAATTATCTTGCTCTAAAAGTTCGTGGACGTTTAAGTTATTTCTTAGTATACTTACTTTGTCTGTTTCATTTGAATATGGTATAAACATGCATGACTAGATGTCTTCATAGCAATCTCCATGCTCATTTACGTCATATTGATATTATATGACGCCATGACTGTATAACATGACGTCATGGCATTGTGTATGTTGTATGACGTCATATCAGTTACAGTTTGTGACGTCAATTACGTACCAAATCCTGTCATCCATACGTAACTTGCAATGTAGCATCGTATCGAGTTGAAGACTTCTTGTGCGTCGAAGTAATGATACCAAACAAACTGAATCTGAAACAAAACGATATCTAAAGTAATTAATGTGCCATTGTTAAATACCTATACGTTCTAAAAGCTCTAGTAAACCAGACCTTATACTAAAGATTGTGAGAATACCAACATTGATTTGAAATCCCAGTCGTGATTTGTGAAGCAGAATGGTTGTGTATCATCACTATATGCTGAAATGAGAGTGACTAGTCCCCTTCACACTAGTTCTCTGCGCAATCTTGAAAGGTATAGCCATGACTTTGCATTACTGCATGAAGTGAGACTATTGTTGAGCTTGCAATGATAGAGGACTTTTAATACCTTACGGGACAATTTTTCACGTGTCTCTATCATTGCAAGCTTAATGTTTGTCTCGCTTTGAGGCAAAGGCCTGGCTATCTGTGAAGACGGCGCAGGGAATTCTTCCCGGTGTTATTTTTTTTTTCAAGATACGAAAAGTTTAAAAATTTGAATCGTACTGAGTATTACCTGCATCCAGCCTTTCCATTCCTCTGTTTGATCTCTGTTTAGTAACTTTTCTGGAGTCTTTTTGACAGTGAATATTACTGCCACGAAAACCAGAAGTGCAAACAGGAAGACGAACATATCCCTTGAGTACTGTTTGTCTGTTTTAGGCCTGTGGGTGCAAAAAGAATGTCTAAGACAAAGGATAATTGGATGCTGTTCAATTGCACCTTTTGTCAAAAAGTACAGCGCGGTGCTATAGATTGAACGTAAAACTGGAGTATTAATACATAAGTGAAAACTCGATGAAAAGTACAAGAAGAAATAAATCAATGATCGAATGGATGAATAAATGAATAAGTGAGGAATAAATGAATAGATAGATGATGAGTGAATGAATGGATGGATGAAAGACAAATGAATGAACGAATGAATGAATGAATGAATGAGCGAATGAATGAATGAACGAATGAACGAATGAATTGATGAATGCATGGATAAATGCGGCGATATGGATGGAATACGGATATACAATCGAAATATATTTTCTAAAAATATAAACAACTGCCATCTTACCAAATGTGCTGATAGTCACATAGCCAGAAGTACAACATAAATAAACCAAATAACGAAGCTTTTCCTAGAAATTCACCAAGATCTGGCTGATCTGGTGCTGTTTCTTTGAACCATTCTCGAATAGTCTCTCCCTTTTTCCAAGGTTTTGCGTTTTCATCCTCCAGAATACACTGTGTTTTCTCGCTCTCCTCAGACATGTCACCTCGCCCAAAACGAGAGACCGAAGCTTTAATTGAAAAACAATGGTAAAATTACGGTGTGGACACTAGTGAACACATTTTTCAGGTCATTATTTTCTGAACATTCTAGTGCTCCAAAACTTCTAAAAATAAAGCATTTAAGTTTAAATATATTTAGGCTCTTTTCTAATGTATTCTTTGAAAAGATATGGGTTTAGAAAAGTATAACAAAAAGAACTGAAAGTGTTCACGGTAAGATTCCTTTGAGGCAGAGAAATGGAGCCCAAACAACATGAAGCGGTCCAAGAGTAAATGATATGATGATTTTGTTTTCTTCACTTTTTTAACGTCTCAATCTTCTAGCTGGACACGCGTGCCCTACTATTGGGGGAGACTCAGACATACACTCGCTACCTCTACGTTAATTATTTTGCACACAACCCGGCTCACATGTTCATTTTTTTATATATTACTGTCATTAATACTAATATTATAATGCTATAATTTCATATATTAGCATATATTATTGTTAAATAGATGTTTCTCCCTCTGCATGGATTAAATAAAGTTATCATATTATTAAAAATCTGACTTACGACGTGCAGAATGATGTTCTTCTTTGTCTTCCTCTGGATCTGTTGATGCAAAGATGCTTGTTGTTGTTAGTACTTAAAACTAAGAAAACTAAGTGTTAATTTAGACACTGACATTCCAAAAATTTACTAATAACAAAAATATGAGAAAAGAAAAATGTAATTAAACAATTTATTTGTAATTAGAACATAAGTATTTAAAAATGTAAAAGAATGTAAATAAAAGTATTGTATTGTATTATTGTACTTAATTCAGCTATTAATTTTCGCTATCAGTCGTGTGATCATGACTGAATGAGTTCGTCCAGACCAGTTATCAAAACGCTCCATACTTCAATAAACCAAATGTAGAAAAAATGTCGATCTGCTATTCTTGTCCGGCTAGTCTCGTCTTCACGTTGGAACACAGTAAAGTTTTCACATGTATGCGAGGCTATAGTTAGTTAAAAGCACTGTTTTTGACATTGTTTTTTTTTTGTAAGAGACACAGTCAGAACGACGAGAACTGATGTGAAATTGTCTATTCCGTGGGCACATGGTTCAATTTAGCCTGCGTAGTGGCTCTCTAGGTGGAGGAGAGGAAGAGGGGAATACGCAGGCTAAGAACAATTGAACATAATCAAACTGATTGGGCCACCCTTTTCGTTTAGGTCTGTATATTAATAATTACCTGAAGCTTTGTCAATTTCAATGTCTTCTGCAGACTCGAACTTTCTTTTATCTCTCCATTTACGAATAAATTTAGATTTAAGATAAATTAACCACGATACGATGATGGTGATCCAAAAACAGAACAGGGCTTTCTGATGTAGGGTGATAGGACGCGTTGGAGGGAGCCTGTGGTACGCAAAAAAATAAACAATTGAATAAATAAATCACTTTTTTAATGTCTCAAATCTTCTAGCTGGACACGTGTGCCCTACCGAGTAATTGGGGAGACTCATGCAGACACACACACTCACTACCTCTACGTTAAATATTTTGCACACAACTCGGCTAACATGTTCATTTTTTCAATACTATTTAGTCACTGCCAGTTTGCCCAATAGGTGAACCTATAATGATGTATTTTGTTATTAATTTTTGACAACCAACCATTGTTATTAGAACAAAGAAAATTAAAAAATCTATTGTGAAAATGGTTGGCAAATTAGCATCACAATACCAACAAACTACGCTCACCTATTGTGCATATTAATGATAATTAAAATAAACTCAATGCTTTTTAAAATAAATATTAGATGCTTGAAAAGAAAAGAGTATAAAACTGATATGCATATATGTATATAATAAGATTTGGGATCGAAGCATGCGTAACCTCGTTCTCAGGGCCTTTCCCTTTGCTTGTGGGTTAGATACGACCAACATTCAATCGAAGGGAAAAGCCTGGCAACGAGTTTGCCAAGTATAAGACGACCTTTATGACTGAAGCAGTATAGTACATACCATCCATATGTCTGTACGTTATTTAGGTAAATATTACGTTTTGTATATTGTAGAGCTCCTTTATCTTTTGTGACTGCCCCGCCCATGATTTATAAACTCATCCAATCTATAAGAAACAACACATTGATATCAATTGTCTCCTGTGCAACCTTCAGCTGTACAAGGAATTAAAGGACGAACCATATAAATAATGTGTGTGTTTGGGGGAGGGAGGGGAGGGAGAGTGTTTGGTTGGTTAAAAAAACAATTTGTGCAAGGCGGTAGAAAAAAAAGAAAACAAATCGTTCAAAAAAGAAAGCACAAATAAGAAAAACAATTCCTGCTTAGGATTTCAAAAAATTATTTCACAAACAAACGGAAAAATATATTCGTGCAAGTACCCATCACTTTTCTAATTATTTCCTTCCATAATTTTCAATATAAGGCCAAGTAAAAAAAAACCATATGTTTATCGTCCCCGCCCGCTTAAATTTTTTGGGCCGCACGGATTTTTTTATTATTTGTTATTACAACATCAGCTTTAATAAATACGAAGAAGATAAACAAAAAAAAATTCAAGTTGTACGTTTGTATATTTGTTGCTGTTTAGAATATATTTGAACATTATATCAACCAAAGTTGCGTATATTTATTGACTCTTTTTCCGGAACATTCGATCCTTTTCCCTCGTAGGTACCTGGAATCGTCATTACATGGGTTAAAGCTGTGAATAAAACAACTTATGGGAAATAATAAAAAATAAAAAAAAACGCCCGCCCGCATTATTTTAATTAAAAATTCGGACGATAAACATTTTTTTTTTACTTGGCCTAATACTGCTATTTCAAAAAAGGTTTTCCCAGAGTCGCCAGAAGGAAGTGAATCAGGTGCCACATATATAACTCCTACAATACAGCTGTAAAACGAATCTATTAGGGTCTCATTAGGGTTTTCCGATTTAGTGACTTTGGTACTAATAGTACCAGATACTATATATTGTACATGTTTACAGTTATTAGAATTTCTAGGAGAGCAAGTGTTCAAAATATTACATCAGTTCTGCATGAGTAAGAATAACAAATAAAACAATATTACAGAAATAATGACAAATTAACACTGGTACTATCATCTGGCACTGTAAGTGCCAAATCTGCCTTCGTCACAGGGAGCCCGGCTTTTTGTCGTTTCTTTTCATTTTTTTTCTCTCTCTTTATTTACGCTAATAATACGCTATATTATGTTTGCATCGGGATTCCTGTGGTATGAAACAGTTCCGACGTATCGTTTAACATGATGATGTAATTAACAGTAACTCGATAGGAGGATAAACTCTTATCTGTAACGCACTCTCTAGTAACAGTCAATAATTGAGAAGGGCCGAAACAACTGCTAGATTATCTTAACAGCACCACCGCTACTAGCCTGCGTGCAGCCGGTTTAATTACCCGTAATTACGGGTAATTAAACCGGCTGCACGCAGGCTACACCGCTACTTGCCCTGACCAGCTATTTTTAGCGACTCTCTATTCATGACACAATCCATCTAACAACGCAAAGTAAACCGTAAAAGTAAAAACTTGAATAACAAAATCCACGATCATAAATCAGGAGTTCTTACTCGTCTAAGAATAAAAATAATTTAACGGCTTAGTTAAGTTTCGTAACTCCTCGGTCAGGGCAACTAGCGGTGAACATGTAACTAAAACTCGACTTTCAAATATTGCTGCATAGCATCGTGTCATTTCGGATTTCCCCAAATTTGAAAATACTAACATAAAGTATGTTTATTACACAAACGTTTGGAGGCTTTATAATAAAGAAAGAATGCTTAAAACATTTTATATATGAGTTTTAATTGAGGCATCTAGCAGTTGTTTCAGCCCTTCTATACATTAACGGTTACTAGCGAGTGCGTTACAGGAATCCCGATGCAAACATAATATAGCGTATTATTAGGGTAAATAAAGAGAGATAAAAAAGAAAAGAAACGACAAAAAGCCGGGCTCCCTGTGCCTTCGTGACGGTAAATCGGAAAACTCTAATAGGGTGTGTACACCTATTTCAATTAACGTTGTCCATCTGGGATGGTTGATCTGAGACCGATAGGAATTGTGGGAGCTCGTTAAATTTTAAATACATTGTTTTAATCATACTTGCATGGTGCTGAATTACAGATAACAGTATTTCAGAAGTAAACATTCATATTCAAGCGTGATTATAATAGTGCATTTGCAGTTTAACGAGCTCCCACAATTCCTATCGGTCTCAGATCAACCATTCCAGATGGACAACGTTAATTGAAAGAGGTGTATACATGTACAAATAGCTGAAAGTATGCCTGAAAGCAATACCTCGATTAATAGTTAGCTTTTTGCCGCCATTTATACAAGTTTAGTTCACTGGCGTGGCAACGTTTGACGCTTGTGCACTTATTATATATCATTTGCTGTTGCCTAGTCCCAGGTTATTTTAATCCTGAGGGTGGCCGTCACCTAAGTGGATTTGTAACTGTCTGTACAAATGGCTAAATTATTACCTCGATCGATAATTAAGATTTTTTACTTCTGAGAAACATGGCCATAAATGTTTGATAACATTGTGCTTTAAAACATTATATTCAATATAGTAGGGAGAAAAAGGTTATTAAAGTACTCTTTTTAAAGATATCATTTAGTGAATAAGCGGGGTCTATCAGTTTACCACAAGCAAAATGTCGGACAACGTCTTGTGAAGTGAGTACTTATGATATACAGTTTAGCTTTACGAAGAACTTGAGTAATACAAGTCCTCGTACCACGACTGCAAATGACAGAACAAACGGCTTAAACTTATAAATTCATAACGATTCTATAAAGCGATATTGAAGGAAAAAACTTACCAAACGAGCTAGTGAGTGCTATACCATATAACGTGCTACATATCGTATGAACCGCGCGCCAAGTGCAATATAACTAACTATGCATGGTTCCCTCTCAGTGAACTGGACTGGCCAATGCATTCTTAATTACCTATAAGTTCTATTGTTTAATTATGGGTCTTTTGTAGTTTTCGGTAGGTATGCGAAGAAGATAAACTATTCTATACAAATAAATTGCTACTTAATGTGACAGTAGGGAATCCCTCCCATGGGGGAGGGGGGGGGGGGAATGCATGCTCCCATGCTTCTTTGATCTTTTTGCATTTTCTCCCTTGTTCCCCATAAGTAAAATAACTGTCTCCCTAAAATGTTTTACCTTATGTTCCCGATGATCCCAAAACGCTATTGTTTTATCCCGCTTGTTCCCTTGATCCCTAAACCCCCTGGGAGGGGCTCAGTAGTTAAATATTTAAACAAAATGGCGTAAACTTTGAAAATACTAATCAACGAAGCCACTTGTGGTATTAGCATTATATTATCTATCTTGAACTTTTATATTAGCTGAATTCTTTTTCTTTTTATAAAGGGTTTGAGATACAATAAAACGTCATTATTATAAAGCCGTTCCATAAGGCATTCCCCAATTTCAAATTTCGCCAGGGGTGCTTGAAATTTGTCAAAAAAATTCGATATTCGATTGATGTAAATATTATGTTTTTCAATTCTTTTGAATTGCCAGTCAATTTTATCAACAAAGTTATTATATTATATAGAATAATGAAACTTGTTGTCATTTATATATACCATCTTCTATTTAATTAGTTTCCCTTGTCTTTGGAAAGTTCCTATTCTTATTATCATTTGTGAAACCATAATAATATGAAACTGCTACTGTGTAATAGTTCTTATTTAGAGACAATTTAATAGTTACTATCAAAAAGTAAGGTTGTAGAGTACTTCCACTATGTCCATGAAATAAAATCTAAATAGTTGCTAACTAATAGTTTTTATTTAGTGACTATTAGTGACTATCACTCAACTGGAACAGCTTTAGTAACAATACACAATGAATAAAGTATTAACTTTCTATGGTTTTGAGTATTTTCCCTTGTGTATTGTTACTAAAGCTGTTCCAGTTGAGTGATAGTGACTAATAGTCACTAAATAAAAACTATTAGGTAGGAACTATTTAGACCCCGGCTACACGGATCCGGATACTTTTGAAACCGCATACTTTTTAATGCGAATCGGCCTATCGTCCACACGAATCCAGTGAATCCGGTCACCGAAACCGCATACTTTTGAATAGGAAACGATCAACAGGATTCGTGTGGACGCAAATATTTCTATGCGGTTTCAGCCGGATCGGATTCGTGTAGACGAGGCCTTAGATTCTTTTTCATGGACATAGTGTAAGCACTCTAATGAGATGTTTCCTTTTGTATTTGATGTTTCTGGTTGTGTGATATAGTTACTAATTTATAAATAGTCGCTAATTAGAGCTTTTTCGTATAAGACCAATATAATTTTGAATCATACAATATATTTTGAACTCGCACTGGGAATTCAAAATCCTTTATTGTCTTTTCATCTCTTTGTCAATACAGAACAATAGAAAAAATTAGAAAAATTTAGTCAAGCATCATTGCATAGCTTAATTATTTATAAACATTTTTTATGAACAATATTGAATGAACTGTTCATGGTTTTATTGTTATAAGCTATCTGATTTATATGAATCCGTCATCCAACTTTTTTTCCAGTTTGTTCAAAACTTTAGACATAAGATTTAAACTTGAAGTGGCTTCGGCACACATTTTACTGTGTGCCGACTGAGCTTCATAACTGACTTCCCTGAGCGTTTTTTTCTTTTTAGGAGGACAGACATCATCATCATCATCATCGTCGCGTTTGTCGTCGTCAGAGTCAACAAAAGCGGAAAATTTGTCTTTTTTTCTTTGTTCTGGTGTAGACTTGGTTGCATAACGCATTTGCTTATCGATGAGTAACGAAGATCGTGTTGTTTGAGCATCGACACTTTCTTCATTCACTGTCACGCTGGTGGCATTGAAGTCAGCAAGGCCTACTCTGGGGTCCATGTTTGCCTATTACCGCCTATTACCGCCTAATACCGCCTAATACCGCCTATTACCGCCTAATACCGCCTATTACCGCCTGATTCCACTTAATGCCGCCTATAGGTAATAATTCTAAAATCATCTAATATTATAATATCATTATTTTCCTTTTGGGTAAATCAATTCAAAAATATCCGCTATAGAAGGGAATTAATAATTCCTCCTATAGCTATATGGAACAACTGGACCATCGATCCTGACCATGGATGCACATGCATAAATGCATTTAAAATATACTGTAGTAAAATGGAAGACTGGACATTTCTGATAGTCACTTCAAGTACTCTAGCTATAGTGAGACTTACAAATATACTATTTGTATATTCCTTCACTCTTACATGCATGTACTTGAAATGTACCAAAAATATGGGTCTGAATTAAAAGGTCAGGTTAGAAAATACCTTCTGTGTGTATGATTATGATTGTCGCGGAGAACTAAGCAATTTATGTAATTGCAATTATAGAAGCCTGAAAAAAATTCGGGACTTCAATGGGATTTGAACCCATGACCTTTGCAGTACCGGAGCAATGCTCTACCAACTGAGCTATGGGTTCAAATCCCGTTGAAGTCCCAAATTTTTTTCGGGCTTCTATAATTGCAATTACATAAATTGCTTATTTCTCCACGGCGATCATAATCATACACACATCATATAACCGCGGATCAGACCCACATACATAAAATACCTTCTGTTTACTCTATTTACTAGTTAGAGTGCTTACACTATGTCCATGAAATAAAAACTAAATAGTAATACTAACTAATAGTTTTTATTTAGTGACTATAATTACATGTAGCTATAGTCACTACCTGGAGTCACTATCACTCAACTGGAACAACTTTAGTAACAATACAAAAGGGAAAGCAATGCAAATATTCAAGAGTTTAGAAAGTTAATGCTTTATTTAATAACCCGTGAAACTGGCAAAGTTTACTTATTAGAGTGTAATAGACCGATTCAAACAATAGAAAACAAAAGAATTAGACTGTAATAGTACTACATTTTTCATGGGTTTGTGAAAACTACTCTGATGAAATGCAATGTTGAAACAATAAAGTTTGCCTCTATTGAATAAATTATTAACTTTCTATGGTCTATTAACTTTCTATGGTCTTGAGTATTTGGTTTCCCTTGTGTATTGTTACTAAAGCTGTCAAAACTATTAGTTAGTATTACTCTTTACATTTTATTTCATGGACATAGTGTAAGCACTCTGATTAAACGTTTTAATTCATACTAGAGTACAAGACAATACTAGAGTACAAGCACTAAAAGTGTGCAGCATAAATACCACTAAATACTGCTAAATTAGTCTAATTTTATTGTTCTCTATTGTCTAATCAACACTATTTACTGCTAAATAGTGCCAAGTGCTGCACACTTTTAGTGTTTGTACTCTATTACGCATTCCTCACGATTGTATAGTGAAATGAAACAAAATGAAATAATAATTCAAGTCAATAATCACTCTTTTTAATGCTGATGCAGTGTTGCTTGTATCACAATATTGTTGATGAAAGTGAGCAAAATGATTCATTGGAAAGAGAACATTGGACTATTAAAAGGTGTAAAATCAACGTGTATGTTGCATTACACAATGTTCATCTATTTCTCTAGATTAATTTAATATTTTGCAGTCACTCATCGTGTGATCGAGTTGAAGTTATATAATCTTATTTCACAAAGAAGTAAAAAGGTATACTTATCATCAGCCAGGATCCTGTACATTTCCAAAATCAAATCAAGACATCAAAGAGGCAATATCTGGCCGGCACATTTTGAAAATAACCTATTTTTCCCCATAACTACAGAATTTGTCACTTGTGTCAACTACCATTGTGAAAAGTAACACCGCTGTTCAAATGTAGTGTGGATTTTAGGTAGGTACTTCATGTATGGTATATTATGTGGTCTCAAGTAAATATGTATGTGTAAATGAAACACTAGTTATGGTACATGAAGTACCAACCTAAATTCCACGTTACTTTTGATCAGCGGTGTAATTTTTCACTGTGTTTAGTATTTTGTATACATTTTTGTAGATAAGCAAATGAGATTTTCTTTTAAAAACAAATTAAGATTATCCACTGAACCATTTGTCTGAGGTTACTGTCAATTTTTCATCTGCAATGCTTCATAACTTAAGTCTTTTCTACTCTAATGAATTGGGAAATCACCATGCCAAAGGTAGGCAAGCTCCTTTACTCTAAAAGTGTACACAAATAAACCCGTAAAATACACTTCAGATTATTTAAGATTATTATCTAATTAATTCTTCTGTTTTCTTTTGTGTTTGAACTTTAACTGAAATATATTATCTTCTTTTTAGTCACCATATATAAAGACGAACAAATGATAAATGCAGAGAATGTCAGATGTTTTATAAGCTCCATCTGTTCAAAGGAACTTTCTTTAAACTTCACAAAGATAAGCATTTTAATTCAGATATATGGTGATTAAAGCCAAATCATAGTGGTGTTTCATTATTCAAGTATGTGAAATACACTTAAGCTTATGATGCACTACTATACTCTTAAATTAATCTTATATTTCTATTGTGTTTATTTGACTACTAAAGTAATACGTTTTATAAAATTATGATTCAATATGTAATGAAAAGCATAACATCAGTTAATAAAACTGTTTGTGAATAAAAAATTGCTTGGTGTGCACAAACAAAAATAATTGATGTCATGTGTTGTTATATCTATTTGTATATATTACTTTACAAAATTCTTTTAAATTTTTTTATATATTTATGTCATTATATATGTCAAATTACCTATAGAATAGACATATCCATACACACACACACACACATGTATATATATGTCACACTTTTGAAAAATACTATGTATATATATATATATATATGTATGAATGTTTAAATTAAGTCACCCAAAATTACCTAATGTTGCAATATTTTGCTCCTTTTTTGCCAACATCACCTAATATGCCTGATATCAACATAATTTGCTGCAACATTTTGCTCTTTTTGGCCAATACCGCCCAATACCGCCTAATGCCGCCATTAGCCGCTGCAATATTTTGCCTTTTTTGGCCAATACCGCCCAATATCGCCTAATGCCGCCATTAGCCGCGGCGGTTTTGGACCCCAGAGTAGGCCTTCAGCATTACTTGTCTCTTCAACTCTATGTTGAAATTCTTTCTCAGGACAGCGTTTTTGGCTTGCAGTCTTCTGGTATAAAACAGCTTGTTTCTTCAATTCTTCCGTGACGATTCTCTTCATACGTCTCACAACTTTTTTTATCTTGCTCTTTCATGTAATAGTTGGCAAGACTGGGATTTACAGCAGAGGTCTGTATTTTACTCTTGAAAGAACAGCGTCCATCCTTGTTCCATACTGTGCATGTAAGCATCCATGATAACTTCGGTTTCAATTTCACAAACTCTTATTTTCATCCCTTTAGCTCCCTTCGAAGAAGAAGATGGCGATGGAAGCAATGATGGCTCTTGATCTGTTTCGAATGGTCGCCATAATCCAGCCTTTATTGATGACGAGAGTGTTTTGAATGAGTTTTTTTGCTCCTTTTTATACACCTTCAGGGGGAGGAGATTTTTTCAAAGATCACAATAAGTGATTACTACTTTTCGCAATTGTTCATCATTTGGCCTTGTGTGGTTTGAATTATATTTGTTCATAGGAGGAATAAACATCTTAATACAATAGGAGTGATTAGTGATTTTAACATACTGCGTAAGCCTAGTTCCATGTAATCGTAACAAAGTTATCCCGCTTTTGTATTGTTCTTAACCCCATTGAGGAATTGAGAACAATCTAAAAACAACATTGGGGCAATTTGGGTATGAATGAGAAATAATTGACCTGAATGAAGTATTGTATCCTTGAATTAGAATTTAATTAGACTGCGCGCTATGATTGAATGGCGGTACGATATACTGAAAAAACAGCCACTAAATAACAAACTTTTTGCAAGTATCAATTTTGGCTTATTTTCACTTGTACTCGTACTTGTAGTTACGTGTTTTTCGCTCAATCACTATTGCACAATGATTCGTCTATATTTTTGGCTTCTTTCGATGTTCCAGCAAGTCACTTCTGCTCTGATAGTTCTTGCTCCTCCAGATGTACCTCATTTAATCTATGACGATCAGCTGCGCCAATTATCCATATTATTATCCGTCTTTACTCAACTCATTGCTGCTGTGTTTTCTCTGGTCTGTCCAATCCACTGTTTGCTTTCTCTGCGTGATAGACTTCTTCCTAATTTTCATGGATATAACTTTTCTGGGCGAGACGTTTTCTCTTTGATTGCTGGCCAACAATACCTATTTTGGCTCAACACTGGTGAGACAGTAGAGTCTTTCCTCGACATTGTCAATGGGGTGACTCCTCGTCTTTTTGTAATTACAAGGAATGGCCTGCCTCGACTAAGATATAGACGATACAAACTTGACGTGAACAACAGGATTTTACTGGTTTTTATTTGGTTAAGAAAGTACACTCATGTAGATACACTCGCATTACTATTTGATGTTAGTCCATCAACAATTTCGGCACTTTTATACCAAAATATTTGTATCCTTTGGAGATATTTTCACAGCACAGTTACATGGCCAACTGTACGAGAGTGGAATTCTATGCGCAACACATGGGGCGCTTTTCCCAATTGCGTAGGGCTGATTGACGTTACACCTCACGAGATTTACAGACCATTGGCAGAGCCACAACGAAACTTTTACAGTGGGCACCGCCATTTTCATCTGTTAAACACACATGCAGTTGGTCTGTGATAACCGTGGTCATATTTGTTTTCTTCAGGCGGGATTTCTTGGCAGTATGAATGATGCACAGACCTTTCGATTGATGGACCAAATTGGACCAGGATTAGCTCTTGACATACCACCCAATGTTGTTTTCTTGGCCGACAGAGGGTATCCAGACATCCCACCACTCCTCACACCTTTTAGGCAAAACCAAATCAGAAGAATGCAAAATCCTCGAGATCAAAGAAAGGCTAGACGTTTCAACAGGAAACTCTCACAAAAAAGAATAAAAGTGGAACATGTTTTCAAAAATCTCAAAGACTATAAATGCATTTCAGGTATTTGGCGTCATCCAAGATGGTTGTTGCCAACAGTTGTAGAACTTTGTACTTTTCTTACTGAGAGACACATACGTTTGTTTGAAGAAATTTGATTATAAAAATTAACCTATTTTCCATAGATACACGAAGTATACATTTTCTCTTTTGTCATTGTCATTTATTCATAATTAGGGTTTGTCGTATATGTAGCTGTTGATATGATTCATGCAGTGTAAGAAGAATATGCTGTTCAATGAAAGACGAATGCATGTAAACGTATTCTCTTATATACTTATGACAATTTCGTGTCAAATTATAATGCTTGACTTATTTTTTCTAATTTTTTCCATTGTTTTGTATTAACAAAGAGATGAAAAGACAATAACGGATTTTGAATTACCAGTGCGATGATTCAAAAGTATATTGGTCTTACACGAAAAAGCTCTATTAGAAACTATTAGTAATTTTTTTTTTAATTTAGGGTTTTTAACTGATTTCGCTCTCAACACAATATATTTTTAATTTTCTGGTATCAAGAGAAGAACGTTTTTTTTTTGTAATTTTGAAAGGGATTTCAGTTGTAGTCAGTACTAGCTACTGCTGATACAATTAAAAACAATTCATTTAAAATCACAACCACTAAATATCAATTTCTATCAATCAAATGCATTTAGTAACGATCTAAGGTCAAAAAACCATTCGCTCATCTGATAACAGGTTCTTGCTGTTATTCAAAACAAGTAGTTTTCGACTAAACATTGTCAAAAGTCTTGCTTTTGTTTACGAAAAACGCAACATGAGTTATTCAAAAACATATAAAATATTACATATAAAAACTTACCTTGGATTTCGCGAGATCTTCAATGTCTTCACGCGCAATTGAAACTCAACTGATCCCAAGAAAACCTGTTTTTCGTAGATGTTAATTGATATTGAAACTATGTAAGCGATCCTAGAGCGCCAACACTATATCCATGAGATAAAATCAAATTTTTAATGTGTAATAGTTCTTTTTAGTGACTATTAGCCCCTGCCAAAGACAAGCAAATTTGCAACAAGGCATTTGTACTTGATGTTTCTGGTTGAGTGATATTCATTAAATAGTCACTAAATCAAAGCTATAAGCGAGCAACTTTTGGTTTTATTTCATGGTTTTAGTATTTTCAATCTAATAGAATAATTTGTTGGTAAATTGCCTCAGGCTTTTTATGAACATAAACAAATTCTTTGTTTTCTAACAGCGTGCATACTTACTGGCTTTTCCTTGTCATACTTGTACTGACTGAAGTGCCAGATATGAGACAAGCAATGAAGTCACCGTTTAAAAATAAAATCCGATTGTAATGCACCAGTGAAGTGATTTGACAAAGTGCGTCCACATTTACTGGAAATCGTAAATTAAAAATCTCGAATAACGCTGAACGGTAGAGTAGCCGTTAAAATGTCGTTTTTGTTTTAACAAATCGACACAAGCGATATTGTAATATTTTTTGGGCTCTCAGTGATTCGTAACATTTATTGAGCACGTGACCGATTAAAACAAAAAATATAAAACTACATGTATATGGCTTTTTTTAAAGAGTTTCTATTATTAGCTGTTATCGGTAATATTTTTTGTTTTCATTTTTCTACAAACGATCAGTTTCTTATTGTTTAAAATTTAACTGGTAACTGGTGCTGGGATAGTCCCCAAACTGGTGTTTTGAGGACCACCCATGCAGTTTGAAGTACTGTTTCAAACTAAATGCGCATTCAGTGTTTTTATAAGCTGTAATATATGATATCGGATTTTGATTTTGTTTAACCATTTACCTGATAGCCTGCAAATTTGGCATTCTTGTTTTTTTTTTTGGGAAATCGGATTTTGGGGTTCCTGTGTTGTCATGATACCCGCGAGAAACACGGGGTCTATACAAATTAAAGGAGCTCAAGGAGCTCATGTGGTTACTCTCACTTGTTTAGTTAAGTTAAGTGTTAGAAATGATGATACTATAAGTTTCTGCAGTGAAATGCTGCAATGCTATTCGAGTGGCTTTTGAATTTAGAGTAGAAGTTAAAATAAATAGAAATATAATTATGGACCTACTTTAAAATTAGATTAAATGGAAACTAGACGCTCTGTGAGCGATTACTCGGGCTACTGAACAGAAGGGATTCTGAGGGATTGAAATAGCTGTTATTACAGTTATATGCAAATGATTTTGAACAATGGGTTGAAGTGGAGGCTTTCGGGCGAAAACAATAGGTTTGCCCGAAAGCCTCAATTTGAATCCATTGTTTGAAATCATTTGCATATAACTGTAATAACAGCTATTCATAATGTATCATACATAGATCATACACAATACATATACAGTGGTACCTCTATTAAGCGGTCACCCATTAAGTGGTCACCCTCTATTAGGCGGTCAGAATAAAAAGCTCCAAATCTATTCCTATATACCTATTCTATACCTCTTTTCTGCGGCCAACCGGGCTACTTTGGAAAGTCCCGAGGGTGAGGAGGAACTAAATTGGTTGATTAATGTTTACAAAATGTTTAAAATGTGCACAAAAATAAACATATGCACGTAAATCATTTATGACTAATTTTAGGTTATTTTAATGAGAAATGTCCTTATCCCAAATTTCATAATGTTTTTATTGAGAAAATGAAAACTAAATCTCAGAAACATTATTATCAAGATTAACCTTTTGAGAAATAAACGTCACGAAAATAAAGATGGATTTTGGGCTGTATGAATCTGTTCGACATATATTTCTATGTACCGGGATGCCTGTGTTACAAAGTGTTGACATTTCATCCCGTCCCCTCCCCCAAAGCGCCGCTACGAAGATTTGAGTATGCGATAATGGATCTAGAGTTCGAAAACTTGAATGCTTCGAAAACTTGAAGTTGTTCTTGAAAATTCAACGTCAGAACAAGAAAGATAGATAGTTATTTAAGCAATTTGTGTAATTTTTGAGGCGATTTGGGCTGTTGAGAGTGGTTTTCAGACAGGCCGATCTGAATGTTTTTATGTCGTGTTGACGGTGTTCGCTTTGTCAAGCTTTGTAGGCTTCGTGAAGGAAGTCACGTTCTCTGACATTATGAAGAACAAAAATAGCACATTAATCAATATAAACTCAAGATTTCTGTTTGAAAGTGCTTGATAATATACCGAAGCGAATGCAATTCTGCTGGCGTGGCACATCTTCTGTGAAAGGACTTCGCTAACGGCGGATCATTCCGGCCAAGATATCCTCGTCTTTATAAAAAAAAAAGAATTTTGCCCTCCAATTATCCGGCAGATGAAACTTGAAATAGGATCTCCTTAATCGATTAAGTTTTTAAAAGAAATAACGACTAAAAGTACATAAAAGTACCTTTATTTGCGCGTACCGACCTAGGCCTTGGGGCAGAGACGTCATCTATCGTGACGTCACATTCTATTGTTACAGACGGACTTACACAGCGTGATGACAAAGTGGTACTCCGTAAAACGGAGTAACCACAAAAAGGAAAGGTGGGGGAGGGGTAAGGAAGAGCACTGGCGGACTTTAATATGTTGGAAAAGTCCTAAAACCAGACATGCAGACAAATCATTCTAAACCAATATTGAACAAAATTATTTATTTTATTTTTTCCTTTTCTTCTTTGCTTTGAACTTTGCTGAATCAGAATCATTTTTTCTCTTTTTGGGATGAAAGTTTTTCTTTTTGCTGTATTTATTATTTTTCCTGAAAGAACAGAAAAAGGTAAATAAAGATACAATTAAGGATTGAATAACAAATTAATATTCTTTTCTTAGCTTTTTATTACTTTTATGTCTTTTTGGAGAGAGGGGGCTTCAAAGTGAAACTAAAAGGGTCACAAGCGAATTATAATTATTACATTATAATATAAATACAGATACATGAGAAAAATATCATATGCCCTTGGCAGAATTGAACCCCATGGTAATATAATATACACTTAATAATATAATATAATGTACACTTATTAGATTCATCCAAGCCCATTATGGCAGAATATTTAGGTGGAGAATTGTCCTATTTCATAATGACATCACATCAAAACATTCTATTGTTCTAACGCTAAGGATCATGGTCGCCAGATTCATAACAACAATACAAGAATACACGATAAAATTGCATTTACAAGACGGATAGGAAAGAAATGACAACAAAATGCCATAAATATGAAAGTATAAACATAGACACATAACATACATAAAAATTAGATAATTTGAAGCTCAATTTTCAAAGAGAAAGAATCCCCACTAAAACACATCGTGACGTCATAATGAAATAGGGCAATTTAAGTCGAGAAAAATGGAGACATAAATATCTGCCACTATGGGCGAGGGTGGATCCTATAGGTGTTCTTAGATACAGTAAGCACCTGCAGTTAAGAACCTTTATTTTTTTTAAAGTCTGGCAAAAAAGGTTCTTGTATAAAGGGGTAGTTGTTGGTAATTTAGGCAAAACAGGTTCTTTATCAGGTTCTTAATTGTTATAAAGGGGATATGTTATTATTTCTTATTATAAGAATAATAAATAAGCTTGGTTTGGACTAACATTACATATAAATATAGTGTTTGCACTATTATATTGGGCATTTCCTTGTAAAATTATATTATTCATTTTTCCAAAAAGCTGTGTCAAGTAACCTCTGGGTTGTTTATTCTGTAATTTGGCTGTAACCCACATATAAGAACCTGCTTGATCCTGTTTGGCTAAACAGGTTCTAATATTAAGGGGTATTAAAATGGCAAATTCTGCCAAGAGGTTCTTAAAAAAAAAAATAAAAATAAAATAAATCACTTTTTTAACGTCTCAATGTATTTAGCCAGTGGCTAATTGGGGAGACTCAGACACACACTCACTACCTCTACGTTAATTATTTTGCACACAACGCAGCTCACATCCACTAGGTTCTTAACTGTGGGTGTTTACTGTATTAAACAAATAATGATTTCAAAATATCAATTTTAATTTAATAAACAATTAAAAAGGTTGCAGTCCAATAGTTTGCAGTCCTTATAGGTTGCTGTGCAAATATCGCAAAATATTGGATGTGAGATATAATAAACTTACTTGTCAAATTGTTTCAGCTTTGTGTCCTTGCTTGTTTGCTTGATGTTGTCAACTTTTATTGATTTTTCAGACAAAGGAACTTCCTATAAAATCAAATTTGTGAAATAAGTTGAATTGATAATGATGTAAATCATAAGTTCAATCATTCAATGACTTAATCTACTTTATTATATAAATAACAGGGTTTCTGCTACTGAGAAATATCATATATGAACACATGTAAAAATGAAATAATTTTACATGTGAAAATATTAGTTTTATCAGTTTTGCATAAAATTTTTTGTTTATATAATAAGTTGTAAGTTATGAAACCTGTTTTTCCCTCCTTTGTAATATATACTCAGGCCTGGAATATCCTTGGTCTGTAGTTAACCATACACCCCCAAATTCAGTAATAAGATTTTAGCTTATAGAGTACAAACACTAAAAGTGTGCAACATAAATACCACTAAATACTGCTAAATTATGCAAATTCTTTTGTTCTCTATTGTTTAATCAACACTATTTACCCCAACACTATTTAGTGGTAAATAGTACAAATTATTGCACACTTTTAGTGTTTGTACTCTACTGTAGTAAATAAGTATATTGAACTAAAATATAGAATTCTAAAAAGGGGTAAATTTTATTTAATTTTACCTTATTTACGCCAATTGTTGTAGATCCTCCACTGAGATCAACATCGCAAACTGTTGTCACGGTGACAATGTGTTCAGGGTGCTCAAAGGTTGCATCAACTTTTGCTACATCATCTTGAGTATCATTGTCATCATCATCATCTGACTGCATGGCATCTTTTGGTAGCAAAAGAATCAAGTTAGAGTGAATTTGAATATCATTATAATAATTATCAAATTAGTCTTAAACTCAAAAAGTATTTTGTTTTCACGTAATATATAACAACTGCAGAATTTTAAATGATAAAATAGGTAACTTTACATGTAAGATTATAATAGCTTATGTCACAAATATTTGTGTTTCTGATTGAATGTTGTTTCATACCATATTCCTGTTGTTGCTTCTTTAGATTCTCTATTATTTCATTTCTTTTCTGAAAAATCAACCACATAAATATATCAACACAGTTTTTTTACTTTTACATTATCGTGGCTTATCAGGTACCTTTTGTTTGATTTCTTTCACTTCTTCGATTTGTTTTTTCTTGAGTACATCGTGAGCACGTTGTCGTCGCTCTTTCTTTCTTTTACTAAAGCCAAGTAGATAATCCCTGCAAAAAAAAAAACAGTACAAATATAAAGCGCACAGTCTTAACTAATCAAAATCTGAGTTTCGCGCTTCTAACCTTCTTGCATCCTCATTAAAAACAACGATTTTTTTCGGTTTGGCAAACAGTTTCTTTCCTTTCGCCATATTGGATTTCTCTCACAAGGCAAACCGCCGGAAGATTTGACCGCTGGCTCAGTACTCATTCACTCTTTGAAACACTTCTAAAATTTACTGATAAAAAGAACAAATATAGTTAAAATATTTTTTTATGATCTAAAAGTGTAGTAGTGATGTCGTTAGAAGTTGATTTTTTACAAAGGAATTGCGCAATTTCTTATTTCTATCAAATATTTCTTTCGAGTTTTGGGTAGCCTGTGTTGTATAACTAGCGCGGTCGCAAAGCTTCATATGCAAATCATGTGACCCTATATATATTGCAGCTAAACTGTGACGAAATTTCTTGTTTTCTAAAGTTTTATATGTTTCGTGGTCCCAATAAAGACTTTGAACTGCCAGATTTTCCTCCGGTTACCATGCTACGACCTAAAGCGTTATCTGAAATTCTCGGACAAGCAAATACTGGAGGCGTTTTGAACACACTGTAAGTTGAAGTTTGAAGATCTAAACCTATATTCAGTAATTCTTTTGAACAAAAGTTATAAGCATTATTTGCTGTTTCTTTAAAAGGAACTATATTACATTCCTGAAATACTGAAAATTTACGTGCATTTTCTAGAGCACATTGAAATTCTACACTCTATTCATTCCCCTCTATTAACTATGAAGAGATAGAACAAAGTGATGATGATTAATATAAGATGACTGATTGATTTTGTATATGACAACAAATAAATAATTAATAAATTTGAAAATGACATTCTAACTATGAAAATGCAATTAAAGTTTTCCATCCACACGTGAGAACGTTTTCTGTTCACACTACAATTTATTCTGAAAGGTGACAAGACGCTTTAAGAATGTACTTACAGGCATGTGCATAAGCTCACTTTTGAACTCAGAAAAATTGTTAGGTTAGCTTTTCCGAAAGGTTACATTTTCAAAATGTTCACCATTGCCTTTAATACACCTAGGCTGTATTTCAAAAACATGTTTTCGTGGGCAGTATGTTGGGATTTGTGTGGCTTAAGCCTGGTTTTCACTAGCGACGCAAGCGCAAGCGCAGACGCAAGCGCAGACGCAAGCGCAAGCGCAGACGCAAGCGCAGACGCAGACGCAAGCGCAAGCGCAAGAGGCCTTATTTCGTAGTGAAAACCGCCCACGCAAGCGCAAGCACAAGCGCAAGCGCAAGGTATCAAAAATTTTCCTTTTTTCTTGCGTTTGCGCTTGTGCTTGCGCATGGCACTAGTGAATAGTTTGTTTGCGCTTGCGCTTATTCACATCTCGTTTTCACATGCTTGCAACAACAACAACAACAGTAACAAAAAGACATAATTACAAAGAATAAGCTAATTTGAAAAGATGAGTTTTTAGTTCAGTTTTGAAAGAAGTTAGACTTGATATTTTTCTGATAGATATTGGCAGTGAGTTCCAGAGTTCAGGAGCAGCTACAGAGAAGGAGCGATGACCATCAGATTTAAGATTATAGGACTGTACTGTATATCACCGCAAGAAGTTTGACTGATGTGTAGTATGATAAACATTTTGTAGTTAGAGTTGTTTGTGAGTTGTTCAACAAACAATAAAGGATTTCTAAAATATTTCACGTTTTTTTAATTCACACTGTAAAATCATTTCTCTACTTTCATAATATGATGAAAATTCATTTTTATATCTATATAATCCAGACTATTAAACAGTGATGGATCAATACTATCCCATGCCGGTACTGGTGATAAAGAAGCTAAAGTAACAGCCGCCATAGCGTCTAGTATATGGTCAGCATACGAAAAGAATGGTAGAATGGCATTCCATAATGAGGACTTACAAATGATATTCATGGACTGTGAGGTAAATGACACACAGCTTATTGTAAAGACAAGTAGACCCATAAGGGCAGATCCAGGTGGTTGCGCACCCCCCCCCCCCCAGCCTGGGCTCAGACAATCATAAAGCTTAAAAATATGTTCTCTAAGTTATTTATATATAACATCATTTCCTAAGGATGCACCCCCCCCCCCCCCCTTAAAAAAAATCCTGGATCCGCCCCTGACCCATTGCCTGATTACTGGGCTAACACATTAACTTCTCAGTTTACCTACCCCTTATCACCACTTTATAAAAACTAATATTATATACTTAGCTTATTAATAATCTCATGTTTTCTATTTGGTTTCTTCTATTTTACTTCCCTGTATGAAAATTGTAAAACAATGTGTGCAAATAAATAATTGTTGTTGTTGTTGACTAGCAGTAGCATTTGAAACTTGGCAATACAAACCTTCAACCTTGTGAAACAAACATAATAATAACTTCCTCTAATCTCATATCCATGATAAATAAACTTTATAATTTATTATATTATCTTTCTTATTTTCAATTAATAGGATGGGAAAGTAGCCATTGCAAGAGTTGGTAACCTGTTATTGTGTTTATATGCAAAAGAAACAGTAGGATTTGGTATACTTAAAGCTAAGGTACAAAGAACTAAAAAAGTACTGTTTGTAATTTTAATTTTAAAAGGGTTGGCCTCTTATTTCCTTGTTTGCTATAGAAATGATTGCTTTACTCTATTTTATATTGACTTCCCAACATTTACTTGTAATAATGTTAGTATTATTATGAACTTTTAAATAAAATGTTATAGTTTACAAGTAAATGTTTTGGAACATCAATATAAAATAGAGTGGTTTTGAAGAAAAATATTCTTCAAAAAGATAAAATAGATAAAATATGATGATGATGGCGATAATGATAAAAGTGATGATGGTGAAGATGATGCTGCTGCTGTTTCTGATGATGATTATTCAAATTATGATGATGATGATGAAGCTGCTGCTGCTGCTGCTGCTGATGATGATCATAATGAATACTATAATTTTGAAACTTAAGATACGATACGATAAGATACATTTTTTCTAAAGACAATATTGTGTTTCATGTTGTCTGTAGGTCCAAGCTTTGCGTAATTACCTGGAAGAACCTTTAAGACAAGTTGTCACAACATGATTAACAAGAAGATTAGAAAATTTATATTGTTATATTAAATAGTTGTTAAAAGGAGGCAGTGAATTGAACTTGACAATAAGAATCATTTTCTAAATAAATAAGCCAGAACTCAAGCTATTACAGTGCCAGATATACCCCAGGGGGGGGGGGGGGGGGACTACCTTAGAAAATGGATAGGGGTGCTCAACAGACTTTTTAGGGTCGAACATAAGACCCTCACGTACCTTTTATGGTCTTGAACTGGCACCATACCTTTTAGGGTCAGTTTTCGAACTAAAGATAATACAAATTGAAAAAGTTTTAAATGTGGTCGTACCTTTTAGGGTCTGAAATCGGTATCTGAGTTAATTTATGCGTACCTTTTAGGGTCATTTTCAAAACCGTCCGTCGAGCACCCCTATCCATTTTCTAAGGAAGTCCCCCCCCCCTCCCGGGAGCTATCCATTTTCTAAGGGAGCCCCCCCCGGGAGATATACCAAACATTGCCTATTCAAGTATAGTTAGCTGTAAAAATTATGATGTTTATTTGCAAATAAATGTAAATGTTAATGAAAATTAATCTGCTTGCTAACGCAAAGTGTTTTTTTATGTAGTTGTTGGTCTTTAATTTAGTAGTGATTTACCCTGGTCACCAGAGGCTGGACTAACTCTTTCCCTGCTAAGCCTCTGGTGACCAGGGTAGTAGTGATTTCACCTGTGGATATACTTTAACTGAGGACACGAAGGCCGCGTGGTTTAAATCCTGATAAAACACGATCTGCAAGTTTACTTAACAGCTAAAAAAACTCCAACCTATATTTTGAGTGTTTTTTTTTTTAAAAATCAAGGATTTATGAAAGTTTATTAGAGAAAATTCAGGTTAAAGTTTATGTAAATTAGGGTGAATCTTTATCAGGATTTAGACCACTCGTCATGGTTACGATTTCTTTTGTCAATTTGGACAAAATAGTCATTAATTATTTATCAATTTTTTAACATTATTTAAAGTATGAGCAATAGAATCTCTACACATGTTTTTGCTTACAGTGCGACTCGCCGTACCACTTACAAAAACATTTGATGAATTTTTGACATTATTTTGACATTTTTTCATCTCAATCGGACCAATCAGATACACGTTTATATCGAGAGGCGGAGTTTATATTGAGAGGCGGAGTTAATATCGATCAGAGGCGGAGACTTTAGATACTTTGATGTCTGTAATTGGTCCGATTGAGATGAAAAAATGTCAAAATAATGTCAAAAATTGATCAAACGTTTTTGTAGGTGACTACGGTACGGCGAGTCGCACTGTAAAATGCATGCTTATAATTCTCTTTATATGTGAATAAATACATCACGATTCACAATTGACCCAAAAAATATTAGGCCTGTAAGAACTCAATGTACGATATTTGTTTGTTTGTAAAATTATTCATTTTAAAATTTGGTTAACCTTGGTTGAAGTAGTGGCACTGTAACACAAACTGTTTAGAGAAAGACAAATAGAATTAAAGTATTATTTGATTAGAAATGTGATCTTCCAATGAAAACTTCAAGTAACCAAAATGAAATATACACTATACCTCGTGTAAAAAATTAGTTTAAACTTTAATACCATTGTTTGAATAGTTAAATTGAAACTCTCAATTTATATATGGTTTACTCAAATTATTGTTTTATTAGAAACACTGGCACATTAAATTTTTCTTCAAGAAAATAAATATATATAGCTAGCTTGTCATTTTGTTTAAATTTATTATCATGACTTAGTTCTTTTATTGTTATTTAATTTATATTCCAACTAAACTTTTTGCCGTAACATTTTATGCAACTTTAATTTATTTTAATGTAATTCAGTATCCAAGGCAACATTACGAAAGGCATCGAGCCACCTTAATAATTCGTCCAATCACAGAAGAGCACGGAGAGACCTCGTGTCAAGCTATGACGCAATGAACTTTCCTTTCGACCGCCATTCTTGCCGAGAGCACGTTCTTGGTGAATTTTATGTCTAATTTCTCCAGAATTTTGCGAGTGCTCGCTCCTAAGAATACTTCTGGGGTACTTAGCTCTTTACAAACTATGTCTAGATACGATAGAGGTCGCTCTTTTGATATGGGAGGACGTTCAGAGCGAAAAAGGTAAGTTTTAAACTCGCGAGGCATTTTCGCCTGAGTTATAACCCAAGCGCGCCAAGTGCTGGTTTGAAACGAAAAAGCTAGTATTTCTTGCTTCTTTTCTTGACAACGAAACTTAAAACGTTAACTTTTAATCAAATGTGAAAAGAAACTTTAAATAGCAATGTAATTTATATGCTTTTTATCGTAAAAGTGTGTTCGTCGAGCGAAGGCCTGCATTTCATTGTGGCATTTCCTTTCGCTTTTCATGTCAAAAAACCAACGTTAATACTTCGTCATTTCACTAAGTGAAATAGTATTTTTTTTTTTTAAAAAGTGTTGAGATTATATTTAATGTTTAAATGTTACTATAAATACTTAGGGTTCTTGCTTATTCGAAGAGCTAAAAGACGATTTGAATTATGTCATGCGGGGTCATTGATGTCTTCGTGTAGAAAACGATCAAAGTGGGTAAAAAAGCGAAGAAAAAAAAAATTACCAAAGGACTTTTTTCTGCTTTTTCTAATTGCCTTGAGTTGCAAAGCACAAAACCCCTTCTAAAATGTATAGCTTTAATGTTCATTCTTTAAAACAATAAGTAATATATTTGAAAAAGTATTAAAATGATTATTGTTTTATTTTTTTTTAGTTTGATGGGTAGTAGTGGTGGTGGTTATGGTGGAAGCCGTGGTGGTGGAGGAGGAGGAGGAGGAGGTCGCTACAATGACAGAGGGGGTGGCTATGGTGATAGGGGAGGTAGCTATGGTGGCTTTGGTGGTAGAGGAGGCAAGAGTAATAATGATTCACTAACACTGAGGAAGCCAAAATGGGACATGAACCAACTTCCTAAGTTTGAGAAGAACTTCTATAGAGAGCATCCAACAGTACAGGCTAGGTCCAACGAAGAGGTGGAGGCATATAGAAAACAGCATGATCTTACTGTATCAGGTCGTAACTTCCCTAAAGCTACACAGCAATTCGACGAGGCATCCTTCCCAGGTGAGATGACCGCAGTAGATATAAGAAAACACTTGTAAAATTGTCAGTACAATGTCACATAGAAATTCATTTTTAATATCATAATATGAAGGGGTATTAGGTGAAGGAAAATACTATCAAATGAAACCATGGTTATCTACATACCCATATAAAAAAATATCTAAAGAACGAGTTGTTACGATTCTTTACCATTTTGACAAAAATTGGCATGATAGAAAAGATATACATTGTGAAATGACTAAGAACAAGACAGTAGACTGTTTTTTTGGTGTTCCAAAAAGCATCTTGAGTATGAGATGTTGTTTTGGTTACCATTGCTATTCCTTTTAAAATGATGGTTACACTATAATAAAGTGTTGTGTCTGTATTGCAGATTTTATCATGGATATGTTCAAGAAACAGGGATTTGTTGCACCAACAGCAATTCAAGCACAGGTAAACACCTCTTTTAATTACAATCATTACAAAAGGAACATTATTTTTCATGTAATAAGTATACTTGCTGTCCGTTGTGACATGAGTCCTGCAGTACATATGAGCCTAAGCTATCCAGTGTACACTATTGACAGATCAAAACTAGCAGTCAAATATTGTAGCATTAATTTGACAACGATAACCCATTTACTGCTTTTTTCATGAACCCATCATTGTAGACATGAGAAGTAGAGGATATTGTATTGTAAAGGAATTTTGTGTGTACAGAAGAGATTGGGTGAAAAATGAAACTAAATCATTGTGTATTACTCAGAAAGCTAGATGGTTTTATGGGCACTGTTGGGTTTATAAAACAATCAATCCTATTTGTTATCTTCTAGGGATGGCCTGTTGCTCTTACAGGAAGAGATCTTGTAGGTATTGCACAAACTGGATCAGGAAAAACTTTATCGGTAAGCAATACTATAGCCATTGATTGACAAAGTAACTGCAGTTTTAATAAATTACTGAAATAACATTCTATCAATATTGTTTATTCACTAATCATTCATTGCTCATTCATTCATTTAATATAAAGTTATATATTTTCATTTATTTATTTCATTTGTTCATTTGCTTGTATATCCAGGTATATATTTTTTTTACCTATGGGTAAAATGAATGTTTTAAAAATGAAATCACAAGTTTATCAAAATATTTGTTTTCGTTCCTTTTAGTTTATTCTACCTGCTATTGTCCACATATACAACCAGCCACTTCTACAATCAGGGGATGGTCCAATTGTAAGTATTCAGCATATTATGTTATTCTACTATGTCTTCAATTTGAAAAGCTGATGATGATTAATTCTTGTCTTGATTTGTTTCTAAAACAATGTAGACGATATGAATTCCTCGTTACTGAAGTTTTAACTTAAATGAAGTGTTTTTACTCTGTAAAATGTGTTCAGCATTCTAATGAATTTGTTGTGTATGTCACTAGGTGCTTGTGTTATGTCCAACAAGAGAGCTTGCTCAACAAGTCCAGGTAACTAAAATGTTGTATACTTTGATGTATGTAAAGAATTGAAAGCAATGAAATGTAGTTAAGCTATATCTTGTTTTATGTTTGTTGTTTGAAAGCATGTCAACATTGAATGGTTTTACCATCATTGTATCACAGTACACACTCTTTGTGACATGTGAGTTACTTGAGTATATTTACTGGAAAAAGAAGCATTTTTGGATACATCATTTTTATAGCAAGATGTCCCAATTAAAAAGGAAAGATTGAATTATGTGATGAAAATGATCTCATCATTTAATATTTATAACTGATACATATTATTTTATAATTGAAAGGCAAAAGTTGACCTAAAATACTTTTTGAAATTGTTTGTTTTGTAGATTTAATTACTATTGTGTTGTGTTATTTGTACTAGCAATGTTATTTTTAATATTGTTGTGATATTATTACAGGGTGTTTCCAATCAGTTTGGTAAAGTCTGTAGAGTAAGAAGCTCGTGTGTCTATGGAGGTGCACCAAAAGGACCACAGATAAGAGATTTAGAAAGGGGTAAGTTGGCTTTACATCCCTGTAGATGATGAGACACATTAGAGAAGATTTCGTATGACTATGACAAGTGCACAGCCAATTGCTGTCAAGGCACAGCAAGGCACAATCATAGAAACATCATGTCATGCACATGGAACTAAACTTTTCACGTCACACAAAATCTGCTCTAAGTGTGCACTAGATACTTTGTTCATCACAAGAATAATCTTTTTTTTTATTCAAATCTTTATTGGAATATTTCTGATCTCCAGATTATTGTTGATGTCTGATTGTATATTTTATTCAAAGTGTTTATATACTTGTAAACATATTTAACTGTGTCAGTTGATATTGGTTATTAGTTCCCAATTTACTACATTTGTTTTGTTATACATCAAGCTATATTTATGATGCAGGCCCGGGTCACTCATTAATAGCTCAGTAAATTTATAGTTATGTCTGCGAAAAACTAAGTGAATTATGAACTAAGTTTGTTAGTTGCCTTGCAAGTTGCCCTTGGGCTGGATATAGCTTACTGCCTCCCTTCTTGGTAACCAACTCTTACTTATTATGTCTTTATTTTAAAAGGTGTTGAGATCTGTATTGCCACACCTGGTCGTCTAATTGACATGTTAAAAGCACACAAGACCAATCTACGTCGTTGTACCTACCTTGTCCTGGATGAAGCTGATCGTATGTTGGACATGGGTTTTGAACCACAGATCAGAACAATCATTGAACAGATTAGACCGGACAGACAGACACTCATGTGGAGTGCCACATGGCCTAAAGAGGTTGAAGGACTGGCCCTTGATTTCTTGAACGACTATGTGAAAATTATTGTGGGAAGCACAAACCTGTCTGCCAACCATAAAATCCTGCAGATTGTAGATGTCTGTGATGAAAATGAGAAAGACCACAAGTGAGTGTCAATATAGTCTCTACTTAATTCAATAGGTGCTATATAAAACAATATTAATTTTATAATAAAAGTGTTTTTTAGAGTTCATAATGCTCATTTCCTATAAAGTTATATAATGTAGTATCATTGCTTAATTTTTATCAAATTCTAAATAATAATGTCAAGCTTATGATGAGAAAAATCAATGATTCCTGATTGATCAATATTTGATGACAATTTTGAATTCCTCGTTACTGAAGTTCTTGACAACATCAGTTTCTATTTATTACTATTGTGTGTGAAAACCTGTTCTAACCATGATGTCTCTTTACTATAGGCTTGCTAAGCTGCTAGAACAAATCATGGGAGAGAAAGAGAATAAGGTAAATATGTGGAAACTTGTATTACTGGAGAACCTCTTTACAGTGCGATGCGCATAAGTATAACCACATTTAATGTATTTGTATACTTCTTTGCTTGGGAGTTTGTACTTTAAACAGATACATTTGATGCAAAGTTGTCCTATTTTACCGAAAAAGGTGTGTTTAAAAACTTGTTTCGCAGCATAAAGTCTGTGCATAGAGAAGTATGCAAAAGTGGTCATACTTTAGCGTGTCTTGCTGTAAATGTGCACTGGTGTTTATGTAAATATTAAAAGTATCATCACCATCATTTTACCATCTGCATCATTAATGTAAATCTATTGTCACATATTATTGACTTGATCTTGATTAACATCATTATGGCATATCAAGTAATGTATGATTTTCATAATTTGCATTATTTAATGCATAGAACGTAAGTCTTTTCAACTTTTAAATACATTGTCTTGTTAGTCTTTCATTTCTGATTTTGTCCTTTCATCTTCCAGACATTGATCTTCACTGAGACTAAAAGAAAAGCAGATGAGTTGACAAGAAGGTTACGAAGGGATGGGTGAGTGGTTTAAACTTTTGTATTTGATGTTTCTGGTTGAGTGATAATGACTATTTTGTTTTTGTTTCATGGCATTATTGTTTTCACTCTAGTATCTGACTCTGTTTGAGTGGAAGTCTTGCTCATTATATTAATGATGTTATTTATCATTTCAGTTGGCCTGCAATGTGTATTCATGGTGATAAGGCACAACAAGAGAGAGACTGGGTATTAAGTGGTATGTATGACAATTTTTTTCACACTTAGTACATTTCTTCAAAAAATGAATACTTTGATTGATTGAAGTGTTGCTTCTCTGTCCTGTTAGTACTTATCTATATTATTTGTCCTATAATGATTCCTTATGACCCAGTATTTACCTGTTTCAATCTGACTTTGTACATAATGAACCAAGTCATTAATGAATATCAATATATGTTGTAGTTTATCACTTTTAAAAATGTATTCCTTCTTTTCTTCCAGAATTTAGAAAAGGACATGCACCTATTTTGGTAGCAACTGATGTCGCATCTCGTGGCTTAGGTTTGTATACTCTTCTTGACCCTTTTCTCAGATATGTTATATAACTCCTCCACCCCCTGTGTCCATTTTCCCCTGTATATTGATTACAGGTTGTTTTTAGCAGTTGTGGTTTGTAGGAGAGCTTGTGTTAAACAATGTGCAGTTCCAGAATGTATGCACCTCTGCCATTCTTTATGTGTGACCAACACAAAAACAACTAAAATTGTAGTCATGTCTTTGTGGATACTCTTTCTATAATGTGCATATTCAAGTCCCACTCTCACACCTCAATCAAACTGAAATGTCAATTCTCTTAGGTAGTAGAAGTGCAACATATTTCTGGACCTACACAATGTCCTTTAATACCCAATACCCTATTGTTATTGTGGATTGCTAACAGATTCACTATTGTCTTTAGCAGTAGGGTTTTTTTGTCTAAAGGGGCTGGTATTTGACAATGGCCTTCTAGGGTTTGGATCCAGAGCGTTCATGACCTGTTAACTAACTTGCTATGTCAGCTGATTGCGAGGGAGATCTTAAAAGCCAACCAATAGTTCAATTAACATAAGCTTCAGGCAAGTATAACTCTAAACCAGTCTGATGACTCCAATGACAACTAGCAAAATTGAAGTAAAAGTTTCTAGCTTGAACACTCTGAAATAGAGCATGTGGACTATTTCACAGTTCTTTTTGTTCTACTTTGGCCTTGATTATGTGTACTGTATTCTTTGGAGTTTGACTACAGCTCAGGAAATGTTAAGTGTTTCATTTGCAGGCTGTAATTAAAATCTAAATGATATTTTACATGCCATTGAGGTGGAGGTAGAATGATGCGAACTATGATGTAGTCTGTTGTAACTACTGATGTTTTAGATGCTATTCTTTTTGGGGTTTGTTTACTCTGACAGAGAAATGATGTCTAAAATATCAGTAGTTCCAGCTCTCATTTTACAATGTTCATGTTATTTTGTTTTACTAGTCAACTAGCAAACGTCCAGTTGTTAGGCATCCCCTGGAAATTCAAGGTACTGATATAGCTGCATCTACCTTAAATTAATTATAGAAAATTACTAATAACTGAAGCCATAAGGCTAATGGCTGTGATGGTATTGTATCTATAACGCTCTTCTTTTGATAATGATAGTTATTTGTTTTCTTTTTAATGGTTTTCACCAACCATAGCACTTTAACAGTCATAAACTTGCTGATAAAACTATAATCTAAACCTTTTTCACATTGTGTGTGATCTCACATATTTTAACTTTTCTTTGCCTTGTATCATAAACTCTATCCATTTGAACTCTTCATACATCACATCTCAGAGTATTGGCATTATTTCATAATTAATTTTAATGTTCTCATAAGCTTACCTCATTCTAATGGTCATAAGACATGCATTTATTTATAAATGCTACATATTCTATTGTATTATCTGAATACCATCATTGCTTAGCTATTATGTCTTGCAGGCTTTGTATGTGTGGACTTGCCTGATTAAGTGGCAGTATGCACATGATTATCCATATAAAAAGCAATACTACACTCAGAAACTTCTTGTGAATGTCTCTGTGCTGAAAGGTACAGGGCGGTGTCCAAGAAGTAATTACTTTAATTCTCAAATGAGGATGCAAATGTCACAATGATTACAGAGATCCTCTCATAAAATCTCATGAGATATGGAAATTAGACAAATTTTGCAAAGTTATCATCAACTTTGTACTTCTTGAAATATCACTGTAGAGTTTCTGGAGAAAATCAATAAAACATTTTTAACAACATTTTGTGTAGTGGTTGTACAGATTTCTAGTTACTATTTCATTGTGTTTCACAATGGTGTTTCACATTGGTGCAAGCTTTGTGGAACCTCACTTGTCTCTGTACAACCACCTCAAATTAGCATTACATTAATATTACTTATAATATATCAAATTTGGCATGCCGTAGTGTTTAAAATTCTAGTGAAAGTGTTATTTTGATTTTGACACTTTTTCCATGTAATCTGGTCCAAGTTAGATTGTATTCAAGGGTTTTGATAGTGTTTACATATAAAACATTTGATTTCTCCTAACAGTCTTTTCTATTTTCTTTAATGATTTTCTGACATAACTAATGCATATAAAAGACAGACCTAATCAAAGAGTTAAGTTACAAATAAATAGTGCTTGAAAGATTGTTTTTTTCATAAGTTCAGCACTAGTTGTTCTGAGTTTATTCTTACACACTTATATAACTTAGAAGGTTAACTAGCATGTCTAATTAGTATTACCTATACTGAATTTAATCTAACTTGGACCAGATATGATTGGATTCAGTAATGGTATGGTAGGTGCAGTGCTTAGACTTTGATTTACAGAGGACTGTTTGTGTAGGCCCACAAAGCTTGAACTGATATCTAGGGTCTTTTTTTACTTGCCCTTATTGGCAAAACCTAACTATAATCAAACTATATAACCAACTATAAATTCTTTCTGGCTTTGGCTCCCTCTTTCTCATCTGGAAAGCAAAAAGAGTCATGGATTCTGGGATCCTACCGAGAGGAGATCATATCGAAACTGGCCAACCATGGATAAAGCTACTCTTTGAGAGTTGCTAGGGAGTAGTAACCGTGAGTATTGGGGGGAAGGATATGAGAGGGCTCACACCTTGGGGTCAACGGGAGGATGTGTTTGTTACTAAACCTTTGTTTCCACAGAGTACATGTCCATTTTAGCATTTTTTTACCCTTTCCCAAAATTTATCTCATTTCCCATCAACTCATTTTGTTGTACAATACAATACTAGACATCACAGACATCAAGTTTGTGATCAACGTCGACTTCCCAAGCTCTACGGAAGACTACATTCATCGTATTGGCAGAACTGCACGCTCTGATCGTACTGGAACATCGTACACCTTCTTCACTGTAAATAATGCTAAGCAGGCTAGAGACTTGGTATCTGTATTGGAGGAAGCAAACCAACATGTTAATCCTAAGCTGTATAACATGATTGAACTGTCAAAGAATTTTGGTAGAAGTAAGTATGTCAGATAAAATAAGGCAAATTATCTATCATTTTCTAAAGAAATATATTAACTTAAGAACATGGCTAAAAATGACTGCATTTTTTCTGTAAACTTGCACCTCTTGATTTTGTCCCAAACTGGAGAAAGTATGTTCACTATTCATTTCATTCTCGAGTTACTCATAATATCAATGTTTTTGTTACAGAGAGAGATCGTTATCGTTCCAAGGACACGCCCTACTCAAGACCAGGTGGCGGACGTCCAAGCTATCATGATAGAAACAGTAGAGGCGGAGGCAGCAGTGGAGGTAGTAGAGGTGGTGGACAAAGCTCGTCCAGATCAGGAGGAATGATGAATGGCGGCTACAACACCAGACACTCAACCACCAGCAACAACAGTGGTGATAGATATAAAAGCACTCAGGCATCAAGACCACCCCAAACCCCATCATCAAACCAGAATTGGAATCAAAGCACCAACTACAATCAGATGTCCAGTTATCAAAATACATATTCTGCTCCACCCCCACCCCCTCCCCCACAGCAAGCACAGTATACTCAGCCCCCTCCCCCACTCCCACCACAGAATTTGATGACACAGCAGACACAGTATACAGCAGGGTATCAACAAGGTTATGCTAACTATCAAGCAGCCCCACAAGCTGCTGCTACCACCACACCACAATCTTATGTATATAATACAACCACACAATAGTGGCGGACTGCTCTTTTTAATGTAAAGTTATTGCAAGTGTAATATTTTGATTATTTTTGGCTGTATAAGGCATAGAGTGATTGCAATAAACAATTTAAGGAACTTATGTAATCTACACACAAGATACTTTTTGCAAAATAGATTTGGTTCTCATTAACCCTTGAAACACTCTTTAGTGTATCGCTTTTGAATGCATCTTAAATCTTTTGTTTTTTTTGAATACCTAACTTTATCTAACACTTTTCATGGGTTTAATGGCAACAACTCATTAACAGACTTTATGCTAGCAGACTTTATTTAAATATTTTTTTTGTATTAAATTATTACATTCAACTTTTATCCTATGGGTTTATCACAACTTCTTGACTAGAATATATTGACATCTTTTGGATATGAAATTCTAGTATACTAACATACACTTTTTATTTTATTACAGTCACTCGTTAAAATAGTGTTTTAGTTTGTACAATAGGCAATTGATTTTCTTTCCTTTTTATCTAAGAGATGGCAGCTCAATAATTATGTTGAATTGAAATTATTATTTTGATTAGCATGTTAAATATCTTATTATTAAACTGTTTCAGAAATTTGAGTTCAAGAAATGTCATTAATATAATATCTCTGTTCTGTTTGATCTTGGTTAAGAAAAATGAATATTTAGTTGATAGTAGTCAATAAACAACGGACTTGCAAATACACATTTTCTCTTGTTCCAGTTTACTCAGGGCAAAATGGTGTTGCATGGCCACATTTTGTCTCTTTAATACAACAAATTTGCCCTCCGAGTAACTGGAACGAGAGAAAATTTTCAGTGTATTGGTTAGAGTTCACTACTTATTAGCTAAAGGCAAGGTGAATATTGTAGTGAACATTTGCTGATATTCATCAAGCCTGAGGAGAATAAATATTTTAGTATTTATATGCAGGTGATTATTTCAACATCTTAATATCCAGTTGATTTTGAAGAGAATTATTTATTTGTATTGAATATATATATATCTTAGTCATTTTGATGTGCATTATGGCTGGATATTTTACGAGTGAAACTCTGTATTTTGACGAGCCTCTGGGCCAGTCAAAATGCAAGTTAACTAGTAAAATATCCAGCCATATTACACATCAAACTGTTTAATAAGTTATTTATTATCCAATCATCAGTAAAATAAGGTTTTTGCTCTTTTATAGCAAAATATTGTTTTACTTGAGGGCTAGTCATAGACGAGTAAAAATATCCAGCGATATTTTTACTTAATTCATATCTACTCCTGCGATATTCAAACTGGTCTATGACTAGTTGGATAATAATGAAAAATACTGTGAAGATACCAATCAGCGCACCCAATTTCCTACTATCCCCTGCATATCAATACTAATAACTAGTGAAGGAAAAGCACAGTATTCCTAGTAAATTTTCATAATTAACTTCGAAGTTTTTGGCCAAACAGTTGCTTGTCAAATATATAGGAACTGCAGTAAAAGACAAACTGTTTTTAAAGTTGGTAATACCATCCACCAAGACAAATAAAACCTGTGTTGATTTTATGAATGTGTCTATATTACTCTGAGGGAAAGGGTTAAAGCATAGCATGTGTCGAATATGAAAAAAAAAGATGGGCACAAACTAAAAGTTTCTGTTTACCAACTTTCACTCCAACAGAATAATGAAATACAAAAGGAAACAATAGAGTACAAACACTAAAAGTGTGGAACATAAATACCACTAAATACTGCTTCTTTTGTTCTCTATTGTTTAATCAACACTATTTAGTGGTAAATAGTACAAAGTATTGCACACTTTTAGTGTTTGTACTCTACAACTTTATTTATCTTTGGTAGTGATTAACTGTAATTATGTATTTCACAATATAATTCAACAACAAATTTTCCTCTGCTCATTGGTCGAGGGGCGATCACGTGATGGGATAGTGCCTGCCACGGAGGGATACTACCAGTGCATAGTGCCCGGAAAATTTTGTTCATAATTGCCCTTGGAAACTAGATGTTTCTCAAAACAAATAGTCGTCCTCGAACGAGTACGTCTAGTTTCCGCGGGCAACTATCACAGCATAATGTACTTGATTGTTTAAATAATTTTATGGATATGGTATTTTTGCAAAAATGCTTTTACTAATAGATTTTACTTTGACTAATACTGGTTAGTACCAAAACTGAAGCCCTCTGCTCTCCATTTGTTACACAGAAAACCCATTGTAGGAATAATTATATTGTGCATAGAAAGTGGGCTTTGAGCTTAAGAAAAAATAGCTTGTTCACTGTAATTGCCTGTGGAGGAATCGTGCATAGAAAGGGCGCTTGGAGCTTAAGAAAAAATAGCTTGTTCACTGCAATTGCCTGTGGAGGAATCGTGCATAGATAGAAAGGGCGCTTTGAGCTTAAGAAAAAATAGTTTGTTCACTATAATTGCCTGTGGAGGGATCCCTTAAAAAATAGGAATGCTCAATGATGGACCTTCTAATGTCGAAAATAAGACCCTTGTGTACCTTTTAGGGTCTCTAACTGGCACCATATCTTTAGGGTCGGTTTTCAAACTTAAGATTACAAATATTGAAATAGTTTCATAAATGTTAAATGTGGTCGTACCTTTAAGGGTCTGAAATCAGTATCTGAGTTAATTTAATTTCTAGTTTGTCCATCGAACACCCCTATCCATTTTATAAGGGAGTCCCCCCTACCTGGGTGTGATTGATCCTGAAACTATTCCTTACTGAAAGGTGTTGGAAAGTTTTATCAATTGAAACAAACAATGAACCACAATTGAAATTGTTTTTATTTGAATTTTTCAAAAATTTTCACTTACTAAAATCTACCCCAATGTGTAGAGTGCCTGGCTGAAACAATTATTAACTATATATCTTGTAGGCTACTATTGCATTAACTTTTATCACAGGGAGGCCATATTAATTAAAACAATAGGTTTTGTATCCCTTGCTCTCGCTTTCATTCCTTTCAGAAAGTTCCAAACAAAGGTTTTCCCTCGCAGTGTGATAAAAGTCAATTTGTGTATTGGAAATAGTGCATTCTTATTGGTTGAGGCACAAGCTTTGTAGCAAGACACAGCATGTGTTTGAATATTGATCAAACAAGTCGATTTGCATTTTATAAGAGAACTAGACGCACTTAGTGCATTTATCCAGGCTACGTCATAGAGTAGTTGTGGTTTACCTGTGGCATTATGTTGTGTAATCTCAACACAACGATAGACCCATAGATAGAAAAGGTAAACCTAGACAGGGGAGCCTGAGTAAATAGAAACATTTCTGGTACTGTGTGTGTTATAAAGCACTTGGGAGGGGGGGGGGGGGGTTAGAGGTTGTCGGAACACTTCAGAAGTGTTGAGAATCACTTTGCTTCAGGTATTGCATCTCTTAAAACATCTCTTGTGGCCTGCCAATCTCCCCACGCTTTATAAATGCACACCTGGACAGGTCCAGATGCATTCCTCTTTCTTCAATACATGCATATAACATACACCTAATTCAAAAAAGGTTGATGGGGTGAACGGCGATTGGAAATTGGCGATGGGTAATATGAATTCCTTCTTATTCATTTTTAAATTACCCAAACAATGCCTCCGCCGTTTAGCGAAACATTTGAGACATCCGTATGTCCATCTAAGGTCATTGCTTAACGATGTTTGGGTAATTTAGAATAGAATAAGAAGAAATTCGCATTATCCACAGACCCGCAATCGCCAATCGCCGTTCGGCCCGTCAACCTTTTTTGAATTAGGTGTATGTCAAAAGTTGTGGCAGTCAGATCTTCAAAAGGCAAAGGTTGTCCATTATAATTTTCATTGTAATAAAGTACTCAAGTGATGACGTCATAAAATAATATTTTCCCCATCATATTTTTGGTTCTCGATTTTAATAGGCAATCAACTAAGAAGTTCACACAGTAAATTACAGTGATTTGTATGGGGAAATTATATATTCAAGTGGCTATATCTCAGCTGCTATTTGACAAATTCCAGTCAAATTTGCTGTGTGAACGTCTTTTTGTTATTGTCCATCTTAATAACCAAAAATTGTAAAAGCCAAAATTTGTTTTTTCGTGACGTCACACTTGAGTACTCTATTACATCTGACACTATTTCTTGCAATTTTTCCAAAAAAATATTTTGTTTTGACGCAGATCCCTGATATAACTTGAATGATAATATATCATACCTTGTACATATACAACTAAAATGTACGAAGAACAATAATTTGAAAACATTTGATATAGCTTTGACTATATTTTAAAGTTTCTGCTTTGACTAGACTGCAACAATGATTTTTGACAGGTGTACAACTAATTAGAACTGCTTAGTGGAAATCATTAGAGTAGTTTCACCACAGGGAGCCCAAGCTCATCACTTTTACAGTAAATGTATGGACTTGCAAGATATCCTTTCGCTGTGCCTCAAATATACAATAATAAAATTTTTTTTTACGTAGATAGTTGTGTATAATTGTTTTCTAGTCTGTGACCGAGTTTTAGCTCAATTTGAGCGATTTTGACGAAAATACCCCTGAAAGACTTCTCGTCAAAATCACTCAAATTGAGCTAAAACTCGGTCACAGACTAGAAAACAATTATACACAACTATCTACGTAAAAATTTTTTTATTATTGTATATTTGAGGCACAGCGAAAGGATATCTTGCAACTCCATACATTTACTGTAAAAGTGATGAGCTTGGGCTCCCTGTGGTTTCACATGAGCCGGTACTTATATATGCTAATGTGTTTCTTATATACTAATGAGGTCGTTGACAAGAAATGTGACTAATTCACATGCATACGTTGTTACAATAGAAAGCGTGTACTCCATTTCTAATTTTTTATCAAACAAAAGTAACAACAGCGATGCATTCTGTACTTATTTCTTAACTTATGACAAATTTATGTGCACACAATTAAAATCTTTCTAAGATTAAATCAATCAATATTTCTTATCAACGACCTCATTAGCATATAAGAAACATATTAGCATACATGAACCGGCCTATGCGAAACTACTCTATATTGTTATAAAACTTATAAAGTCTATATTATCTAATATCAAAAGTGATTTCTAAAATCATTAATAATTTGGTGAAATTTAATAATCAACTAATTTTGTTCAGCTCTCGAAGATATGGCGTTATCCAACCAGCAACATCCACTGGCCTGCTATCATACTCCAAAATAAAAGGATGATCCTGAAATAAGTGAATAAATATATAAACAAACAAGTGAGAACAATAAATGAATAAGTAGAAAAAATCAAATGAACAAACATATAAAAACAACACAATGAAATAAATAAGTCAATAAACAAATGGTTTTTGGGATTCCTGTGAAGAAGAACAACACAGGTAACCCAAAACTATAGAAAAATACTTTTTCACTACTGCAAATTATCGCTTAATAACCAAAAAATGATTTCATCTTACTAGTAATTGACTGTAGTTAGGGCGCTCTTTATAATTCTTTTGCAAACTGCAAAATACAAAGACAAGTTAAGGAATTATTATCATCATCAATAATTGTTATCATCATTCTCACTGGTAGAGTGCAAACAGTTTATCCATGAAACATTAATAGTGGTACCTCTATTAAGCAGTCACCCTCAGGACTTTCCAAAGTGGTCGCTTAATAGAGGTTGGCCGCTGTATAGAATAGGTATAGGAATAGATTTGGGACTTTTTATTGTGGCCACCTAGTGGGTGACCGTTTGCCACTGTAATACTATAAATTAGTGCAATAATTCTGTTGTTCATTTATTACTATTTGCTATCATATTGTACATACCATTGGGTAATAAGATCCCTAAACGAATCTGAGAACTGTAACGGTCCTTCTGGTAATGCAGGAGATGGTTCGTGTACAACTTGTTTTAGCTGTTCAAATGGGGTCTTCCATTGTGTGTATGGGAACTTTCCTGTACCCAGCTCAAACTACAATCAAATTCAAAATTATTAGTTATTTTATTCAGATGGAAAATCAAGAGAAGTACAAACACTAAAAGTGTGCAATACTTTGTACTATTTACCACTAAATAGTGTTGATTTAACAATAGAGAACAAAAGAATTGGCATGATTTAGCAGTATTTAGTGGTATTTATGTTGCACACTTTTAGTGTTTGTACTCTACCATATATCTTCAGTATATACTAGTTATACAGTATATATAGTTATACAACCACTCTTTGCCAGAGCTCTTCCATAAGGTTCACTCACACTTATACCACCAAGTACATTTGATATTTAACATACAATTAACACATATGACTCACATGTTGATTTATGATTTAAAGTGCAAGTATCACCAAAAATAAGTGGTTTGATTTTATCATCATTAGATCGAAAAGTAGTTGCTTTGTACCTAATATCATTTTAAAAATTTAAAAAACATCGAAATCCATGTTATTTTGCGCAAAAAAGCGAGCGTATTTGCCAAGGTCAATTTCAAGGTCATATGACGATCCGTATCTGTGACGTATGAGGAGGAACGATTGTCACACAACACTCGTGCTGATTTGACGGAAAGTTTTTTCAACAAAAAAGGATTTTAAAAACAATTTTATGGATAAACTATCAATGGATATTACTTTTCTGTAAGTAGAAAATTGTAATAAATGTAACTATGCTGTCATGGAGTTGTTATCGTTTTAATTTTATGCGTTTTTCAGTCTTTTTGACAAATCTTCACTTACAATCAATTCGGTAGTCTTTTCAACCAAAACGTGCTCAAAATTACATTTTAGACAAACAATACCATTTCGTGCAGGACTGTTTTGAAAAGCTTAGAATGTTGTACAAAGGTTAGACCTATCTGGTATTGTGTATATTCTATATGATCAGTTTTAATAATGTATTTAAAATGCAATTGTTTTGAAACGGGTGAAACCTGAACCCAGCTGCTTATCGGCCGTGTTTGACGTTCTTGTACTTTTACTTTTCTAACTTCACTTGGAAGTCTCACAAGACAAACAGTGCACTGTATTTCTGTATGAAAATAACCTTATTGTTTTTTTTGTTTTGTTTTTTTCATGCTGAAAAGAGATCATTTTCATAAACTGTGTGATTTTCCGTATCTTGAAGAGAAACCATTGAGTTCGATGCGTGACAAATTCATAATTTTTCATCCGTTAACTGACATTTTATGTTTTGTACATTTATTTTGGTAAAATTGTGTTGTAAAAAAAGAAATCGATAAAATAATTTCCTAAAACAAAAAGGATTAAATTTGGCTAACCTAGGCCTGTGGCGTTCTCGTTTAGAATAGGCGTTTCTTGTTGGTTTGCCGGTGTGAGCAGCGATGAAAACTGCTATACGCTAGTACTGCTCTTTTAGATTTTGTTTTTAGTTCACATCGGCTTGTGCTTTGATAGTAAAGATAATAACACTTTCTTTGGACTGAATCCCAATGATGTTTTGATATAATTGTCAACAAAGTCCGATGAAGTGAAGTTTCTTGAACATCAGTATACAACTATATATCAGACAAATTAATTTTATCCGTAACTATGTGAAAGAACTGTGTTTTTCGGTAATTTATACAAAGAAACACCATCTGCTCTTGTGCAGCTACAATTTTGGACAACACATCGCATAGGCATTGAGCAGGTTTTTCGTGATTTTATTAAAACTACAATGTACAACGAGCAGACAACAAACGATTCCGCTCCCGGCCGTGCGAAAGCGTTCCTCTTGCTACGTCACAGCTAATTTGCATAATTTCTTGACTTGCGGCTTCGACGATGTATATTTTTCGATTTTTTCCGCACTTCGAAATAAATTTTGGTTATAAGACATTTGGATTCGAAAATAAATCATTGAGAGCAATCATTTCAAGCAAAGTTTATTTTTGGTGATACTTGCACTTTAATGGAAGCGATCTTATATAAGCCAAGCTCAGATGAGAATCATACCCATACTTCTTCTAGTGGGTTTGATTGTTATTTGCAATCTAAGATTTGTTATTATTTTTTCAAGTTCTGTTTGTTTTTTTTGGCACCTAAATTTCTTCATCTAGAGTAATTTTTCTGTTTCAGAAATATTTTATTTATTTCATTTACTTACCATTGTAATTCCAAGACTCCAAATATCAGATCTAATGTCATAGCCTTTCATATCTCGTTCTGGGTTAATTCTTTCAGGCTGCAAAACACAATAAGTAGACTTTAAATATTACTGTGCGCCGTACCATAGTCACTTACAAAAACTTTTGATAAATGTTTGACATTATTCCATCTCAATGTACCAATCAGTTACACGTTTATATCAATAGGTGTAGTTTATATCGGAGTTTTAATAGGCGGAGACTTTAGAAACTTTGATTTCTGTAATTGGTCCGATTGAGATAAAAAAATGTCAAAATTATGTCAAAAATTCGTAAGTGACTACGGTACGGCGAGTTGCACAGTAGACATAATCCTCAACAACTGAAAAAAGTCAGTTGAATTGCAATCTCTGCAGCATGGATGCCCACAATTCAGAAGCACCTGTTCAAACAAACCAGAACACAAAATTATGATCTTCAAAGGAACCCACATTCCAGTCCCATTCCAATCTCTTATTCCAGTCCCATTCCAGTCCCATTCCAGTCCCTTATTCCAGTCCCTTATTCCATTCTACCCATCGCCTGTTGAAGACTTAGCAGTGGTAGTAGAAACATGTGAAATTCATGAGACAAACAATTAACTATTCAAACTCAAAAGAATATTCCATCCTCTAGGTAAAAGTCAACATATATTATGAATAAACAGGGTTTGTAATCTTTTGAACTATCTAAATTCCATGACTTTTTACTGGGCTACCTGTGGTAGCACAGTCTTAAAATGGGGTGTTTTTTTGTCGTAGTCGTAGTCGTCGTCGTCGTTTTTGACCAGACAAAATGGACAATAGGACAATAGTACCCCGATGGGCTTTGCGGCCTTACTATAGCCTCGACACCATGACATTGCTAATATGGAACATGACGAACATGCATGACCTCATCAGACATTCCTTCCTTCTTTGATGGTGATTGACGTTGTCATTAGTTTGACAGGCAAAGATCACGTGAAAATCATGTGCTTCGACAATTATGGAAATTAATTTGTTCCCGCTGAAAATGATCGCTATGTTCTTTGACCTGAGGTTTGACAAGGTATTCGCTATCATTACATTCTGTTCTACAGAGATGCTGCTCCAAGTAAATCACTTTACTTACTCCTATTAAAAGCGAGAAGAATGTGTTCTTACAAGCTTCAGATTAGCGATCGAAACTGGTAATTTACGAGCTCTTCTCTAAAGAGAGTTATCTTGGCCGGAATCAGTGTTTTCAAACAATCGATCCGCCATTAGCGAAGTCTTCTTAAAGTTCTAGCACAAAACAGAAGATGTGCATGTAAAATTGCAATCGCTACGGCATATTATCTAGCACTTCAAACAGAAATCTGAAGTTTCTATTGATTAATGTGCTATTTTTGTTCTTCACAATGTCAGAGAATGTGACTTTCTTCACGAAGTGAACCCTGACAACATCGTGTCACAAGTCTCAAATTGGCCTGTCTTGAAAACCACTCTCAACAGCCCAAATTGCCTCAAAAATCACACAAATTGCCTTAGTAACTATCTATCTTTCTTATTCATACGTTTAATTTTCAAGAACAACTTCATAAAACTCTCTCTGACACAGTTTTGAGACCTTTTGAAACCTCTCTGATTCTGAAATCTGAGTCTCCATAGCGGCGCTTTGGTGGGAGGGGAGGATAGGGGAGGGTGTGAAATGTCAACACTTTGTGACACAGGGATCCCGGTACATAGAAACAAATGTCACAAATGTTTCTGAACAAGCCCAAAAATCACACAAATTGCCTCAGTAACTGACCATCTCATATTTGTGACGTTTATTTCTCAAGAACAACTTGATAATAATGTTTTTGAGACTTTTCAAACACTTCGCACAACAGGAATCCTGGTACATAGAAACAACTGCCACAACATGGTAGCCCAGTTAACGCTGGAATCCAGGGCCTAGTTTATTATTTTCCATGACTAGCTAAAGCAATGATATTAAATTGTGTGTTTCATATTTATTTAAAAGTACTGAAGTTATATTTTTAGTATCAGGATAAGGATTGTTTTCAATGACTTTCACATGACCCTCAACAAAATTCAATGACTTTTCAGGCCTGGAAAACGAAAATATGAAATTCCATGACTTTCCAGGATTTCCACGACCTGTACGAACCCTGATAAATATGAAGATAACATTTTGAAAGATTATAATACTTACTGCCATATAAGGTTTACAGCCAGCGTCAACAGTTTTAGCCAATGAGTCTACCAACTGTCCACTTATTCCAAAGTCACATAATTTAAAATTACCCTTTTCATCTGCTAAAATATTGGATGGTTTTACATCTGTTGAGAATAAAATAATTATTCCATTTGTGACTGAGGTAAAATAACTTTTCATTGTGAACTGAGATTGTTTCAAATGCTAAACTTGCATACAATAGATTTCTGGTTTTATTTGTTATTTTGACAGTAAACATGGTCAATTGTCAAGATAGAAAATATGTCATACAGGGGCGGATCTAGGGGAGTGTCCCTATAGGTACCAGACACCCCCTAGCATCGCAATTACCCCTACTATCGAAATCACTAGAGTGGTAAAATGCTCGTTTGAAATTCTGTCTCTTTTTTGTACCATGTGATCGCTTCTGGCCAATCATTTTGTTCAAAATTGGTCATGTGGTACAAAAAGACACACCCCCAAGGCCAAATTTTCAACAGACATTTAACCACTCTAGTGATTTTCATAGTATTTCATTTAAGACATTCAGGGACTGGACACCCCCTAACACCTTAAGAGCCCTTCATTTGCAATTGGGACGCCTGACAAATTTCTGGAAAAATTATTAATTTCTAACAATATATTATATATTCAACGTTTTGACGCATCAATCGTCATTGTTAAAGCCTTGACGAAAACTACAATATATAAAGTCTTTGTTATTAATCTGCTCATATACCCCCACACACTGATAACTATAATCGAACACCATAATTGTATGGATCAATCAAGCAATAATTCAAACCTATGGAATACACTTGTGTAAATCAATGTTTACAATCTATTTGTAAATTGTATACCTCTATGTATGACTTTAAGTTGCCCGTGAAGATAGTCTAATGCATGCACAACCTTGAAATAATAAAGAAACAACAATAAATAGATAGATATAAAAAAGTATTTAACTTGAAGCTCTAATTATGGGAAACATCCTCAACAAAGCATATCATACATACAGCTATGATATAATTAAGACTTAGATAGGGGAGGTTAAAGACAAATAGGGGAGGTCACTATTCACCCACTCTGCCTAATAGTAAGTTGCACATGTAATGACATTTTACTACTTACAGATACAGTTATTTTACCAAGCACATCTTCAGGTATTCTATCGTCAGGTTTGGTATAAACTACTTTGTATAGGTCAAATAGTGATGTTTTCATTAGTTCCATACATATCCACACATCACCCTGTTGACAACACATAGATAAGTATTACTTACTGCACTTTTCGTCTTTAGACTGTGAACTCAAACATAATTCCAATGGTTAGTTGTGAAATACGTTTTTGGCTGCTGCTAATTACTCTGCACTTTTTATGATTTTGATTGACAGCAGCTAAAAGATATTTCACAATTAACCATTGGAATGTCTGAGTTCCAAAAAAGAACTAATATATACATATGAAGTAAAATATTAAAATGTAATGGCACACATACCTCTCTGAAAAGAGCTCCATAGAATTGCACAGTAAAAGGGTAATCACTGACTCTCATTGAAATATCTAAATCCATTAACAGTCTCTTTTGTTCTATTGAATTTACATTGGCTCTGATTCTCTGAATAATATAGAAAAAAAAACACATTTATTTGTGTTAGTAATAAGATTAAAGTATGATTTAAGCTATGGTAGGAGCTTAGAGGGCAGTAAAGAACTTCCAGTAAAGAAAATCCTTGATCTTGCATGAAATAATTAAATGACTTTTTTATGTCTCAATCTTATAGCAATATAGACACAATTTTATTTATGTATTTTATTTATTTAGCTCTGCCTTCATACAAAGGCAGGGACACCACGCCAATTACTAGCCTGATTTTCAGAGCGGGCCTGGGTCCTATGCTATCACGTTTTCCCCAACCTCTGTCTGATGGACTTCGCCGGATACCGTGTTCTGCATTGTTTGATATTGACCAATCAGAGCAAACTTTATGTTTTTCGCCAAGTGAGGTATGTCAGGAATGCACAATTTTCGCCAAGTGAGGTATGTCAGGAATGCACAATAACAGGAAAGACTAGGAGGCACTCATATTACAAACGATGTATGGATGCTCAATAATTCGGTGTTTTTCTTCCTTTGATTAAGAATTTCATGACAAAATATACTTTATACATTGAATTCTCTTATTTGTAAAACATATTCACGAAAAGTTGCATGTTTAGGAACTATTTTGAGGCTTTAAGTTAGTAATCTATAAACGATTACACAATTCAACCAATTTGTAAATGGAGCTCATTGTATTCATGTAGTTGGCACAAGTTTGATTGCAGCTTACAGCCGATGCTAACTCTAGATCTCGGTATGTATTTCTTCATGCAAACATATGTGCAAACATATAATACTCTTGGTCGCAGGGTCTCGCTTTCATTTCAGTAAACATTGTGAAATCACGCCATTTAAATCGGTCCCCGGTTTAAATCTGACTTTGAACGTCCAAATATTGATAATCGCTCTTGAGATAAAACTTCAATGCCACAGTTTATAGAATGGTATTCATGATTTTCATCTGATGATAAAATTGCAGTTTTTTAGGGGTGTAAATGCCATTGAAAACACTGATTCAAAATTGCAGATCGATTCACAATCACGCTCACAGTTATTATGACCTTCATGGGTCATTGCATTTAGTTCTTACAAGCGCTCTCATTGGCCCTTGGTAAGAGAAGGGGCAGTGACGTCAAGAACACAGTATCCGGCGAAGTCCATCAGACAGAGTTTGGGGAGAAAGCGATAGCGTAGGACCCAGGCCTGCTCTGAAAATCAGGCTAGCCAATTACAAGCATCTTAATAAACCTTATAGATCCACTCACACTCACTACCCCTACATTAAATATTTTAGCATACCACAAACATGATGATTTTTGTAGATGGAGGATAACCTTCAAACTCAGAGAAAAGGCATTTGTTATGTTTAAATTTGTGGAGGGAGGAAAACCGGATAACCCGGAGAAAAACCCTTGTGGCATAGGAGAGAATAACACATCTAACATCCTTTTGGCGGATAATGGCAGACACAAGAGCGCAAAGATCTTCCCCGTCCGCCCCTGCAAAGACTCAAACTGGTATCACTGTGGGTATAAATTGTATGTGAGTTGAGTTTGTTTGATGTGTTCTTCTCTCCTATGCCACAAGGGTTTTTCTCCGGTTATCCGGTTTTCCTCCCTCCACAAAAATGAACATGTGAGCTAGTTGTGTGCAAAATATTTAACATAGTGGTATTGAGTGTAAGTGAGTCTCCACACTAGTAGCTAGGGCACAATACGTGTCCAGCTAGAAGATTTGAAATGTTAAATCTATTATTTACATTACACTGTCTCATAGACTTAGCACATAATGTATATATATAATACTACACAGTTCATCACAATAACTTAATGGTTTATTTGTTAGATATACCTTGACAGCCATAACTGTTTTAGTTGGTTCATGAACCATCTTATATACAAATCCATAAGCACCATGGCCTAGCTCTTCTATTTCTCGTAGTTCACCAGCATTGCAGTCAAACTCCTGAGAGAAAAGAATGCAATAATAAAGACTAATAATTGTCATGATTGTAATATATTTCATAAAACAAATATGAACATGTGAGCTGCGTTGTGTGCAAAATAATTAACGTAGAGGTAGTGAGTGTGTGTCTGAGTCTCCCCAATTAGCCACTGGCTAAATACATTGAGACTTTAAAAAAGTGATTTATTTTATTTTATTTTTTCTGCCTCTATAGCGTTTAATATATTCTTTAGAATTTGACTACAGTTCATAGAGTTTCCAAGTATTTCAATAAATCATGTGTTGTGATGCATTCCATGCATTAACACATGCAGGCTTAAGTCAAACATTTCAAAGAATATATTAAATACCAATGGAGGCTGAGGTTGCTCTTGAACATGACAATTGTAAAACAGTCATTGGAAAAAAATAAAGTGACAATATGTTATTAATGGCTAAACAGATAGTAAAACAAAATATTTAATACTAATTTAGTTGAAATCACAAGCACCACCAATTTCTTATCAATTACTTGATCAATATCCATTCATCTTACCTGGCTATTGACTGTGATTGTGGCTTTATCTGATAAATTTCTTGGAGGTGCAACACTGTCAAGAGAAAGTCCCATGTGATTGTCAATAGGTGGGTGGAGTGTTTACAAGTGTTGGTATTGTGATGCAGCTAATTTGCCAACCATTTTAACAATAAATTTATTTGCTCTAATAACAATGGTTGCTTGGCAAAACCATAATAAAATATGTCACTGTACGTCCACCAAAAGGATAGCAGTTTTATTCTTACAAGCTCCCAGAGTGGGTTCATTCTCCTATTCATTGTTTTCTTGGAAACAGGATTATCAAAATCAAAGGATTATGAATTACTTCATAGATGTACTTACGGTGTGACAGGAGGTGAAGGAGTTGCACCTGCAAATGGCTTAAACTTTAGTTTATTCTTTTTATCCTTCTTGCCTGTAAAAAGAATTATTAATTTGATTAACAAATGACTATTAAAGAAATAAATTTATAAAATAATTGGGATTGTACGCACGCTTTGATTTTTCAAAAAACATAGCCCATATAGCCTTCTTTAAGAATAAGCATGCATTCAACAGTAAGTTTTTCCATTGTTTTGATCTTTTGCGAATGAAAGGGCAATTTTTTGGTCATTCTGAGGGATTGTTACTTTATATATAAAGAAATGAAACACCTCTCCTGTTTTTCACAGGCTTATGAGAGCCTCTATACATTTGGAGTAATTCTTAGGCAGGACCAAACATATCTTTTCTCAAATTCTCCCATATGCATCTTGGTGTTTTGTGAAAACACAGAAGACATATTTAATTTCTTAATATCATTGTTCTTCGATCCTTACAATTTTAGTTAATTCTGCCAAAGTTGCTGTAAGATGCACATATTAATTCAATCTTATGGTTGAAATGTGTTAATATATTTGCTGAATAGTATCAGTGGTATAGCTTTCTTATACTTGTTGTTTTACTGGTATCATTCGTGTTGTTGTTTTGGTTATATTTGTTGTATTATTATAATTGTGGCATGTTATTTTATTAATATGATGTGGTTGATATTGATGTTTTTGTGTTCACTCAAGTATTTTGAATTGTGCAGCTATATCAAGGTTGATCTATATAGCAAGAGAATAGAGTAAACTTCCAAGCATTAAGATGCCGTATTCACATCACAAATCCATGTGCATGATTTAGAGTTTTGTTAAAATTACTCCAAGATTAACAAGTGAATGGGAGTTAATATATATATATATTTTTTAAGTAAATAACTGTTGTTTATAAATTAGACTATCCTTAAGTCCGTTATATAACAAATGATTTACAAACAAAATGTAACATAAAATAATACAATTATGAAAATCCCTTTCTAAAAGAAAAAAAATTAGCTTAGCTAGTGCATTCGTGATCATAGTTTCACTTTCGTAAGTTTAACTTTGCAAGTGGCGAAGTTCGCAGACACACAATATCAAATACACGATTCTATGATTACGTAGTAGTATCAATCAAAATTCACTTACCATTTTTTGGAGAGTTGGACATTTTGTAGAAAGACGAAAAAAGTTAAAGAAAGAGTTCAACAAATCGTATTAAATTCCTTCGATTTGAGGATCTGGTCTCAGCTCAATGACTTTTGGTTAATTTTATGGAGTCTTCCAATACATAAAGCGGAAATTATGACCCACAACGCTGTCCTACAACTTTAGGCAGCGATCAATTACGTAAATCCGGTAGCTTTCCGCCACTTTGTGATCATTATTCAGTCAAATGGTCGAATCATATCAGTCCCTTCGAGTAAAGTCATAGTTAAAATTGGAACGGAGCCTGCGACAAATATTTTTCAACCAGCGGTCCTACTTCGGGCCTAGTCCCCACCCTGTCGCTCTGGGTTCGAGATTGTTTGAATCGCGAAATCGGAGAAAAGCATTTTTCATAATTGTGCAGGATATACTTTTTTGATAATTTTACATCTAAACGTAAAACGAACGGGGCTAAATTTATTTGTGTTATTAGGGAACGATCGTTTATTACGTCACAGGAGGTGGGGTAGGGTGTTTTATTAAGGGGGAGGGGGTACGATTCTCAAAACGGCTTGAAAGTGCAGGGTATATATCTTTTTAAGATTACGTGAAATGGGGGGGGGGGGGGGGGGGATTTTTTATTATGTTTAGGTTTCGTTAGCATAGTGGACAAAATTATACACCCAAACTGATACAAACTAAGAAATCAAAGGCCACCTATGGCCAACTCGTGGATCATTGTTAGAACATTTTGAAAGCGCTTACAGTTTAGACCGCTCCATTACGATTATGTAATTATTTTCTCGGATTAGCTTGAGATGATTTGAAGCGAAAAATAAGTATTCAATGTTGTTGTTTTATTTGTATTTTTTTGGTTGTCGTCCGTTTCCCTTACGGTCCGTCGTTCCCTCAGTCCGTGATCCGCTGATCCGCTTTACACCTGCGCGTGCACCACCTTCTCCTTTCAGATCTAAATATTCCTTCTGTTTGTCTATATAAATAAATTAAGACATTTATTGGTAGTGTTATAAATCAGTGGTTACATATTTTTTCAAGCAAAGACAAACATCTCACCATGCCCCCCCCCCCCCCCCCCCCCCTACAATGGGCAATACCACCTATCCACCAGATAAGCTAATCCACACCTCTGCACAGTTAATCTATCCACTAGTATACATGGAAATTCCCTTTTCACTGGGTGTTTCCACAGTGGGCATTTCAATATATTAATTAATTCACATCGTTTTTAGCTTCTTACCAAGTAGTCTCAGCTTATCGGTGTTATATTTAACACCAAGCTCCGTCATGTCGCTACTTGAAAGGGTAACGAAGTTCTTAATAGTCTCTATCTAGAATAGTAATATTTAATTAATATATCAAATTTAACAAGGGTTAAACATTATGACTGGTTGCCCAGTAGATTGCATAATGACCCTACTAGAAATTCTAAGAAATATCGCAGGTGTTTTAACAAAGAAGAGTATAATTAGTAGGAGGAATCTCCATTGCTAATCATATATTATACCTTAGAAAATTTATATGCCAGCGCTAACTTGCTGTCAAATTTCAGATAGAAATAACAAAAGAAATACATAATTAAAGTTACCTTGTTTGCTTCAAATAAATCTTGAATGTTATTTTGAATAAGGCTCAAAGAGCTCCAAAATGTTTTACCTAGCCTCTCCATGTTAATTAACGGGAAACTGGCGGGAAATTGCGGTAGTGTTTACATTTTTGGGTTTCCTGTGGTAAAACGAGGAACGCCTTGTAGTATTTTATTCTTTTGTCGCTTCTCGGCCATAAGTCGCCAAGTGAAAGTGACTAAAGCGAAAGTGAACCAAGTCAAAGTCGCTAAAGCGAAAGTGAACCAAATCAAAGTCGCTAAAGCGAAAGTGAATCAAGTGAAAGTGACTAAAGCGAAAGTGAACCAAGTCAAAGTCGCTAAAGCGAAAGTGAACCAAGTTCAAGTGATTATAGCGAAAGTGAACCAAGTCAAAGTCGTTAAAGTGAAAGTGAACCAATTCAAAGTGACTAAAGTGAAAGTAATCAAAATCGAAATTTATCAAAAAATCAGTCGCGAGTTTGTCTTTAGCGTGTTTTGATTTTTGATTTTAGTCATTTTGCTTTCGGACTTTGGTCGTTTTGCTTTTAGACTTTGAGTGTCGCCTCTCGGCCACCGTAGCTGACAAGTCTGATATTTACCTGGTTCGATCTTCGGTTCGTGCAGAGATACATGCGAGTTCAAAGAGTGTCTAATGCACTAGTCAATTGAAACCCCCGCCCCCCGACCCCCGGGAAATACCGGGGAATTTAACGTTTGGGTAGTGTTAAAATCAGACATTTCCCCTGGTAGTCGGGGGCACATTCACTGTTAAAGCCCCCGCTATTGTGGCCCCGCTATTTTGGTCTAGTAGTAAATAACAAAACAAACACATTTCACTCCAACTGCAATTTCCTGTGCCACGCATAGCTAATCTTTGTGTGTTCCATTCTGATTCACAAATATTTAATGTCCAATATTTTCAGGGGCGTCAGTTGGGTTTCATAATGTCATTTTAAGTATAAAATGAACAATGCTTGTAAATATTGCTTAATGAATAGTGGTTTTATTTGCACTTTTGACAAAGCCATTTTCCCTAAGGGGCAGCTCTGAGGCCCACACAGGAGAGATGATACCACATTATATCACACTCTTTGCTGTCACAGCAATCCAAACGGCTGCATGATTACAGAGGCAAAATTTCTCAGGATCATCTACAAACAAAATTAACCAAAACAAATTAATGTAAGATATATCAATAATGGCAAAATATCATGGATAAAATCTTCAACATTCGTGATTTGTTTTCATTAAAAGTACGCATGTTGACTCACCTTTCGTTTTTCCATTCTAGCAAAGGATCGGAATATTAATATCATCCACACCTATAGAATACAATAGAATACCGATGTTAGAATACCAATGCTTTCTGGGTATTTTCCAAGATGGCCGACCTCTAGTTTCCAGGCCCTTACATATTCAAACGAGCGTTAAAATCCCCGCTCGCTGCCCCGCTGCGAAGACAATTAGTTAAAATCCCGACCCCCCGGGGCAATATTGCTGTAAAAGCACGTTAAAAACGCGTCACGTCCCCGTTCAGTGCCCCGCTAGTCCCGGGGGTCGGGGGGCGGGGGTTTCAATTGACTAGCGCATAAGAAACAGTGTTATTAAGTTGTTCTTGCAAAATAAACGCCAGAAAAAGCAAAATAGATAGTCATTGAAGCAATTGGTGTTATATTTGAGGCGATTTGGGCTGTTGGGTGTAGTTTTTAGAGAGGCCGTTTTAGCTGTTTATTTGTTGTTGTCGAGGTCAACCTGGAGGTTTAAAACCGATCACGTTATCTCACATATTGTAAAGAAAGAAATATTACTTTCATCTACATATACATAGATCGTTAAGTTGAACTGCTAGATAATAGGGTGAAGCGATTTAAGTTTTGCGAATAAGTTTGTTGTTCTGTGCAAGAAGCTAAGAGCTCGAGAATCGCCTGTTTCAATCGCCGTTCGAATTTGTACGAATTAATAGTAGTCAATAAAATTAAACTATTGACAGATAAACTGGTTACTTTAATCAAAAATATAAAAGAAATAATTACAATAAGCAATATATTTACCCTACAACATCACTAAAGTATTATACTGTTGTTGTCTTCACTTCTAGTGTGTATCGTACTCTCTAAGAATGCTTACCGGCAATACTGTTAAATATCCAGTAATAACAGCTTCGTCCTTTGTAACTGGTTGTGAATCCATTCCATAGCATTATGAAAGGATGGATAAAAAGTAGCTTCTGTTTATAGCAGGGAAGATATCTCGATAAATTTGATCATAATAAGTTGGCTCGCTTAGTTCGCTCGTAAATTGCATGATCTTTAGTAAAATTCACAGTGACCATTTCCGAAAACATTCGACATCAACTTATGTGTAATTCTACTGCGAATCGTGTGGCGTGAGCACATAAAATATGAGAGTATTCGCGATTACTTCGACCGAAAAATCATTCCTTCAGACGAATCAAATATCGATGTGCTCGAAGTACGCTGACCGAGATCTTGGGGCTCAAAAGTTTACACTGACGTTCTAGTGAGTGAGCGAGTGAGTGAGTGAGTGAGTGAGTGAGTGAGTGAGTGACACTTCCGGTTCAAAAGCCCCATCCCAATAACTCGAGGATCTTAGATCCACGAGTTAAAAAGAAAGTAAACTGTGATTCCATAGGGGGGTATGAGAGGTGTGGTATTGAGAGGCGTGATGGTCTAGTGGTCAGTGGATAGGATTCTGGGCATACTGGTCTGGTTTAGATTCCCAGCCCGGCCGATGTGTCCTTGGTACAACAATCAGGCCTCGGAAGCATTCACTAACAACACTCATGACTGTAAACTGTTGGTTTTCAGCAGTCTGATAAGTCCTCCATATACACATAACTAGATTGTTAAAAGCGCTATCAGCTATTCGAGAGATATAGCGCTATATAAATGAGGCATATTATTATTATATGATTTTTTGGGAGAGGGTACATATTTTTGGTATCAATAAATTTACTTAAAAAACACCGAACCAACTTCCAAGGGTAGCATCATGTGATCTGAAATAGGTAAATAAACAATGAAGGTCCATTGGTTGTCATATTTTGACTCCACTTTGTAGAGGAGTGTGCTCTCCCTTAGAGAAATCAAGACACCTTTTTTGCTAAGCATGCACAAATATCACTTAAATTATACAGTTATATTCAGAGTATGCATTAAGGTGCATCTGTACAGAAGAAAATATAAGGAGGAAGGAGTTTTTGGCTAATATTATTAATATGTCTCCAGTATTTTCATCAACCTTTATTTTGATTTATCCATTTGCTATTATTTTTGGCAAATTGATTGTGTGTTAGTATATTGCCCAATACATGATTTTCCATATTTATTTATTATTGTGCACTGATTGATAACACTGATTATAAAGTGATAATATCCAGATAAATATGATAAGTATGATAACATTTATAATCATGGTAGTGTTCCATATTAAGTAAGTAATAAATAAACTTGATCAAAATTATTTAGTATTCTTCTCCATCTTCTTCTTCACCCTCATCCTCAGCGCTGTCAACACCAACTTCTTCGTAATCTTTCTCAAGAGCAGCCAAATCTTCACGGGCCTCAGAGAACTCTCCTTCTTCCATACCCTCACCGACATACCAGTGGACAAAAGCACGCTTGGCATACATCAAGTCAAACTTGTGGTCAAGACGAGCCCAGGCTTCAGCAATGGCTGTGGTGTTGCTCAACATGCAGAGAGCACGTTGAACTTTGGCCAAGTCGCCTCCAGGGACAACAGTGGGTGGCTGGTAGTTGATGCCAACCTTGAAGCCAGTGGGACACCAGTCAACAAACTGGATGGTTCTCTTGGTCTTGATGGTTGCAATGGCAGCATTGACATCTTTAGGTACAACATCTCCACGGTAGAGCATACAGCAAGCCATGTATTTGCCATGACGTGGGTCACACTTCACCATCTGATTGGCTGGTTCAAAGCAGGCATTGGTGATCTCAGCTACAGTCAACTGCTCGTGGTAGGCTTTCTCAGCAGAGATGACTGGGGCGTAGGTAGCCAAGGGGAAGTGGATACGTGGGTAGGGTACCAAGTTGGTCTGGAACTCAGTCAAGTCAACATTGAGGGCACCATCGAATCGTAGAGATGCTGTAATTGATGACACAATCTGGCCAATCAAACGGTTCAAGTTGGTGTAGCTAGGTCTCTCAATGTCTAGGTTACGACGGCAGATATCATAGATGGCCTCATTGTCTACCATGAAGGCACAGTCAGAGTGTTCCAATGTGGTATGGGTGGTCAAGATGGAGTTGTAGGGCTCGACTACAGCTGTGGAGATCTGAGGAGCAGGGTAGACAGCAAACTCCAGCTTAGATTTCTTGCCATAATCAACTGACAGACGTTCCATAAGTAGAGAGGAAAAGCCTGATCCCGTACCACCACCAAAGGAGTGGAAAATGAGGAAACCTTGGAGACCAGTACATTGGTCAGCCTAGAAGAATTATGGAGACACAAGTTAGAAAATATGCAAAACAGAGTCATTCTCTTTAAAACAACAAGTCATAACTTAAAGAACAGCACAATGAATGTTAATAATAATTTATATCAATTTTTACAATAATTTAGAGTTGTTTTTTAACATATATACCAGTTTTCGAACTCTGTCAAGAACTTGATCAATCAGTTCCTTCCCAACAGTGTAGTGACCTCTGGCATAATTGTTGGCTGCGTCTTCTTTGCCTGTGACAAGCTGCTCTGGATGGAACAGTTGACGGTAGGTACCAGTCCTTACTTCATCTATAAACAAAAAAAATAAACAATAATCAGAGTGGTTTAATTTATAGCTGGTAGATAAGAACGTTTGATTTAGATAGGGCTTTTAATTCATGATGTCTTTTTTCACTCACAGCTTTAATTAAAAAAATAAATTTGCGAAATCTTAGTAAATTGCAACATTGGCAAAAATGTATCAAATTTATGTTATCTTTTTCGTGGGAAAAATAACATCAAATCGTATTGTATTAAAACGCTTGACGGCCGATTTTGTACAACACTCATTGACAAAGGTCTTCAACTGATCCGATTTGATACCATTTGTTAATTGAAATGCCCGTTTAAAAAACTATTTCATGATTAGCGGACTTTCATTCAGAAAAACGGACAAAATGAAATTCAAATGAAAGGTTTTGTGTTGAGATCATTTATTATTTAAATGAATTCACAACGAAAAAGCATAAACATTTTGAAACCACACCAATAATTTCTCTGCTTGTTTTTAGCGTTATTTTCTCGTAGTACAATTTGAGTTAATCCCAAAATTACAGGGTGCATATTTCTCTTAGTAGAGCTATTGTTCACAATGAGTTTAGCATTGTTTTTGTCGACGATAAAGAATTTAGATCTCCGTGACAATTGCTAACTAACAACACGCGTGTTTTGCGCAAACCACTCCTTATGCTCCATTCAATCACAATTATTTTACTGCGCTCTAAGCGCTGCCTTGCAAGCGGATGTACAGAAGATCGAATTCAACCAACGAGTTAAAATCGCTGAAATGACAGTCTATTTACATAGGTAGCACTAGTAGCACAAGTACAAATCATTTGATTTATATACCAGTAAATAAAACAAAAGGTTCAAAGCTTAATAATATAAGGGGTGTCAGGTACCAAATACAATCGTTCTTACCGACTACAGACGGTTCTAAGTCGACGAAAATAGCTCTAGGAACGTGCTTTCCTGCACCAGTTTCACTGAAGAAAGTGTTGAACGAGTCGTCACCGCCACCGATGGTCTTGTCACTGGGCATCTGTCCATCAGGCTGGATTCCATGTTCAAGACAGTACAACTCCCAACAGCCGTTACCGATTTGAACACCGGCTTGTCCAACATGAACTGAAATACACTCACGCTGAAAGGAAAAAGAGAATTAGCACTAAATGGAATTATAACATCAATATTATTTGGATAAAACGGAGTGAACATTTATTTTAGTGCATTCCAAGCGAACTGATTACTTTACGTTGACATTAGTTCGCCGCAAACCGGCGAAATTTGTAAATGAAATATTTGTAAATGGAATGTACAAATCGATAAATTAGAACGAATGATCGGATTACTTCCATTAAAATCTTCGAAGAGCTTACCATGATATTGATGAAAGTCAGAGACCTCTTTGACAAAGTAAAAGCAAGGATTCCTCGTCGAATGCACCTGAAAGTGAAGATTTTTCTATGCACGATAGGGTTTATGGGTGTGTTACTCCTTGTTTTTGATTGGTTGGTCTGACATTTTACAAGATCACACAGGAAACCCAAATAAAAGTTTTTATCGCCATTCAAAAAACACGCTACGATTTTTCGTTGTTAAGGTCTTTATAATCTATTAATTTTTCTCATATTTAATAGCCAAATATTTTTGCTAGAAAGTATGATTATATAACAAATTTGATTTACATCTCAAAAAAAATATTCTTTAAAAATTGATCACAACTATCCCTACCCCACCCTGATGATCTTCAATTTTGTACTTGTACCCAGTCTACCCAACTTCATTTCATGGTTCGACAAGACCAAAACATGGAGACCGAATCGATGGAGACATCGATGGAGGTCAATTTGGAAGAAGTTATGGTGAATTGTGTAGAAGAACAGAGCACCATATCTTCATCGATATATGCCATGCCTTCGCACTGCTCAAGAATTTTAGAGACAATGAATTGCCACCGGAAAGAAAGTCCAAAATTGTGCGACGTGATCCTACGCATCGGCGACACTCAGATCCCTTCTCACAAAGCCGTGCTTGCTTCGAGTAGTTCGTATTTCTTCGCTATGTTCAATGGAGAACTCTCTGAAAGCCGACAAAAGATAATCACTATGAAGGATATCGAACCAACGGTTATGGAGGGTCTTGTCGAGTTTATTTACACCGGCAGTATCGAGATAACAGTTGAAAATGTTCAAACGTTGTTGTCCACTGCGTCGCTTGTACAGTTTCACGAAGTTCGAGACTTGTGTTGTCAGTTTTTAGAGGGTCAACTCGATCCTTCGAACTGCTTAGGAATCAGGAAATTCATTGAGGCACACGGATGTATAAAGTTTTTAGAAATTATCGATAAATATGTATTGGAAAATTTTAAAAATGTTTTAAAGTCAGAAGAGTACGCGCTTCTACCAATGGAACTGTTGATCAAAGTGATTTCAAGCGATGATCTAAATGTTCTTCACGAAGAGGATGTGTACGAGGCAGTTATGGCTTGGATTCGCCATGATTTGAACAGTAGAGTTAGCAAACTACCTTTGCTTATTCGCTTCATTCGTATGCCTTTGATACGAAGAGACTATCTTGTAGATATAATTGGTTCGGATAGTCTTATAAGATCGAACTTGACTTGCCGTGATATGTTAGACGAAGCTAAGAACTGTTACCTAAAGCCTGATCAAGGAGCGAGATTTCGGTCTGATCGAATGAAACCTAGAAAAGCAATGGCAGGGACCCTCTTTGCTGTCGGAGGTAAAGAAGCTGGAGAAACAATATCAAACACAATGGAAAGCTACAAGTAAGATATAAAGCGTAATATTTCAAATGTCAAGTTCAAGTAAAAAGAACACAAATAATTAATACACTTCAACTAGCTTGACTCTTTTATAAACTAAAGTTATACCACTATGGGGTCAAAGCAATGTTTTTCTTCCGTTAGAACATTTAATTTAGATTAGATTAGTAAAGTTCATCAACTACTCGACCCATTTAATTTCACTTGGCAGCACGCCAGCTCAATGTCCATGAATGAAATATACACAAGGCAAATATTTTGTTTCATTATTATTTTGCCGAAAGTTAAATTTTTGTTCAAGATTGGAAATGAAATACAGTAGTTCAGCTGTTATTCTTTTAGTATAGTCTGATGATTGTTCCCCATGAGTGAACGTTTTGTCTCCTTGCAATTTCAAGGTATTATAGTAAGACAATACTAAAGAAAACAGGAAATTGTTTCATGATTTGCATGCCAAAAAATCCACACGATTAGCACCAGTGATCAAGAAAGTCTTGTATTTTTTCCGTTTTGTTTGACACACTTCTCAATGCCTCTTTGTCTTCTGTCAAGTCAATGAATCTTTCATTGACATTTAATCTTATTTTCTATTATGAATTTACAGTGAAAAAACAATTTCAAAACAAACTGTCAAGATGTGAAATTACAGCGCAACGCACCTTACCGTGGCCACCTAATTCAAGTTTTGTACAAGTTAACCAATCAGAAAGCGAGAATTTGACATAAATATAAAAGACACGCTGAGTGACAAACGATAAACACCTTGAAATGTTCAAAGCGAAGACAAGAGTGAAGTTTATAATTGGCTAAAAAACCTCTCAGGATGTTTAAATTTAAAAAGGTGAAAAGTGAAACTTTTGAATGCTAAGCTAACTTGTACAAAACTTTAATTGGGTGGCCACGGTAAGGCGCGTTATGCTGTAATTTACATCAGAAACAATCTTCAAATAGTTAGTGTCGGCTTAAAATCAAAAAGATAATTATATTAGGGAAAAGTGGAAAACAAAATTAAGATAATATTATTATTTGTTAATTCCCCATTCTGAAGATCACAACTAGTTTGAAGATTTGAATTTCTGATGTAAATTATTTGTCATTACAATATCAATTTTACATCTTGACAGTTAATTTGTTTTGAAATTGTTTTTTCACTGTCTTCATATTCCAATTTGAAAAGTACAACCTGAAAGTACCAAAATTGAAAACATATTGAGAATATTTGTAATAAAATAAGTACAAAATAACTTGGCAAATATCTTATTAATGAGCTAATAAATAAGCATTTGCTTGATTTTTATATTTTAGCCTTCAATCCAACAAATGGCAAGACTCAGCATCACTCAATGTCCCTCGTCAACAACTGGGCGTAGCTAGTATATGTAATAGACTTTATGCTGTTGGTGGCTCTGATGGTTTTACACGTTTAAGTTCAGTTGAGAGTTTTAATCCAGAAACAAACAAATGGACATATGTCAAACCTCTGAATACAAGCAGATCAGGTGTTGGATTAGGGGTCATTGGTAATACATTATATGCCCTTGGTGGTTATGATGGTAGGTCTTGCCTAAAGACAGTGGAGAGATATGATCCCCAGGTTGACTCATGGAATAGTGTGGCATCAATCAATGTAACAAGAAGTTTTCCAGGTGAGTGTATTGCTTGAAGAATATTGTTGTGGTTCTCATAAGTTGTTGTAATTATCGTTGTATTGTTGTTGTTACAGCCGAAAATCGTTGCATATTTAGTCTGGTAAGGAAATACCTGTATCCTCAAAGTCTTCTGTATTATTTATGCTATAAGATGCCATTTTGGTAGCTTCTTGTCCAAGCATAAATACACAAAACAAAACTAGAAGTAGTGAAGTGTCTGAAGTCAGCTCACACGGGAAATGTCGAGCGGGCACATACCTTTTAACGGTCAGCAGAAAAAAATCAAACCGAGCTTCGAAACTTGCTAGTGGCGATGCAACAATTTCGGCTGTAACATTATTGTTTGGTTATGGGTTGCATGGGTGGCCTAGCATTGAGAGCACCAGCCTTTTAACCACTGTGACCTGGATTCGATTCCTGTCCTGGGCAACAAATGAATAGAGTCTGTTTGATGTAATAGATCAAAAACTCGTGCTTCGTGTTTGATCAGGGGATCCAAACACCAAGAAGGGGATGAAAGCACGAGGCCGCAGTCTCATTATAATTCATTTATTTTTTAATCTCTTGAGACTGAGGCATAACAAATTTCTTCGTGATTAGCTTTGGTGGCTCTTTTTGAAGTGTTTCATTGGCATCAAGTCTTTTCAATGCCGGGATTAACGAGAAAATGATACGGCAGCGAACGGGGCATCGTTCAGATGCATTATTTACCTATGAAAAGCCATCTGAAGAAAATGTTGTTAAAGTTTCGGCAATTCTCGGTCCTGATAAATCTAAGAAAGATAAAGAATGCAGTAGTAGCGCAACAAGTACGGCTAGTACGGCTTCAAACTCCAATGTTGCCATTGAAGGAGGAAAGTTTGAAAACTGTACATTTAATTTAGCTGCACCAACAGAATAACAATTTATTTAGCACGCTAATCATATCAGTACTGAATTTGATCATGTTAAGAGTAACTTCACAAAATAACCGGCCATTTAACTGAACATTCATGGTCCATATAGACCATATGGAATCTCTAAAACTAATTCCACACAAACTCGCTATATTTAACTCTACTCTAGAATTGAGCACAATGCAAGTTGAAATGTTAAAGATTTCATGATTTCTAGATAAAATATCGCAGTTGCCGGATATATTGTGAGGTTACCTCGTGTTACTTTGATTTTTCATTTTTCGATTTACATTTATTCTACCGAATCAGTGATTTATTTTGGAAATTATTTTGTCGCATTTGACATTTGTGTGAGGGTTAATCATGGCTGTTATTGTATTTGAATGATAATAAAATTATTGTCATCTTTGTTGTCTTGATCAGTGTTTTTCTCAAATAATTAGTGATCAACCTATGAGGAAAGATCAATAATATATAACATCAACCCAAAACGTTCAAAGCATTTGATATTAGCTTAGTTGGTAAATCATTAGAATTGCAAGCCAGAGGTTCCCAGTTCGAGTCACAGGACGTCCAAAATAAAATAAAAAATAAATAAAAATATAATGTTAGGCAATTGGTTAGGTAGGTAGGTAAATAAACAGGCAAGACAGGTAAAAAAGGAGATAGCGGTGGAATAAAGAAAAAAAGAGAGTGAATTGGAATGAATGAGAAATTACTTTTAAGCTAATTTATAGAGTGTCTTGATCAGTGTTTGATCAGTGTATCAAGACCTATGCACGTGACTGAAATACAAAGTTGTAATTGGTCCCTGAGATAATGAATTATTAATGAGTTTGAGAAGTGTTGTTCTCTCTCATGCCACAAGGGTTTTTCTCCAGTTATCCAGTTTTCCTCCCTCCACAAAAATCAACGTGAGAAGTGATGTGTGCTAAAATGTTTAATGTAGGGGTAGTGAGTGTGCGTGTGTTGAATACTTAAACCTTAGCCACTGCAGTGGCGGAGACTCCCTTAAAAAATGGATAGAGGTGCTCGACAGACGGTTTTGAAAATGACCCTAAAAGGTACGCATAAATTAACTCAGATACTGATTTCAGACCCTAAAAGGTACGACCACATTTAACATTTTTTCAATATCAATAATCTTAAGTTTGAAAACTGACCCTAAAAGGTACAGTGCCAGTTCGAGACCCTAAAAGGTATGTGAGGGTCTTATTTTTAACCCTAGAAGATATGTCGAGCACCCCTATCCATTTTCTAAGGGAGTCCCCACCCCCCTGGATGGAGATTCCTAATGTCTCCCTGTATTTTGAGGTAAAACGATGATTTGTTTTATTCAGTTGTGCTCATAAGTTGTTGTAATTATTGTTGTCCTTGTTAACATTTATCATTGTTTTATTATTTTTAGGTATTGCCGAAGTGGGAGGTCGTCTTTTTGTAATTGGTGGAAATGATGGGGTATCATTTTTGAATTCAGTTGAATGTTACGATCCTTTAACAAACAAATGGACACAAGTTGCTCCATTGAGTCATGCTCGTGCAGGTATTGGTGCTGCTGCTCTGGATGGTACTCTATTTGCCATTGGTGGTTTTGATGGCATTCAGAGACTTGACATTGTTGAAATGTATGAATCAAGAATGGAAAAATGGATGCAGGTATCACCACTCAATTCCTGTCGTGATGGAGTATGTGTAACAACATTTGGTGGTCGGATATATGCAGTTGGCGGCATTGATGGACCCTCATATTTAAATACTGTAGAAGCTTATGATCCTAAGACTGATACATGGGAAGAAATGGCCCCCATGTCAAAGTGTAGGGCAGCTGCAGGAGTAGCAGTTCTACTGCCACATTGTTCATAGTGTATTTTATTTTATAATTTCAAAAAACATAATATGCAAATATTATATATAAATACTGCTTTATAAAAGCTTTTAAATACTGATATTCAATTTGTTTTTGTAACTATACCTACATTGATTAAATCAGAGAACGTACTCATTTTTTATAAACTTCAGCATTCATATTATTTAAGATTTTAAAAGCAAAACTAAAAAAAAAGTACCAGATAAGCTCATCATGAATTTAAAAATTACCCCTAGAAGATACCAGTTGTATAAGTGTACTCGAATAAGTGCCTCCCCCTAATAAGCGCCACACTTTAACACTATGTTACTCTAGAACAGCATTGGAAGTGAATTTTTATAAAAAGCTTTATTCTTCAGTTCAAAGTAATTATATTTCATTAGAATTATTATATTTCATTGTAATTATATTTATTATAAAATTTAATAAGCGCCACAGCACTTAATTCAAGTGAATACGGTATCTCAAACCTGAGATTTAACTTGGTAGTCACAACTAAAACATTTTGTCAATGAGTTGCCAAGTGACCTTGATCCATACTTGCACAGGCCCAAATATTTTCAAACAAAATTGGGTTTGAGATTATTTATGCACATTTTTTTAGTCTACTTTCATTTCATGTGCAAACATTTAATTGAATATACCTCAGCCATGCGACTCCTTTTGCAAAATATCCTCTAAACGTGTGAAGGTGGTTACTTTTGATTGACTGCAGTGCGCGTAAATCATCTATTTCCACAGGTAGCCCAAGCTCACTGTTAGTGTTGATTTATTAAAGGATATATGGGTACTTTTCAAACTTCGATTTTTTGCCTTAAAATTTAATAAAACTCAATAAAACTCTTACAGTGTCTTCTTGTTGATCTCTATAATGCTCTTGAGTTAATATCAGCCAATTTCGTTCAGAATAAATCAACACTAACAGTGAGCTTGGGCTACCTGTGCTATCTAATTTGAACGCTGACATAATTATCACTGTAAAATACTTTAATAAAATGTCAACAAAATACAATCGCTCAACAAGCAATATCTTTGTAAGAGCTACACTTTTTTTCTTTACCTCAACAACAGGGTTCGTACGGGTCATGGAAATCCTGGAATTTCGTATTTTCGTTTTCCAGGCCTGGAAAGTCATTGAATTTTGTCGAGGGTCATGGAAAGTCATTGAAAACAATCCTTATCCTGATACTAAAAATATAACTTCTATTCGACCTTACATAAATATGATAAATAGTTTAATATCATCGCTTTAACTAGTGATAGAAAATAATGAAAAAGTCATGGAAAGTAGAAACTTTGAACAGTTGTTAAAACCGTGATGTCATTGTTTCGTCGCTATGGTAATGCCGATGTAAAAAAAAAACACACAAAGGCCTTAATAACAAACTTCAATCTTTATGTAACAAGTGGGCAAAACGTGAAAGCTGTGGGTGTTTGCATATCAGATCTACAGCCGTTTAAACTTGACCAATCGAGCACTAGAAAAACTGTAGGAAACCACGGCTTAAATGTAAGGCTGTGATAGGCTAGCTAGCTACGTTAATAACTACGTCACAATAAATTCTGCCCTATATATTGATAGTATTTGATAATTACACACCTCTAATAAAGGTGCGAACAAACGTATTTTGATAGTTCTAACGGATTATTCCTGGCACATTTGCTGGGAGCCCCCTCCCCAACACTAAAAACGGATGCGAGAGAGACTGCGGATTCAGTCGACAATTTCACGTAAAATGTAACTCTTGTGGTATTAGGGGGTGTCTGGTACCTAAATGTCTTAAATAGAATAGGGGCAATTATGGGGCAAGATGGCTGTCCAGTGCCTCTATAAACATACGTCTATAAAATGGCTGCAAAGTTTCCCCGAGTGGAAGGAATAACCCTTCGTGTTCCGAGCTTGTGTCAACAGGATTTAATTCATGTTAATACTATATTTCTTAAATAATCTTTCATATTTTGATATTGTTTAAGATGCCATTGAGAGTGTTTTAAATAAATTATCATCATAGTTCCACTTCTTTAGTTTCAAAAACCTGTAAAAAGGTCACCTACAAGACAAAACAACCTGCAAACCACTAAGATTTATGACATTTTTTTGCTGTTGCTAAATTCATCATCTTCTCATTCAATGGCAGGAATACATCCTTCACTTGTTTTTACATTGGTATTTGAGTAGGCTTGATACTTCTTTCTGTTTTTACTGGTTATTTTTAAAATAATAAACAACAAAACAATTTACAAGAATCAATAAACTTTATTCAAAAAGTTAAAGGAGATCAGCATTTACAACTCTTTATACTTTCTAGTATTCCTCTCCTTCTTCTTCACCCTCCTCTTCGACGCTGTCAACACCAACCTCTTCGTAATCTTTCTCAAGAGCAGCCAAATCCTCACGGGCCTCAGAGAACTCTCCTTCTTCCATACCCTCACCGACATACCAGTGGACAAAAGCACGCTTGGCATACATCAAGTCAAACTTGTGGTCAAGACGAGCCCAGGCTTCAGCAATGGCTGTGGTGTTGCTCAACATGCAGACGGCACGTTGTACTTTGGCCAAGTCACCACCAGGGACAACAGTGGGTGGCTGGTAGTTGATGCCAACCTTGAAGCCAGTGGGACACCAGTCAACAAACTGGATGGTTCTCTTGGTCTTGATGGTTGCAATGGCAGCATTGACATCTTTGGGGACAACATCACCACGGTACAACAGACAACAGGCCATGTATTTGCCATGACGTGGGTCACATTTCACCATCTGATTAGCTGGTTCAAAGCAGGCATTGGTGATCTCAGCTACACTTAACTGCTCATGGTAGGCTTTCTCAGCAGAGATGACTGGGGCATAGGTAGCCAAGGGGAAGTGGATACGTGGGTAGGGTACCAAGTTGGTCTGGAACTCTGTCAAGTCTACATTGAGGGCACCATCAAAACGCAGGGAGGCAGTAATAGAAGATACGATCTGGCCCATGAGACGGTTAAGGTTAGTGTAGGTTGGTCTCTCGATGTCTAGGTTACGACGGCAGATATCATAGATGGCCTCATTGTCTACCATGAAGGCACAGTCAGAGTGTTCCAATGTGGTATGGGTGGTCAGGATGGAGTTGTAGGGCTCGACTACAGCTGTGGAGATCTGAGGAGCAGGGTAGACGGCAAACTCCAGCTTAGACTTCTTGCCATAATCAACTGACAGACGTTCCATAAGTAGAGATGAAAAGCCTGATCCCGTACCACCACCAAAGGAGTGGAAAATGAGGAAACCTTGGAGACCAGTACATTGGTCAGCCTAAAGGAAGAAAAAAGTTGCAAATGTTATAAGCAAAAATATAAAACAACCAGCATTATCAAACACTAGTCACCAGTCAACATTCAGAGCAATACTGTTTAAATTTTGCTCACCAATTTTCTAATTCTGTCAAGGACAAGATCAATGAGTTCTTTGCCAACGGTGTAATGACCTCTGGCGTAGTTGTTAGCTGCATCTTCTTTGCCAGTGATAAGCTGTTCAGGATGGAACAGTTGACGATAGGTACCAGTTCGTACTTCATCTGTTGAACAATACAATATGTAAGTTGATATGGTAATATAGCTCATTTGATTATTACAATGTTATCCCAATATATCTATTGCTGGATTTAAATTGCTTGTTCAAGGTAGATATTTGCTTCTTTATAGAAATCAAAATATTAGTAGTCAAACTTGTAGTCAATCCGAGCAATGAAGTTAAAAAATTGTGCCTCAAATTATGCAAAACCGGATTTTTTGTATTGCTTTAGACTTCGTATACTTTGAAAACTGCTATATATTAGCAAAGATCCGAAAACGTGTAAAATTGCCTCAAATCAATTGCGCGGAACAAACTTCAAAGGCTTTGTGGGCTTGTGTTGCCACTAGAGCATATTACATTTGTTACAAGTTTGCTCATCTGTGACATTCCATATCTGTCGAGCAATTCATGGATTTTGTCTTTAGTGCGGATCGGCCCCGAATACATGTAACAACTAGTTATAGCGGTCCTAAAAGATGTGTTAGCAACACAGATTTTCTATAATTTTTCAAATGACATTCACTTTAGCCAGACCTAAATACTTATTTAGGATCGTCATGTTACAGCGGACACTCCCCAATATTTCGAAACGGGATAGTTTTATGGTTCTAGAATTACTTAACGGCCAAGGAATCCAACTTCTTCTAGCTTTTCAAAAGAACTGATTGATAACTTACCGACTACAGTTGGTTCCAAGTCGACGAAAACAGCTCTAGGAACGTGCTTTCCTGCACCAGTTTCACTGAAGAAAGTGTTGAACGAGTCGTCACCGCCACCGATGGTCTTGTCGCTGGGCATCTGGCCATCGGGCTGGATTCCGTGTTCAAGACAGTACAACTCCCAACAAGCATTACCAATCTGTACTCCGGCCTGTCCTACATGGATTGAGATACACTCACGCTGTTCAAAAGAAAAGGCAAGGTAAAATTAGCTTAATTGATGACCGCATGGAAAATGGCGCCATTTCAAACTGCCCCGTAGTTTTACCTCGTCGGTTAAAAAATGCTAACAATTTCATTAAAAATACGAGCAGAACTTTAGGTCGAAAGAAAAACTGACTTACCATGATGATTTAGTAGTTCTTTTGGTGTTTTCAACGAAGAAAAGGTAGTAAAATATGTTCTCACAGGAGTGAACGTTACGAGACACTCTGATCGTAAGAAATGATGGAATGTTGCATGTGACTGGCACTTTTATACAGGTCAACGATTCTAGAATGTGATTGGACAAATTATTCGAACGTCACGATTGACTCTGTCGGTTGCTATGTGTTGCGAAACAGATACATGTAAACAAAACTGGTTTGTTTGTTTGTTTGAAATTGGGTTCGTCACGCATAATGATTAGTGATTTTAATATATCAGTGAATTTTAGAAGTTTTTTTTTCGTAATAAAAATTAATGTTAAGACTCAAAAACCCTAACTTAGCTTGACTCAAAAACCCTAGCTTGATGAAAACTGTAGCGACCGACATTCGGTTGGTATTGCTCAAATAAATGATTATAACTTACTCAACTTACAAACTGATTTATTACTTCACAGAAACTATTTCACCTTTACTTCTTTTCATGTTTTATTAGTTGTGTTTCTATCCAAAACATAGAAAATAAGTAGATCATTTTTCAGCGTTTAATAAACATTCGAACTATCCTCGAGTCTAAATTCGCAGCTTAGCAACGCGTTCCAATAACTGATCACAACAGTAAACAATCCGAAAACAAAAAGAACCTCAAGGCAAGCCGTTTATAAAGTGAAAATTGACCTTAACGAGTCAGAATTATCTTTTAAAACCAACCCAATAAATAATAACAATATGTTATTCGGTTCAGACCAATATAAGATATAAAATACACGTAATAAAACTTGTAACAAGTCACAAGTCACCCCTGGTGAAAAGTATAGGGGATGCTCGTCGTTTCTTTAGGGGTGAAAATTTGGTACCGAAATTGAAATGTAAAACTCACAATTACTTTGGAATCTTTTAGGATACTGTAGAAGAAAAGTAATTCATATTACATTGTAAATATAAATTGAAACTATAGCTAGTAAACTAGTATAACGATAGGTAATAGAATGAAATCTTTAACACGTACCGTCAAAAGTACGGACGTTGCCGACTCAGCTATGTAATATTAAAAATATTATTATTTGTTTTATTTATGTGCAGTATCTTTTAGGGGTGTCCTTTTTTATTTCCGAAGAGCATCCTCCATACTTTTACCCGCGAGTCCCCCCCCCCCCCCCCCCCCCCAACACACACAACCCATCCCCCTCGGGAGTAGTTGACACATCGGACTAGAAAGCCGAAATTGTGGGTTCAAGTCCCGCTAGTGGCAAATGATATTTTTTTCATGTATCTGCTATTATAGAGCAAAATGTACATACATGCCATGTAATGGGGGAGAAAAACACAAATACTAATATTTTGCAATCTGGCTCATATGATAGAACTTCTATGCTGCAATACCAGATGATCGTTGGGAATTTTTAGGAATTTTTATGATGATTCTACATCGAGTCAGATAGCTAATATGTCGAAAATTATTCAAGTATAGGGTAAAATAGTTCAAAATTTAATTTACAGTCCTTTTTGCAAACTGACCGTCAAAAGGAATACTCAGGAATTAATATTAACTATGCTATATTTTACTACCGACATATTTCCGTCGTGCCTAATATTTGTGTGCAGGTTTGTGGACAAAGCACAAGTTTATACACACATTCTTGTTGTATTTTTGAATTACCAAAAATGTCTTATTCAATGTACTCTGGGTTCCAGAGGCTCTAGAAGGGATTGGGGAGAGAGAACGCCTCCCCGCCGTTCTCTCCCCAATCCCCTCTAGAACCTCTGGAATCCTCTGGAACCCAGGGTATATTCAATGTGATGGGCTGTTCCTTTTTTTCATCTATTTTCAAAAGTGACAGAGAGTTGATGTTCCGACTTATGTTTAATGGGGAACAATATCTCTCACCAAACTCTACGAACACCACAGCTTTATAATTCACTGAAATTAAATAGCGCACACCGAAGGCATTGTGCCGCAGCACCGCAGATTAAGAATTTTTTCACCGCAACACACCGCAAAAAATATTCATCAACACCGCAAGCAATTTTTCCATCGAACGGAATCGCACGCACGACAAAAAATTGACGAAAGTAGTATGAAAATACCTCACTCTTCAACAGCGCGCGACTTTGACGAAAATTGCATGCAAAAAGCCACAGGAACCCCATCCGCGCGCATTCAAACAAATACACCACAGGAACCCCACCCGCTCAACTATGTATGTCGCTCGGCGCGCGGTTTAAAATAACTTTGTCATTAAAAAATCCTGAGAGAGAATACTTGGGCTGCCTGTGTTCTAACTCCTGTTTTGAAGGCTTCTGCTTTTGTAAAAAAACTAGACCCTGATGGCAGGGTGGACTCGTGCCCTGCTGAAAACGTCTATGATTGTCAATTTGCTGCAGACTAAGCTTTTTATATAAGTCAGATTACCCTATTTATTGTTTAATCCCAATTGAAAAAACGTTGTCATATTGAGAAATAGAACATTTGTACTTTAATGCAGAAGGAAAAAAAATAAAGACAAACAAAAGCGTTCAACCTGAGTAACCTTTCTTTGTTTTTGTTTTTTAATGTGTGCGCTGCTGTTGTTGGTCCTCCTGTATCCCTCTCTCAATATTTGACCAATAGATTTATGAAATGTGTGAACCATATATGTTATGGCTGCGAAAACAGTATTTCGTGTAGTGGGATGGAGGGGCGGATCCAAGGGGTGTCCCTAAGTCCACTGGACACTCCACTACATTGCACCTACTCTTATTTACTCCTTTGTGGTTTATAATAACAGTATATATACCCCTTTAATGGATATCTGGACCTGGACACCAGACAAATTTCTGGATCCGCCCTTGGCGAGTATTTATTTAGTATTTATTTAGAGTTTTTAGGGTTGAATCATGGATCATGTGATTGACCTTTATACCCAATATTAAACATGTTAAATGTAATATATTCTCACTGGCCAATTGTTCTTGGCTAGGCAATGGAAATAGATCCAGATCCACTGTGTTAGAAAGTATTAGCTGGTGATTTTTACATGTCAAATAGAAAATACTTCAAAGTTGTTTTATTTTGTTAAATAATACAGTTTATAGAATAACCAGAGAAACAAAGCATGAAACCAGTTGTTTAGATATTATTTTCTATAATGCACTTCTTGAGGAATATTTTACTTGAAGAACTACTTGATGTCAGTAAATGCGCATGCACTGGCATCATTTTGTACAAAACTATTACAAATATTATACAGCTTAGCATGCTCATTGATGGCATCTGTTACATAATTTCAATATCAACAGGATTTTATAAAACAGAAACATATTGCATATGCTGCAATAAGAAAATATATTTTATATTTACTCCCAGCAATATAATTCATGTGAGAGTTTATGTTATCACTGCAATCATCAGATTCATTTATAAATGTTAAAGAATTAATTATCCAAAAAGTTGAAACATAATGTACTTCATCCACATGACCAATATTTATTGTAGTATAATTAATTTCTGTATATAGAGGACTAATCAAATTAAATGGTGCAAAGCCCTCATTTGATCACCTGCACCACCAACATCTAACAATTGTAAAACCTCGTTTAGCTAATCTAGACTGCAATAGTACCACTGGGGGAATTCTTGGAACAGTTTCCACAATATCATCTAGAGTTAGAGGGCCAGGATGTGATTCAATGTCACATGAAATAAGTAATTTTCGTGGAGAAATACAATAGCTCTCATTTTGAGTACAACATTTTATTGAATAAATGCATTTGGTGTCATTACAATTTAAACTTCGTCCTTGTTTTACTACAATAAGATTTACTATTGAATAGATTATTAAGACTTACTCATGTTCTTGATTCGTGAGTTAAACCAATGTTTAACTGTTTTTCATCTTATTAGTAATTTGTTTTGACGGTTTTTGGACCTTAGCCGAAGTCTCTTCGTTTGTCGCTGCTAGGACAGTTTCCTCACGAATGGAAGGAGAAGCGACCATATACTTGCCGATTTCTTGGAGCTAGGACAGCTTCCTTACGAATGGAAAGCGTGTTGATTGTGTTTGCCTTCGTAAAATGGCCGTCTTGATTATTCAGCTTGTGTTATCGCAAAGAATGCTGCGTGTTACAGCCTCGTTTTCAAAAAGTTTGACGCCCTCAAAAAGGCAGAAATCGTTGGGCAAGACTGTTATTGACAAGGGTGTGTGTGTGTGGGGGGGGGGGGGGGGGGGTGTGTTATCCTCTCCATTACCTCTTGTTTACAGTCAGCATGGTAACTTCACTATTATTAGATTTTAGTATAAATACGCTGGTGATTATCGAAAGTCGCACACAATGATTGGTTCAAGAACTTCGGACTATTTTTCTAGTCACCTGCAGCATTGTGCGCGCTTTTAAGAAAACGGAAATCAACAGTTTTACCTCAAAAAAGACTGGTTTACTTTTTCAGATAATCACTTTTATATATTTATACCAAAACAATTATTTTACACAGGGTGGATGAATAATAACCTTGTAAAGACAATTATTTGTCAATATTCACCTACAATTCAGGGAATAATTATAAAAAAGCTTGATTTGATACACATTTGCAACAATATTTTAATAAACAATTTTTATTGGCAAGAGAAACTGAAGAATGTAAATAAAAATTATCACTGTAAAATGAAAGAATAAACGTCTAGTATTCCTCTCCTTCTTCTTCACCCTCCTCCTCGACGCTGTCAACACCAACCTCTTCATAATCTTTCTCAAGAGCAGCCAAATCCTCACGGGCCTCGGAGAACTCTCCTTCTTCCATACCCTCACCGACATACCAGTGGACAAAAGCACGCTTGGCATACATCAAGTCAAACTTGTGGTCAAGACGAGCCCAGGCTTCAGCAATGGCTGTGGTGTTGCTCAACATGCAGAGAGCACGTTGCATTTTGGCCAAGTCGCCTCCAGGAACAGTAGTTGGTGGTTGGTAGTTGATGCCAACCTTGAAGCCAGTGGGACACCAGTCAACAAACTGGATGGTTCTCTTGGTCTTGATGGTTGCAATGGCAGCATTGACATCTTTAGGTACAACATCACCACGGTAGAGCATACAGCAAGCCATGTATTTGCCATGACGTGGGTCACATTTCACCATCTGATTGGCTGGTTCAAAGCAGGCATTGGTGATCTCAGCTACACTCAACTGCTCATGGTAGGCTTTCTCAGCAGAGATGACTGGGGCATAGGTAGCCAAGGGGAAGTGGATACGTGGGTAGGGTACCAAGTTGGTCTGGAACTCTGTCAAGTCAACATTGAGGGCACCATCAAAACGCAGTGAGGCAGTAATAGAGGATACAATCTGGCCCATAAGACGGTTAAGGTTAGTGTAGGTAGGTCTCTCGATGTCTAGGTTACGACGGCAGATATCATAAATGGCCTCATTGTCAACCATGAAGGCACAGTCAGAGTGTTCCAATGTGGTATGGGTGGTCAGGATGGAGTTGTAGGGCTCAACTACAGCTGTGGAGATATGGGGAGCAGGGTAAATGGCAAACTCCAGCTTAGACTTCTTGCCATAATCAACTGACAGACGTTCCATAAGTAGAGAGGTAAAGCCTGATCCTGTACCACCACCAAAGGAGTGGAAAATGAGGAAACCTTGGAGACCAGTACAATTATCAGCCTAAAATGTAATAAAAACAGTTGTTTAGTAGGAGTTCATCAAACAAAATTATGTACAAAAGTTAGATAAAAAAAAACACTAACCAGTTTTCTAATTCTGTCAAGAACAAGATCAATGATATCCTTGCCAACGGTGTAGTGACCTCTGGCGTAGTTGTTAGCTGCATCTTCTTTGCCAGTGATAAGCTGTTCAGGATGGAACAGTTGACGGTAGGTACCAGTTCGTACTTCATCTGTTGAACAATTTTGAGTTGTTTAGTTGATATTTTATATAATTATTGGATGAGGGTTTTGGCGATTTCCTAGGCAGATTACATTTTATTGTCTCAACCTTACACTGATTACCCTTAATTGCATCAAGTGATTATTCTGATACAGCGAAACTCCGCTTTACGGCCACACGCTTAATACGACCACCCTGTAATTGCGGCCAGTTTTTTACATCCCGACGAAATGCATGCCCATACATTTTCTACAACATTTACCTGCTTAATATGGCCACCCTGTTAATACGGCCACCCTGTTAATACGGCCACTTTTGGCTGTCCCTTCGGTGGCCGGTTTAACTGAACCCACTGATCACAAAAACGGAATATAATTGATATTTTTGGCTAAAATACATTGCGGGTGAAAATTAATTCACTACAATTTAAAAGATATCTGATTCAGAAAATAATTTTCATACCCTTATCCAATCAGATTCTTTATGTTCATTTTAGCCGAACAGATTTTGACGGAGGGACGTGGAATTTCCGAGGGGTGAGGGGGTCAGAATGGGCTAAATTTCCAGGAGGGGGGGGGGGGAGGACATGTAAGTAACATGTTTTCTGAATGGTTTTCCGAGAACAAAATCCTAAAAATCTATTTTTGGGAATAGAGTTTTTCTTTTTCTGAAAAATAGTTGGAAAGTCTCTTTTATGAACATAATTTTTGAATAGCACTTCGTAAACAAACAGTCATTTCACATCTTCACGTAATCAGCGTTTTAGTGAGGTGTTGTGCAAAAACAACTCCTTTTAGTATAACACAAACTCCAAGCTAACATTTAAAGTACTTTTTGAAAACATTCTTAGACTGAACAATACAATTTTTAAAGCGTTCTCGTGGATTCACACGAGCTTACACAAAGTGTCAGACAATCAGTCTAGTGCCGTCTAGACACGTCTTTAGGAGTCTATCAAACTTCGCTTTTTGAAAATACTTTTCCTAACAAAAGCAATCGCTTTTAATTATAAAAAACAATAGTTTTCCTTTGATATTGTGTGAAAAATCAATAAATTGACGATTATTATAACAGGTGTATATTAGTCAGGGTCGACTTTTAAAGGTCAATTTTTTTGTATTGAAAGGTCGATTTATACACCAGCAAATACGGTAAACACAAACGCACATGAATTACGTTTTCTTGATACTTTTATGGGCATTATATTATAATTGGAATTTCCTAGGGGCGGGGGTGCACATGTCATATCAATGTGCAAATTCCAGGGGGTAGGGGGCATCTTCACATAAACCAAAAATGGAATTTCTGTGGGTAGTGGGGGGGGGGGGGGGGGGGGAATGGATAATTTCTGGAACTACACAATATGTACAATGTATAATAATAAAAGTCATTTTGCAGGCTGCTTTTAGATACTAGCTTTTATAAAAATCTTATTAGTTACAGCTTACCAATTACAGTTGGCTCCAGGTCAACGAAAACAGCTCTAGGAACGTGCTTTCCTGCACCAGTTTCACTGAAAAAAGTGTTGAAAGCATCGTCCCCTCCACCAATGGTCTTGTCACTGGGCATCTGGCCATCAGGCTGGATTCCATGTTCAAGACAGTACAACTCCCAACAAGCATTACCAATCTGGACACCAGCTTGTCCAACATGAACTGAAATACACTCACGCTGTTCAAGAGAATTTAAAGGTAAAACAAATTAGCTTACTAAACATAAAAAAATCAGTGTCGATTTTGATTAATCACACAGAACTGTGAGCTATATTCTGATGGCCAAACATGATTTTCGCAGCAATCGTATGGAAACCAGGCTTAAGGATGCACTTGTACAATGAGGTTATAATATCCATCTTTTTAAAAACTTGGCATAAGAGAACTTGATTATACATATAAGATTTCAAAATATAAAATTGTAAAATGGGGTCACCTTTCTTGATTTCGATATAAACCATTCTGAATGTGGACCATTTTGTATAAAATGACGTGGGCTTTTTCGTATCCAAATATGTCAAGGAAATCGCTGAAATTTAACAAAGAATTGTTTCTTGAAAGCCCTACGCTTGCTATCAGATATATGTACATAAATACAAAATAAATATTAACATCGGGTTAAACATGGAGAACGATATACATGACATATATACAAAATATGTGAGGGAAGGAATAACAGCACAAAGAAATCGACTCTCATCGTTTTTGTTTCATGTTTTTTTTGGAAACTTGCGAATTTAACTTTAAATTCGCAAGTTTCCAAAAAAAACAAATGAAACAAAAACGATGAGAGTCTATTTCTTTGTGCTGTTATTCCTTCCCTCACACATTTTGTACACCTCGATGATATCTTGAAGGGGGAAAAAGAAGGGACCATTTTCTTCGTTTTAAAGATACTGTGCTGCAAAATCTTGCTCAACTAAACATAATCATCTAAGCGTTCAAAAAGGATTCGCAGAAACAATCCAGAAAAATCGATTTTGACGCATAGTTAATAGAGGGAAACCATGATTGACGAGAGCGTAACGTGTCGTACGTTGCTCAGTAATTTTACTTTATCGATCAAAATAGAAATGTTGACGATTTCAACAAAATATAAGCATAAACAACTCCCGGGCGAACATAATAATTTACCATAATGATTTAGTAGTTCTTTTGGTATTTTCAAATAGACGAGTAGTAGTGATATAACTTCCAAACAGAAGTGAAAGTTACGATGCACTTAGTTCGTAGGGAATGATGGCGTGTCAAGTATGACTCGCACCTTTATACAGGTTACCATTCTCGACTGTGATTGGCTGTCTGTTTCGACTCGTGAGAAAATACTTGTATTTATAAACCAAACCGGCCGGCCAAACCGGTTGAACAGGAATTTGCATGTCGGAATAACACTGCGCGAGGGCGCCAAAAATAGGTATGACAACACGTGTGTTTGATCATGTCTGATTCTTAAGAGAAGATTTCTGTATTAAAATACCTAGCCTGCGTAGTTCGGCCCTAGGAAAAAAGGAAGGGAAAAGGAGCGGAAAATCAAGGGCCTTCGCCTTTTTGTTTTTGCCCTATTTTAACAAGGCAAAACGTTTCACATAGAAAAATAAATAGAATAATATCTTCAATTCTTAACTAAATATTTTATGTAAAGTCTTAAATAATACAACAAACAACATTAAGAAGTTTTGGAGTCATTATAGTAATTAATTTTGTCATACGAGGCCGTCAAAGTTGACAGAAAAATTAGGATCTCGATCGAAGCAGCGATTTGACGAAATGTTGTTTTTCGCGATTTTCTCGTAAAACATGCAATATCTTTTAAAACTAATTAAAATTTATACATTGCTTGGGTTTTACTGATTTTGTTTGATACCATTTTGCTGTTAAAAAGAAGGAAAATGTGATTTTTTATGCAAGTCACGTCCGCGACATTGCAAATTGAGTGATGTTAGATGCAGCGTAAACAACTTGTTTTGCGAAAGTTTGCAGCTCAATATTTCGTTTATATGTGTCTATGTTTATACTTTCATATTTATGGCATTTTGTTGTCATCACTTTCCTGTCCGTCTTGTAAATGCAATTTTATCGTGTATTATTGTATTGTTGTTATGAATCTACTCCTCCACTAGGCTCAGATTTCAGCCGTTGGGGTTTAGTGCGCCAACGGCTGAAATCTGAGCCTACTCCTCCACTTGAAGTAAATATTTTCGGCATTCTAACGTACAAAACAAACGTAGCTACAGGCGGTCCAACTATTCTATCTGAGGAATTTTAAAAAAGCGAATAATTTTTTTTTATACTGTATTGTATTAGTTGTATTTATTCTCCCAATATAATTCTCTACCTGAATACTAAATACGCCTGCCTACGCGACTTGCACGAAGAAATTACGTGACGAGAGGATGTCTAATCAACACGTGCACTATTTATGGCTGTTGTTCCCCAGCGTCCTAAGTCCTAAGCATCTTAGGACGCTGGGGAACAACAGCCATATATCACTCAATATTGAAGGAATGGCCTGAAACTTCACAGAAATGTAAAGAAAAACACAACCCACAGGTAGAGATGTTTATATTTTTTGCATTTTATATATTTCATTCTATTGCTAAAAAAACATACAAATGCATAGCTAGGGCTACCTGTGATATAAATGACTTAGCGAAGTTGATGAACAGGTGGCGCAAGCTTAATGTCAGTGGTTAGCAATAGAGAATGTATAAGAATAAATAACACCGAAATTTTTTTTTTCATTTTATATTTAATATAAATACAATGAAACGTGTACAGTGCGTTGTTGTTTTTCATGAAAAGATCAACTGCTGATATAAAGTGAACACTCTTTTAGTATACAATAATTTAATATCTCTAAATATCATTGACTGGTGCATACAAAGTGTACTTCTGATTATTGCTCAGGACATGCATGACTTTAAAAACTTGAACTTCAAACAGTTTAACGAACTTAAATCAAGAAAACAAATGATTCACACAATTTTACTTGCTACACTGAATGATGAATAAAACACTTGCAAACCAAGAAACACGTGTTACGAAGTTCAAATGGTTCGTTTGAAAATTACTCTTGATATGTTTGATATATATAATAAATTGTTCTTTTATCGAAGTATGAAGCTTATACATCCATGCATGTCCTTATATGAGACGATTTTCCACTTACGGGATCGAAGATGTCGAGATACGATCGAAGTCCTTCAAATCCATTATTTGACACGAAGACGACGATGAACTTGAAAACTAATACTCCACGTACATAATTTGATCAATAAAAAGCTAAATAACGACGACTTTAAGTGTTGATTGAGAGATTCAACTGCTTTTTAAACCATTTTGAGTCTTTTGAATGAAAAGTGTTTTAGCCGTAAGTCGGCCATCTTGGTTTCGGTGTGGCGAAACACAACTTCTGGGTTTGGGTTACCTGTGGCCGAAACGCGATTATAGATAGGTAACAATAAACTTTATTGGCATGACCTGCTTAATTTACAAGTATTGCTAAAGTTATAAAATAGAACATTTAAATAATAAGGAGTATAATTAAATTAAGATACAATGATTTAAACAACTATTATTGTTATAGTAAAACAATTTTACAATCATAGCTATGTTAAGCATCACATGAGTTTTGTCTACGTTCAAAACATTTGTGAATAAATTTTGATAAATGAAATATTACTGATTGGTTGGTTGAATTAAGTAGATCATAAGTAATTTTATCAGTATCTAAATTAGTTTCAAATTTAAACCAGTTTCAATAGCTAACCTATGGTTACTTATTCTAAATTTTGTTAATTGTCTTCTTTTTATAGATAGATAGATAGATAGATAGATAGATAGATAGATAGATAGATAGATAGATAGATAGATAGATAGATAGATAGATAGATAGATAGATAGATAGATAGATAGATAGATAGATAGATAGATAGATAGATAGATAGATAGATAGATAGATAGATAGATAGATAGATAGATAGATAGATAGATAGATAGATAGATAGATAGATAGATAGATAGATAGATAGATAGATAGATAGATAGATAGATAGATAGATAGATAGATAGATAGATAGATAGATAGATAGATAGATAGATAGATAGATAGATAGATAGATAGATAGATAGATAGATAGATAGATAGATAGATAGATAGATAGATAGATAGATAGATAGATAGATAGATAGATAGATAGATAGATAGATAGATAGATAGATAGATAGATAGATAGATAGATAGATAGATAGATAGATAGATAGATAGATAGATAGATAGATAGATAGATAGATAGATAGATAGATAGATAGATAGATAGATAGATAGATAGATAGATAGATAGATAGATAGATAGATAGATAGATAGATAGATAGATAGATAGATAGATAGATAGATAGATAGATAGATAGATAGATAGATAGATAGATAGATAGATAGATAGATAGATAGATAGATAGATAGATAGATAGATAGATAGATAGATAGATAGATAGATAGATAGATAGATAGATAGATAGATAGATAGATAGATAGATAGATAGATAGATAGATAGATAGATAGATAGATAGATAGATAGATAGATAGATAGATAGATAGATAGATAGATAGATAGATAGATAGATAGATAGATAGATAGATAGATAGATAGATAGATAGATAGATAGATAGATAGATAGATAGATAGATAGATAGATAGATAGATAGATAGATAGATAGATAGATAGATAGATAGATAGATAGATAGATAGATAGATAGATAGATAGATAGATAGATAGATAGATAGATAGATAGATAGATAGATAGATAGATAGATAGATAGATAGATAGATAGATAGATAGATAGATAGATAGATAGATAGATAGATAGATAGATAGATAGATAGATAGATAGATAGATAGATAGATAGATAGATAGATAGATAGATAGATAGATAGATAGATAGATAGATAGATAGATAGATAGATAGATAGATAGATAGATAGATAGATAGATAGATAGATAGATAGATAGATAGATAGATAGATAGATAGATAGATAGATAGATAGATAGATAGATAGATAGATAGATAGATAGATAGATAGATATTTTTGTTGCGACTGTCAGTTAACGCTATTCGATTTTGGTCGTGCGTACGATCGATTCGCGATTCCGAACGACAAACCAACCACCACAGGTAGCCCACTCAAGTCAGTATCAGATTATTTGGGCTGACTGCATGTGACGTTGTTTGTAAGTCTGCGCACTTGAAAAGGGGATGAGAGAGGGATGTAGAAAGTTAGAGGAGTGAAAGAGGGAAAAAAGAGAAAAGAAGGAAGAAGAACAAAGTGGGATAAAGCAGTATAGTTGCTAGGCATTTATAGATAAGAATCTTCATATCGTTTTCTTGTATTGGCAAACAAAACGCTTTTGTATTCCGTGTCCTTGTCAGCCTTTCACAGCCATTTTCCAGTTCAGTTGAATGAAATATATGTGTGCATTTATCATATTATATTAACTTAATTGGCAACAATTATCACTAATGTGAAAGGCTCAAATTGATCCGCATACACAAATTTAATACCATGATTTTAATAAGACAAAATCTTTAATTTGCAATAAATAGTCAAATCCAGTTAATAAAAGTAAACAATTATCACAAAAAAGAATAAACGTCTAGTATTCCTCTCCTTCTTCTTCACCCTCCTCCTCGACGCTGTCAACACCAACCTCTTCGTAATCTTTCTCAAGAGCAGCCAAATCCTCACGGGCCTCAGAGAACTCTCCTTCTTCCATACCCTCACCGACATACCAGTGGACAAAAGCACGCTTGGCATACATCAAGTCAAACTTGTGGTCAAGACGAGCCCAGGCTTCAGCAATGGCTGTGGTGTTGCTCAACATGCAGACGGCACGTTGTACTTTGGCCAAGTCACCACCAGGGACAACAGTGGGTGGCTGGTAGTTGATACCAACCTTGAAGCCAGTGGGACACCAGTCAACAAACTGGATGGTTCTCTTGGTCTTGATGGTTGCAATGGCAGCATTGACATCTTTAGGTACAACATCTCCACGGTAGAGCATACAGCAGGCCATGTATTTGCCATGACGTGGGTCACATTTAACCATCTGATTGGCTGGTTCAAAGCAGGCATTGGTGATCTCAGCTACACTCAACTGCTCATGGTAGGCTTTCTCAGCAGAGATGACTGGGGCATAGGTAGCCAAGGGGAAGTGGATACGTGGGTAGGGTACCAAGTTGGTCTGGAACTCAGTCAAGTCTACATTGAGGGCACCATCAAAACGCAGTGAGGCAGTAATAGAGGATACAATCTGGCCCATAAGACGGTTAAGGTTAGTGTAGGTAGGTCTCTCGATGTCTAGGTTACGACGGCAGATATCATAAATGGCCTCATTGTCTACCATGAAGGCACAGTCAGAGTGTTCCAATGTGGTATGGGTGGTCAGGATGGAGTTGTAGGGCTCAACTACAGCTGTGGAGATCTGAGGAGCAGGGTAAATGGCAAACTCCAGCTTAGACTTCTTGCCATAATCAACTGACAGACGTTCCATAAGTAGAGATGAAAAGCCTGATCCTGTACCACCACCAAAGGAGTGGAAAATGAGGAAACCTTGGAGACCAGTACATTGATCGGCCTAGAACGGTAAATAACAAAATGTGAGCCATATTATGGATAAAACCTATATCAAACATTGCAAAAATTTTATAATTTCAATGTAGCTTACCAGTTTGCGAATTCTATCAAGTACAAGATCAACAATTTCCTTGCCAATGGTGTAGTGACCTCTGGCATAGTTGTTAGCTGCATCTTCTTTGCCAGTGATAAGCTGTTCAGGATGGAACAGTTGACGATAGGTACCAGTTCGCACTTCATCTGCAAACGGTAAAATAAGAAACATGTTTTACATATGTTGCATTTGGTATCGCAATTTGGTGATGGCAGGTTGAGGCTGTGTTTGTCCCGATTCAGATTTGTCACAATTTCTCGACCACGCTTGTAATTAGTAATTTGATTGCTTAATTTTCAGTTCTTTATTTTAGGATTCTCGAAAACACGTGATGATGTTATAATTAAATCTCTATTTGTGCAGCTCAAGCCCCCTTGCATAGAGGATGTGTTCAATCAGAGTTCAATCAAGTGTATATTTTACGTTTTTCGTTAAGATATGGCAGTATAACGTGGTTGATATTGACAACTGAGAAATGGCCCAAATGCTGATAGACTCCGGACGTCCTCAGTTTCGCTTCTCTTTTTAACAACAACAGTTAAAAGAGGTATTGCACGAAAACAAGGAATTGAAAAGCTTAGCTTAAGAGTGTTCAGTTTTTCTAATACAATTGTTCATCTAGGCAAACGTAAAAATAGGATATTGTATATGACGAAAAAGAGTTAAAGCTATTTTCTAAACTTGGATGGATAAAAGCTACCTGAATCTGACTTTGATAATTTACATCTAGTACTCACTGACAGTTTTAAAACGTACCTACTACAGTTGGTTCTAAGTCGACAAAGACGGCTCTAGGAACGTGCTTTCCTGCACCAGTTTCACTGAAGAAAGTGTTGAACGAGTCGTCACCGCCACCGATGGTCTTGTCACTGGGCATCTGGCCATCAGGCTGAATTCCGTGTTCAAGACAGTACAACTCCCAACAAGCATTACCAATCTGGACACCAGCTTGTCCAACATGAACTGAAATACACTCACGCTAAAAGAAAAACATAATATTAAAGAAGGGTAACTTTTCTTTTCAAAAATTGGGGATTTGCAGTTTTGTTTTCGTCCAAAAATTTCTGAAAAAATATACACAAAACACTTCAATGTTCAATTAAAAATGAGTCAGCTTCCACTTACCATGTTGTCTTTAGAGAAAAGTTAAGTTAAAGATGAATAAAAAAGGTTTTTTTGAAGAATTTGAGGACTCCGCTGAAGTAACGTCTACGCACAGCTCTTGAATCTCTGAAAAGATAACTGTCGTTACGATGACGACCGATTCATACGTCATTTGTTGATTGATGACATAAGCAAACAAACATGCTGAGCTCGCGTTATCAACCTGTTTTTACGTTTTTATTCTTTTCACTAGAGTCTGCAATAAAATAATTCAGGTCTTTCTCTTTGGTGGACGAAAATAATTCCTACATTCCTAAATGGAAAAACTGAATTAAAAATATTTTTTTTGAGTTTTTGCCGCGTTTTGCACCAAAAACCGGTTTGACTTGTTTGAATGATTTTTTATATGTCAACCGCCACATATTCTAGAACAAATCCGCCGTCAACCGCCACATATTCTACAACAAAACCGCCGTCAACCGCCACATATTCTATAGGTAAATTCATTGGAGGACGAGGGAATTCCACGTTGAATTTCACGAGAGAAATCAATATCGCATGAATCGCGGAGTCCGCTAAATACCCTCGCATCCGGTTTCGTTCTCAGCCTATCAGCGCGCTTTAAAATAATGAAGTATGAGATTCTACAACAAAACCGCCGTCAACCGCCACATATTCTACAACAAAACTTTTTGAACTTCGCCACTTTGCAAAAGCTCCTTCATCAACGTGC